>JAUELF010000002.1:1320008-1344738 GCA_031471495.1 Clinocardium nuttallii
AATGGTATAATGTTTACCATGAAATTTCCATATAACTGATTAATTCAAATGGTATAATGTTTACCATGAAATTTCCATATAACTGATTAATTCAAATGGTATAATGTTTACCATGAAATTTCCAAATAACTGATTCAAGTTTTTATTAGTCTGCACTTCATGAACCATAGTGTTAATCCTTTCCCTTATACAACACATTTGCAGCAGACGACTTATAAAGGAAAGATTATAACCACATTTTATAAGCTTATTTTGAACCCTCACATATATTAACTCTTTCTTCGATACAGAGAACACTTTTGACAATCCGGTTCAAAAACATTGAGCGAAAAGGAGACAATTCTCCTGACCCTTTCCCACAAACAATAAAACTGCAGCAGACGACTTTGAAAACATCTAGTAAAGAATATGGAACATCTCTATAAATGAAAATATACTTTTTGGATTAAGTTAGATACATTGCGACCCATAAAGAGTGATGGAAGTATAATTTTGACAAAGAATTGGAAACATTGTAGGAAATACGGAGAAACTGAAAAAAATTAAGACTTTTTTCTTTTGGCACATTTTTAAAAGTCGTCTGCTGCCAAGGCAATAAAAGATTCTCCATCAGGTACTGGAATGTTTAGGCCTGGAATAGGATATTCCTGTGGTATAGATCGTACTCTAGCAATAGTTCATTTTCCATATTGTCATGCCGATATAACAAGCCTTTACCAAGGACATTGACACAATTTCTTTCCATCTTTCGCTTTGATTAATTGGCATTTTATTTTAACTATATATAAATAGCAGAGGCAAATTCATTTGTTGCCTTTGTATCAGACAACTTTTGCAAATATTGCGAATTAAAGGAGTATCATGATATTCAAAGTTTTCTACACCAGCATGAGCAATTTCTTCTTTTATCACTTATAATGTTTTCAAAAAGCTGTCTGCTGCAGAGGCATCAGAAAGCGTCTATATGGGGGAAAGGGTTGAACAAAATACGTTAGCAACTGACAAGTGGAGCTAATATAGTCTGCAAAAAAATTAAGACATGGTGGAAGTGGTTGTTAATTAGCAGAATAAAACAGTTAGAAAATTGAACTGGAGAAAATAGGTGGTTTACTCTTTTCCTCATAAGACGCCTCCGCAGAAGACAGCTTTCTAAAACATAGTGTCAAAAGAAGAAATTGCTCAAAACCAGCAATTTCTCCTTCTGCCACAATGATTTCCACTTTTAGTCTTTGGTTATCCATTCAAATATAGAGAAATTTCATTTTTTGACAAAATATGTTCTAAGTCGTCTGCTGCAGTTTGTTGTATGAGAGAAAGGGTTTAAGTTAACCAGATGACATTTGACAAAGACATAGCAGGTGACTTATGAAAACAGTGTAGAAAAAGGATATACATGTATTGCAAAAGTGTTTTCAAATGTCGTCTCCTGCGAATTCATCTGTGAGTGGGAAAGGGTTAATTAAGAGAGGAAAACTGGAAACAAATCACACATGTCGTGTTTATTCTTATAATAGTTACATTAGTTTCTTTCTAAATTTGGAAAAGCAGTGTGGCAAAAGAAGAGATTTCTCATAATGAACAATTTATCCTTTTGCCTCGCTGTTTATAACTTGTTCAATAAATATACTTTTATTTATATAGTTTTTCCATATTATTGCCTATTAATACAGTCATCTGCGGCAATTCTGTTGTATTTTGGAACAGGCCAAGTTCTGCTACAATTGCGTCACAATGTATTTTAGGTTGAAAAAGGATAATAAGATTCACAGTTTTCTTCTCCTCTACTAACTACTACACAGGGGGGCATGCACAAGGTAAATACATTCATTTATAATCAAAAATGATTTTATTGAAATAATTATTACAAATTTTGGAAGGAAAAAATTTGAAGAAAAAATATATAGATATAATTATAAGGCCCACTACATGGCTATCTACACTTTTTATATATTTGCAATTATAAAATATAGTAACCTGTAATATCAGTGATTTTTAATACAGGTTTAATCTTCATTACCAGTAGTTCCTTCTTATTGACTGATTCTCGGAATTTCTATTGTCATGTCAACAATAAATAACTGCTCCAGTCAAATGATGTATTTGCTGGAGCATTTAAGAGGAACAAAGAAGTCATGAAATTCAAACTTAACCAAATGATATGATATTGCAGGATAACTTTAACTGTACATTTAACGGAAGACATATGATTTGTTTTGTTAACAATTTACAAAAACGTTTTAAACTGTACATTTAACGTAAGACATAATTATGATTTGTTTTGTTTACAATTTATAAAATTGTTTAAAACTGTACATTTAATGGAAGACATATGATTCGTTTTGTTAACAATTTACAAAATCGTTTAAAACTGTACATTAATGGAAGACGTATGATTTTGTTTCGTTTAAAACTTGCTGTCTGCATAGTTTTCAAATATATACACATTACAAAACTAATAATTATCTATATATAGAGCTGTACAATATAAAACAAAACAATTTTGAAACCCAAGGTTCTTTGAAACCCTCTCCCACATGTAGAAGCATTTGCAGCAGACGACTCTTCTCAATGTTTCTTACTCTATTCAATAAAATAGTTTTACATAAAGAGATTTTCCATATTGTCCTCAATAAATTTTTTCCAAGTCTGCTGCAGTTTTGCTATATGTGGGAAAGGGTTTATAGTATATTTCCTTCATTAAGGCCATCTTTAAAATGTCACATTTTGTTCAAAGAATGAAGACATCCCCTTTTTGTTCAGGACTAAGTTCATGAAAAGACTAAATGAATGAATGGAGTATTCAGCCCAAAAATTAACTTATTCATTGACTAAAAATACAGAAGATCAATATTTATATAATTACCAATTTTTTACAAAATACATACATTTCTTCATAAATGATAATTGCACTTAAATAAACATATGCTTATGAAACTGTTCTAAATGAATGATAACCACAAATATGATGGCAAGTGAAATAACAAAAAGTGTACTTGATGTTCAATACAAATAACTTCGTCTCAATTTGGACCTTAATTAACAATGATTGTGTATTGTTTACTTGGGGCTTAAAACTATTTTCAACAGAATTTCAGTCATGTACTTGTGGAAAATTCCCCTTTCATATTTTCTCATTCCTTCTGATGCAACTTGCAGCCTTTTAATAATGAATTTTAATCCCCTTTGGAGGGAGATGACACTTGTCTCTTTGGAAAAGTGTTGGTTTTCAAAGTTATGACAAAATTAAAAAGGCAGTAAAAACTACATGTACTTATAATGGCTTGCCTACATTGTTTGATCATTACAGTCAATTCATTTAACATTATATTCATTAAGCCCTCTCTCACATACAATACACCTGCAGCAGACAAATGATATAACAATTTATTGAAAACATTAAGGCAAAAGGAGAAATGTTTTCAAATGCTGTCTGCTGCAGATCTCAGGCATCTTAATGTGGGAAAGGGTTAAGCAAAGGAGGCTAGAACAACATTATTCATGTAATAATGTCTTTGTATGAATGCAATGAAAAATTCAGAGGACTAGATAAGAGGGAGTGAACAGGGTTTTTTCCCCCACAATATTTCTCTTATTACTCAACAAAATCCTATGTTGTGGGTACTCAAAAGAATCCTCTCACTGAGACGATCTTGCAAATTGAGTACCCACAACATAGGGTTTGAATGTCAAAAAAATGATTTCAGAACATGAAAAAATACCCCTTATCTAGAGCTCTGGCAAAAATAAATGATAAGTAGTAATCATTCAAGGATAAATGGAACACATTGTGTTTTAATTAAAGTATAATTGCACTTTTTTTACATGGCAAATTGATTAGCATTATAAAATGACATATAAATACATGATCAGGTATTAATCTCATACCAGAAATGATCTTCCAAGAGTTATCTGTTCTTAAAACATCCAAGGAAAAGCTTTTGTATCTTTAACACTGGAAAAAAAGCTTTGAATCAGAATTGAAAAACATTGTGTACAAAGGAGAAACTTCTAATTTTCAGCAATTTCTCCTTTGCTCACAATGTTTCAAAGTAATCTGCTGCAGGATCAGACAAATGTCAGAATTTGATCTTATTATTTACATAGCAACTTCTACAAAGGTTTTAATACATACATTTTCTGATGGTGCTGCAGTAGGCGATGTTTGAAAATATTGTGGCTAAAGGAGAATTGGGAAGCCGTTTCTCTTTTTGCAACAATGTTTTTTAACTATTTTCAATATTTTCATTTAAACTTATTATGAGATTTTTCATATTTTTGTCTTGATAATTTCAAAGCCATCTGCTGCAAATTTGTTGTAATTGTTGGATAGAGAATTGGAGGGAATTTAAACTTGTTTCCTCTCAATTTACTACATGCAACAATATTTTAAAAAAAGACAACAAGAATAGAAAATGGAATGTTGTTAATGTAAACCTTATATCAAACAGACAAAATATCCTCAAAAATATAACAATGTCAACTCTTATCTCAGACATTTTAACAAGTTCACTGACAAAGAAGACTTTTAAATGCCTCTGGACAACATTAAAAAAAAGGGAAATTTTGTTCAAATGTGAAACACTTTTTTTGAGTTCCCAAAACATAGAGTTAAGAATCAAAGATGGACATAAGGCACTGAGATGAACACAATAATGATCTACAGTTCCGATACTTATTAACAAACGAGTCAGTAAGGCACATCTTCTAAAACAACATGTAAAACTGTCACCTGAAGTAAGGAAGAATGCAAAGGAAGACTTCTTCAGTAAAACATGAACATATAAAAAGTATTCCTAAATGGTCCCTGCATAAAAGTCATATTCAGTAATAAATGTCAAACATTAAGGCACAAACAAGAAATAGTTTGCCCATTCCCACATGCAGGTGTAATTTTACACTCCTGTAGCAGATGACTTTTTGTAAAAATCGAGGCTGAAAGAAGAATGGTTTATAATAAGCCATTTCTCCTTTTGTCACACTGTTTTCATGTCTATTCAATAATTCTACAATTACAAGTTGTCTGCTGCAGATTTGTTGTACAAAGTATGTGGGAAAAGGTTAAGGCAATAATAACAAATATTTAAGTTTACTTTTACAGGACAATATCATGCCCCTTTCTCACTTGTCGACACAGTCTGACGCATCTGCAGCAGACAACTTTTGAAACATTGTCACAAAAGGAGAAATTGCTAAACATGAGCAATTTCACCTTTGGCCACAATGTTTTTATCTGTATTTAACACTTGAGCCAACCTTTATGAAGATTTTTCAGGATTTCGTTACTATGTGTTCAAAGTCTTCTGCTGCAGATTTGTTGTATGAGGGAGAGGGTTAACGGAAGACTTGTTTGTTATGGTTTGTAAAGTTCCTGAAATGAAGGAATTATCACAGGTTCGCTAACATAAACCCCATTATGGAAGACACATTACAAATTTATCCCTGTAGGGTTAAACGAACATATGTTCATAAATCTATTTCCAAAACATGCAATTATTAAAGTTGTTTTTAAACTGAAAACATCTAAAGAACTTTTTTTTAATTCGTCTACATCTATCCTGTCTATCAATCTGGTAATGAAAGTTGTCTGAAAAAACCAATGTGAACAAACAAGCTACATGTATTACACATTGTGAGCAATGGTTATTTTATCAAAATACTATCAACCAAGTCTATCATTAGGAATAAACAATCACCAGATACAGAAAACTTTTGGAAACATTGAGGAAAAAAGAGAAATTGCTGAAAACAAGCAAATTCCCTTCTTCCAACACTGTTTTCATTTCTGTTTTTAACTTATCCTTTCAATTTTCCAGATATGTTTTTAGTTTTATCTCATGTTTTCACAGCGGATGACTATTAAATTTCATAATCGACAAACAGTCTTATTCTGTGTTTTTGATCAATTACATAGCAAATCTCAATCCATCGTCGTTCAACAGATGTTCTTTTTATCCTTCTTTGTACATCTCCAAAAAACGCTTTGATCAAAACTACAATCATTCCAACAAACTTTCTCGCTGCATGTCCACAAGTTCTACTCCACTTATTACATTTGATCACAATTACATCAAACAAATGATCTTGAATGGTTTTGTTAAATTGTACTTCTGTTAACACCATCTTTATTTCAACATTCTGTACTCCGATAGTTAGCACTGTTTATAGAAGCTCTGCACTTGTCCGATAAGCAGTTATATAAATACCGAACATTCACTCAATTCAATCCATATCTGGATAAGCACCTTATTACATCGTTGTTTGAGCCAACCATTGTTGATGTTCTTGCACTAGAATTCATCAACCAATAAGTAGTTCTGTTTCTACACGGCTGCATCAGCGTTTTACCCACAGGGTACCAATTTCGTTTAATAACTGCTATATCCATGGTAACTGTCTTAAGTACCAACAAGATGTTGTTTTTCATGCTGAAGCATAGTTGCCTTGCAGTTAAATTCTCTTTCACAAAATTGACAGACATAGACCTTGGTTTTCTCAGCGCCTTTGGTGCCTTCGTTTTCATCATCACTGACTGTATCCGATTTCGCTGTATCCTGTACAGTTGAATCTGGTTCTCCATTATCATCACTGGACTTGTTGTCGTTACCATCATCAGGGAATGACTTGGACAGATTCTTTCTGTAGCTCTGGTGTTGTTTTCTCAGATGTTTCATCATATCCCAATCAAGCTTAGTACTTGGAAAGTGAACTTGAGCATGCTGCAACAGTTCATCCTCTTTCGAACAGCTGAAAGTGCAGAAGGTACAATTAAGTTTTGATTTAGTTTCGCTTTCATGGTGTTGTATGTGATCACCTAATTCATCTTTTGACGGTGTACTGAACGGACATTGATCACATTTATGATCGAGATCAGCCATATCGTTACTATCACTGTCCATATCATTTAAGTTGGTCATGCTGAAGTACAACTGAGGTCCAGTTACGTCGGGATTACGTTTTATTAACTGATTAATCTCATCTTCCAGTGAGTCACTGTCAGAATAGCCTTCCTCATGAACTTTGAGATGTATTTCTAAAAGTCTTTGTTTGTCGCTACTAAAATCACAATGGTTACAGGCATGTTTACCTCCAGAGGAATGCATTGCTATGTGGTTGATCAGTAGAGTTTTGTTTTGACTATTGTACAGACATTTTGGACACTTTTGTCGATTCCCTCTGTCTTTGAGAGTTGATTTCAGTATTTCCTGCTCTTTTTTGTGAAGTTTGATATGTTCTCTTAGTGACGCATTATTGTTGATACTATAGGAACATTCAGAACAATTGTACAATGCCTGTATACAATGTAGTTTTTTATGGAACCAATACGAATTGATGTCATCGGTTTGAAACGGACAAAGCTTACAGATATGTGATTTCTGACCACTATTCTTCATATGTTGGGTTGGTTTTGTTTGTGAACTTAAGAGTAGACTGTTAGTCTCAACGGACTCCATCAATGCGTAATTTACATTTTTTTCTGAATTTCCATTGTTGTCCAAAATGTATTCCCGATTAAGAAACTGAATATCGCCTGGAGCAGGATTAAAGCCTGGTTCCGAATCATGAACCCTACGGTGTTGGTACAGAAGGTTAAGCCTTTCAGCACTCCAGTCGCAATAGTCACATTTATACTTGCGGGTTAAACCATGCATCTGCATATGACATTTAAAATTCTTAAGAGCCTTACAACGATAAGGACATTTATTGCAGACATACCTTATTCTATCATTGGATCCAGTTCTCTGGCAGAAACTGTTAAACTCTGAACTCTCATCTGTTAGCTTGGAACCAGCTTCTGAAGGAGGGTAGGCAATGTCATTTCCAACTTTAGCCAACATACTTAAATAGTCTTCATGGTCTTTATTCAGCAGCGACTTGATCAGAGGTGTTGATTCAAACTCTGGCTCCCTGAAATGTAGCTTACGGTGTTGAGAGATGAGGTTCACCCTGTCCAGACTGTAAGTACAATAGTCACATCTAAACTTGTAGGATGTTCTGTGTAACCGACAGTGTTTCTTGAACTCCGCGTTACTGTTACTGCTAAATGGACACAGTTTACATTTGAACGTTCTAAACTGTATCTCAGTGTCAATAACACCTTCTGCATTCAGATTAACCTCAACCCCGTCACCAATTTGTCCATATGTTTCTCTTAGCTCTTCTTCCATCATTGCAACTTCAGCATCATCTTCCAACTCGCCTGTATTTTCAGATGTCTCTTCAAATGCTTCGTCTTCAAACTCACCACCTTCTGCCATTTCTACATCATTTCCATCTTGAAGTTGTTCAATCAGTTTATAACTGTCATTATATGGATCTAGAGTGATTTCTTGTGACTTGTTTCCGACACCACTCTGCTGATTCTGATGAAACTTTAAATGTTGTTGTAGTTCTCCATTCTCATTACTGGAGTATGTACAAAGTTGGCAGGATAAAGTGGACTTACTGATATGGTTAAGCCTGTGTTTAAGTATATCAGTTTTCTGGCTTGTAAAATAGGGACAACATGAGCACTTGTATCGGATTATGTCAGAGTCACGATCTTTGTTCAGTTCAGCATTCGTCTCAGGAGAGTTGTCTGACATTTCTATATCTTCTGCTTGATCGCTGGATAATAATTTGTTGCTATGAAGTATAGCATGTTGACGTAGGACGGAATATTTATCAACACTAAAGTCGCATAGCTGACATTCATACTTCCCGTTATCCTGATGTCTGCTACTATGGATCAGGAACATCTCCTTGTCAGCCCCTTGATATGGACATTTTTTACAGCTGTATGGCAAGTCTTGTTGGCTTTCCTGGCCCTGGATGTTAGCTACATCTTCTGGAATGTCATCAATCAGTAGAGTAGGAGGTACTGAGTTCATGATAACAAAGTCTGGTTCTTTAGGATGAACGGTGTCTATGTGATGTTGGATATGTTTGTAGTTGTCAACGCTGTAGTCACAGTGTTTACAGGTATATTTCTTGTTCAGACCATGCTGTTTCACATGGTTAGCTGTGTTGGCTGCATTGTTGTTCACATACACACACCTTGGACATTTGTAGTGTTTTTTACCATCAAGACTACACACTTGAAGCATAACCCCTTTAAAAATGGTGTTCCCTTTCAGCTGAAGGATTGGTTTCTTCATCTGTGCAGCATACGCTGACATCATAGACGTCACACTCATAGATTTGTCCTCCATTTCAACCGCTTCAGTTGGCATCCTCATCATTTCACCAATCAGCTGTTTTTGAAAATCAACTAAACTATCTCTATGAGACATTTCGTCCAATGAATCATTATTACTGCTGATAAAACTGCCATTCAAATCATCAACCATGTTCTCGTCAGAGAAATGAAAACCATCTATGATGTTATTATTACTGTCTTCCCCATTTACACTTAGATGAATCTTTTCCTCTGTGGTACCAGTCCATTTACTACCATGGGTGCCTTTCATGTGTTGGTAAAGAAGGTTCAGTCTATCAATGCTATAGTCACAGTAAAGACAAGTGTGTTTACAATTACTGCCATGCCTCTCAATATGTCTGAGGTATGTCACTGCATTGGGAGCCGTGAAGGAGCATTTTGTACACTGGAAGGAGCGTCCACGTTTCTGTTGACTGGCACTTTTTCTTGCATTCAAAATAGCAATTTGTTGTTTGGTCAGTAACATCTCTTCGTCAAGACTAGTTGTCTGTCTGGGTGTCATAGACAGATTATTCATTTGAGGTCTTGGAGCCAATTGAACAAATTTATTTCCAGACTCGTTCTGCATTTGTTCAAGTTTCAAACCAAACTGTTGTTGATGGAATTGAGGTTGATGTGCCACTGTCTGATGGTACACTTGGTATTCCCTCTGTCTCTCTCTAACAATCTGGGCCAACTGGGAGGCTTTACTTGGAGCTTGTTTTGCTGCAATATCTCCTGCTTCCTGGGCCTTCAATTGTGTAGGATGGAGTGATTGTGCATGTTGATATAACGTCACCACATTTGGAAATGTACAAGAACACCATTCACATGGCAAACCTTCACCACTGGTGTTGTTATTTGTTGCCTCTTTTAGGTTATTGTTCTCCGGACTTCTTTCAGGGGTTCTTGGCAAGTTGGATGGAGTTGAGGATCTATTGTTTTGAGCACTTTGACCAGTTATATAATCAAACCCACTCTCATAATCATCAATAGTGTTATTATTTTCTTCTGGTAAAGAGAAACCCTTTCTTTCATCACTGGTCAGTTCCTTCTCCTCTAGTCCCTCCATTTCCATAAGTTCAGCAGCACTAACTCTAGTATCATGTTCAGAACCTTCAGCAGGATTATATTCTGGGTGAAGCCTCATGTGCTGCAGGAGAAGATTCTTACTGAACACATTATAGTCACAGAACATACACAGGTATGCATCATTGCCTTGGGATTGATGCAGATTTTCGTGGTTGATAAGGGCAGACCTTTGGAAACAAATATAAGGACATTTGTTACAGCGGAAATGTTTCACTGGTTTCCTCCTATGTTTTAAGTGAACGGTTCTGTTAGGTACCTCCACAGGATCTGGTGACAGAGACGTCGATTCAGGTCTTACTGGAGATGCACTTTCTCTACTGTCTGATGTGGAATTTATCTGGTTTCCATGGGATTGCTTATGCTGAAGGAATGATGACAAATCGTTACCTTGGTAATCACATTTGGAACATTTGAATTTTGGAGAGGTTGGTGTCTCATGCTGAGGTGTTGGTGAAACATCATTTTCCTCATCGTCTGTAATCAGGTTTCCATGGATACGAAGATGGTGATCAAATGCTAATTTCTTGTACGAGTTGTAAGGACATTGAGGACACATATACAATGTTGATTTTTCTTCATCACTGTCATCTTCAAGGTCATCAAATGTATCATGAGATATTTCAAAATCATCAGTACTCTCAACTGTGTTGTTGTCAAAGTGGTTGTAGACCCTCATATGTTTCTTGAGGTCACACTTCCATCTTGAACTATATCCACACATATTACATGAAAATGGCTTGTTCTCTGAATGAAGGACAGCATGTCTTTTCAATTCTGCTTGACTAGTGCCGATGAATGGACATTCCATGCAGTGGAATAGACCATCTTTCTCTAGACTATAACCCTGTTTACCATTCATGTCTTTACCAAAGTTACCGTTCTGTGACATCAGTTCCATCATTGCTTGATGATCTTGACCACCAGCTGTCAGACTGAAGTTTGCGTTAGACAATCTAGAGAGATTATTTATTGCTGGGCTTAAGGATTTTGCTCTCTGGTTGATATGGTAGATTGATTGCCCCGGGGAAAGTTTCTGGCTTTGTTGGATCTGTTGTTGCTGCATATTGCCTTGAGGTAGAACCATCACATTTGGTGGTGCCATTTTCTTTATCCTTGATGTATCAATAACATCATGAACAGTACCCCCACCACATCGACGAAGATGTTTGACTACGTCCCACTTCCACTTACTCTTGTAGCTACACCTTGGGCAATGGAATGGTTTTTCGTTTGAATGATTTTTCATGTGTTGGGATATCTCAGAGGGCCATCTTGCTCTGTATTCACATACTGAACATTTGTAGGGCAGGACAACATCGCTTTTTCCTTTTGAAGGATCCCTAAGTGACTCTTCTTCCAGGTGTTTTCCAGATTTGATTCTGTGCTTCAGTAGGTCTGTTACATGGTATTTAGATGTAAAGCCGTCCATACTGTCAGAGCTAAGGTAGTCTTCCTTCCCACTGTCATTGTTCTTGTTAAATGGGGCAGACCTTGGTCTGTTTGGAAGGATTGGAAGGAGGAGCGATTCAGCATTGTGTCCCATTTCTCTTCTATGTTTTATCTGCCTTTCGAGAAGCTCTCTATAGAACTCTTCAGTGTCCTGAAAATCTGTCTCGGAAAAACGCCTTTTCTTCGAAGGGGTTGTTTCCTCATTCATGATATAATCCTCACTAACGATACTTGACTCCATCAGGGCAGATGCAGCTCTAGAGATGGATTCTAGTGGAGGTGTGGCAGGCGACGGAGTGCCAGTGGGGACCACCCCACCTCCTTCGCGTCTCTTGTAGGGATTGGGCAGGGAGGTGTGACTCTTTTCAAAATGTTTGACAAGATCCCACTTCCACTTGTAGGTAGAGCCACATACCATACACACAAATGGTCGTTCTTCAGAATGGGATACAGCATGTTTCTGCAATTCTGCTGGCCATTTAGCAATAAAGTGACACATGCTGCATTTCAATTGCTTGGGCTCGTTAGACAATAGTTCTTGTGTTGATAGATTCGAAATAGAATCAAGTGGCATTTTAAGGAGATGATATGTTTGCTGTAAACCATGAGGTATTTTCTGAATAGCTTCTTTGTGTTCCTGGATCTTCTCGGAATGGTTATCCATGAAATGTTTGTTGAGTTCCTCAACGCCATTAAAATGGGACTGGCACTCTGCGCACTTGAACGCTCTTTTGTTTAGATGGAGTGACATATGAGCACTGTAGTCAACCAAAGTTTTGGCAACAAATGAACATTTACTGCACTGTAGAACTGGATTGTCAGCATCACCTCCAGATGGAATGCTCTGTTTCATGGCCAAAGCTATTTGGGAATTAGCCTGAGACATTGTAATTGGAATATCTTGAAGACTGTCAGCAGATTCGCTATTATCATCGCCCCAATTGGGCTCTGATTTAATATCATTTTTCTTGGAAAAGTCAATTGGTTTGGAATAATCAATGGGTTCATGTTGCGAGTTTTCTCGGAATGGACTAGTCTTGTCTGAAAGTTGCAGTTTTCGATTTTTCAAAGCATTGCTTCTTCTCTGCAGTTCATCCATCATTTTTCTCATTTCATGGTGGTTTTCTGGCATTCTGTTTCCCCCTTGTGTGGCAAGAGATAGCAACTGGCTTCGGTAAAGCTCTGGACTAGAGGAAGACATAAATGGAACAATCTGTCTATGAGGAACCATGCTGGGTAGGTCATTGGCTAGATCCTCAGACTTACTTGTTGGAGTGGCTCTGTTTTTCTGTGGATTTGTTGGACTAGGTATAGCAGCCCCATAAACTACATTAGGGGCTGCGGGTGGTGGGGGTTGACCTCCAGCTTTTGGTTTGAATCGGGAGAACAAAGTGTAATTCTGTAATGTTGGTGGTGGCTTTGTCAAATCAGGCACCTCTCCAAAATGCTTCTCTTTCCAATGTTTGTTTAATGACTTTCTCCACTTGTATACATTTCCACACTTGGAGCAAGCATATTTCACTCCACTTTCATCCATAACTTCAAAATATTTCAATGGATCAACTTCTTGTCTGATTCTTTTCTTCTTCTCTACAGGTGCTCCTAACACTGCATGGTGTACTAAACTCGGAGAAGCACCAGTTAGGGCTACAGCAATTTCTTCTTCCTCATCTTCCTCCATATCCACTTCCTCATCCATTTCTTCTTCACCGTTCACAAAATCTGCATTGAAACTAGAACTCTCCTTCATTTCTCTTAGTTCTCTCTCCGTAAGACTACTATCTAGATCGGATTCAGCCAATCCATCTTTGCCACTAAAATGAAGCTTTCTATGGCGTGGTAACTTCTGTTTGTACTTAGTGGCATAATCACAGATGTCACATTCATATATTATAATTTCGGGATTGTGTACATCTTTCTGATGATGTAAATAGCTTTTTGCATTTGTAGTACTGTATTCACATATGTTACAGAGGTATGTTCGGTTTTGGATATTACCAGTCCTGTACAATGAATGAGGGTCAAGGCCACTTTGATCCATCATTTCACCTTCACCTTCGTCCGCGATAAACAATCTAGGCTCATCATCAGGGTCTTCTTCGCGGTTGATTAATAAAACTTCTTCAGTCATACCATTTTGTTTCTCAATCAGAATTTTTTCTGTTGAAGGTCTTTTTATTATTGAGTTTTTCTCTATATCTAATTTCCCATTCTCTATAGGCACATGCGGAATCTTTCTAGCCAGAGCAAGGCTTTTCAACAATTCTTCTGATATTTCTTTACCTGGATCCATTTTGTTCAAATCTGGTTTTGTTTCAGTCACTATAAATTGTTCAGCAGTTTCTTCCTTAGTCTCAACTTTCCCTTCTTCTTCCACTACTTTTGGATTGTCAACCACAGTGTCATTGACAGTAGTTGTATTTATCTCTAAATTGTTATTATCTGTCAGAGAATCATGAACCACAGTAATATTTTCTTTCTGATTTTCTGTCACCTTTTCTTCATTTAATGTTGCTTTTGTTTTAGTATCTTCTTCTGTTCTTTCAGCTACGAGAGCAACTTTATTTTTCGGATCCTCTATTATCACACTAACTGCTGACGACGATCTACGTTTAGCACCAGTTTTACGATTAACCGCTACCTTGTCTTCTGGGTTTTCTTCAGCATGGGCATGCAAACGATGATTTGAAAATTCCCTGACGTTAGTGGTAGTAAATCGACACTGTTTACAAATTCGTGCTCGACCTGCACGTTTTACACCTCCTTCTGTATTTGACCCTTCCTCATCAAGTTTGCCAGCATCATCAGACATTGTGTGAAACCGGAAACGTGGTTAGTGTCCCCCTGAAAGTAGAAAAGGAAAAGAACTCATTATCTACATTGTCATTTCTGTTTCGAATTGGTAGTTTTTTTTAACCTTTTTCCACTTGCAGACGCATTTTGACACCATATTCAACATTGCTCCAGTTATATCACAGTACCAGAGTTAATCCTTTCTCATCTAAGACGCATTCTGACACTACAGCAGCAGACAACTTTGGAAAACACAGTGAAAAAAGGAGAAGTTGCCCAAGATGAGCAATTTCTTCTTTTGCCACAATGTTTTCAACTGTTTCCAGTAATTATACCTACAATTAAAAGAGATTTTCCATATTTTTGAGATTTTCCATATTTTTTAATAGATCTTTTCAAAGTCCTCTGCTGCTGATTTTTTGTATTTTCGTATGTGGGAAAGGGTAAACTTATTTGTGTTCTACGGGAAAACATAAACATTAATAGGCTGGCTAGGAAAGGACAAATTTATGACTGCCCCAATTAGGTAGAAATTGTGGAAAAAGGAGAAATTGCTTGTTCACGTTTGTTTTTCAAAAGTAATATGCTTCAGCAGCATCAAATGGTGTCAAGACTCTACAGAAGTGTTAACCATTTACCATCAAATGGTGTCAAGACTCTACAGAAGTGTTAACCATTTACCACATTAAATCAGCAGCAGAAGACCTTGCAAACATCTAGGCATATAAGGAATATCTCTATAAATAAAAGCATATAAATTGTATTGCATAGTGTTGAAAACATTGTGGCAAAAGGAGAAATTGTTCATTATAATTAAGCAACTTCTCCTTTTAACATTGTTTTCAATAGTCGTCTGCTTCAGATGCATCAAAGCATAGAAAATCCCTACTAATGAAATTCTCATAATTGAAAAGGGTTGAAAACATGGTTACAAAGGCAAAAATAACTTGTTAATAGCAATTGTCCTTTTGTCACAATGTTTTCAAAAAGGCATCTGCTGCAGAGGCGTCAGAAAGAGTCTTTAAGTCAGTGGGAAAGGTTGAGTGAATTTCAGAAAACTTGACAAAACTAACATAACTCAGTCCTCTTATTCAGAGTGTGTGCTCTGAAGTACAGTTATCTCCCTTTAACTGTACCCAGCACAGGTCAGCTGTATATTGTCAATAATTACTACTAATCTATTAACCCTTTTCTATAAAACATTTCCCCTGGCAAATAATACATATTACACCTCCACCATGAAAATAGTTTTGAAAATATTGTGGAAAAGGGATCCATTTTTCAATGTGAACAATTTCTCCTTTTACCAAAATGATTATAACATTGCATCAAATTTAATATCAAGGCACTTCAATTTTTCAAGAATCTGACTCAAAAATAGCTAACAAAATTTCAACTAAGATTTAAGATTTTGGTAAAGAAAGTTGTACAAGATTTAACCACAATTGTTTTTTTTTGTTTTTTTATGAGAAATTACACAAACATTCAAGCTCTAAAAATATTTTTTGGAGTAGTTTGTCTTTATAATGAATCCAATAATAATTCATTTATGTTAGATCATGTTTGGCTATGATATGCATTACAATTGTTCCTTGTCTGTATTTAATATTTAACTAAATGTAATTTATATTACCAAAACAAACAAAAAAATCTTAAAATACAAGCAGTTACTGAAAATTATCATAAGATGCAGTAATGTGCATATTAAATTTACAAAATAAAATATTTACATTTTTCCAGTAATTTTCTGAAGACACTAAAAGTTTAATATTCCAGTTTTAAGTCCAGGTAACAGAATAGATATGAAATATCAAAGTCAACCCCTTATATAAGGCACACAGATAGTTTATCAGCAGCTACCCTGTCTGTCCCACCGATACAGTTACCACTGAGATAATCAGAACTAATGTGCAAATACCCCTGATAGTCCATGTATATATAGGACAATCATTCATGCTGATAATTATCACCAATTGTCAACTCAATAAGCAATGGAACTCTTCCTCTAATTAAAATATAATATCTACTGACAAACCAATAGATAATCATTTTGATCATTTCCCATTTCCTGTAAAGAACAATTAACCCTTTCCCACCAGCAGACACACTTTCACACATCTGCAGGAGATGACTATTTGAAACATTGTGTGAAAAGGGTGATTGTTCTTAATGAGCAAATTCTGCTTTAGCAATTCTTTGTAACCACTATTGACTTTTCAATAATTACGCTTCCATTTATATTTATATATACATAGTTTTGCCAGCTGTAGAATTGCTGCATGAAGGAAAGGGTTAAGAACAATAGTAAATTAGAAATGAACCCTTTCCCACATGCATTAACCTATTATCTGATGTACAATTCATCCAGATTACAGAAATGTTTGGGAAAGAGATAAAGAAATTAAAGGATATAAAATATGGACCAACTAAAAGAACTGTTTCAGGTAGGGAAGAACGAAATGCTTTTCACATACATTTTGTTCGTTTAAGTTGTTTCCTTGTTGCAAAATGTTTTTTCAGAAAGATATTTGTTTCAAAATGTGAAATAATGAACTTGTTAAAGAAATGTTCCTAATCACAACAATAATTTAACCCTTTCCCTCATATAGACACTTTTTGACGCCTCTGCACCAAACATATTTTTGAAAACATATTTTCAAATCTATTCAATTATTGTACTTTCCTTTAAAGGGTGTTTCCAAATTTGTTGGGGTATTTTTTCAAAGTCGTCTACTGCAAAGTGTTGTTGCATGTGGGAAAGGGTTAACGGGGGCATTTTTCCTTTCTTATCCATTTGAATCTGACATTTTACAATGCCAATAGTTTAGTTCCTGTATCTCTCTCTGAATTGAGATAGGAACAATATTGGTCAACCTAAGGCAAGTTTTTCTTAGAGAGAACTTTCCAATCTTAAACCTGTCACTGTCCCCTAAATGCTCGACTTCTATGATCTATTAGGCAGCCCCAGGGCTATGGTGAAATATGATGCTCTCTATCCAAAAGAATCAGGTGGTAATTTATACTACCTAAGGCTTTTCTAGGATTGTTCTCTTCCCCTTCAACAATTGGAAAACTTTGACATTTTCCACTTAACCCTTCACCTGATGTAATCAAATTGCTGCAGAAAACTTTTGGAAACAATTTGCAGGAAAAGGGGGAATTTTCTTCATCATTTGTCCTAGGGTTTTACAATCAATCTACTGCATATTTTGTGTATGTGAGAAAGAGCTAAAACATAGTACCTATTTAAGTATATTTTATTGTTAACCAGGTTACTGCAGTTTGACAAGATTTTGCATTCCTTTCCATAGAGAAATTTGAAATTGGGTGAATTTTTATATCGCAATAAATTATTTAGCTTTGAAATTGCATCTAGAAGTCTACAAATTTGAAGCTGGGAGCCACATGCAGTCTCAAAAGAAAACATGTTTACTTGTATTTTTGTAGTATTTTGGGGAATAAACTTCATGACATCACAACCATGATAGATGAGGTACCCTTTCCCTTATATAGGCAACATAGATTTTGACATCATACAGCTTCTTTTGAAAACCTTATGGGGAAAAAATAAGCAATTGCCCAAAACATTATAAGGACTCTTAACCCTTTCCCTATTGCAGAACATATCTAGCTGCAACAGACAATTCGTGAAAAAACATTGTGGCAAACAGAGAAATCGCTCTATTTGCAGTCTGCTGCAGTTTGTTGCACGTTGAAAAATGTTTACATTCGTTCTCCTAGTGCATGACTTCATCAAAATAATGAAGATTTCGTTCTCCTAGTGCATGACTTCATCAAAATAATGAAGATTTCGTTCTCCTACAGTGCATGACTTCATCAAAATAATGAAGATTTCGTTCTCCTAGTGCATGACTTCATCAAAATAATGAAAATGCAGTTCTGATAAGTGCAACTATTTTTTTTATATGAAGATTTTAGCACACAGCATTCCAGATGGGTAAGTCTTGTGATGTCAACAGGCCAATTTAAGGGAATGGTTTGACCCTGTCCCACAAGCAGATGCGGTTTGAAACATTGTGACAAAAGGAGAAATAATAGCTTTAGAGTGAGTAATTTCTCCATTTGCCATGATGCTTTTAATTCTATTCTATAACAATCCTTTTATTTTATAATAAATATTTTCCTTGTTTTAGGCGGATGTTCTCAAAATAGTCTGCTGCTGACTTTGTTGTATGTGGGAATGGTTTAAACCACACAGTGTCCTTTTACCTGTAAAAAGGTAGAACTGGGTGATGTACTTGACAAGTAAATAGACTCTCCCACTTTACATCAAATAAAACCCTTTATTCAAAAATAACTTTGTTCATAAATAATAAAGATTTTTTTTTTTTTATCAGAAAGTCAGTTCTTGGAATTTTTCTTGGAATTATAAGATATCGTATTCACAGTTGATGGAATTGACAAATTGTGTATTTATAATAATGATTTAAATTTGATAAACTAAATAAAATATCAAAAGAATAACAACAGTTTATCATTGCTCAAAAGTAAGCTCATCAATAGAAATAAACACTATCTTTTTATTATCATTATTATTATAACAAAAAATAGGCAAATAAAAATTATTAAAAAATTCAAGAAGATTTAAAATCAAGAAATATTCTATACCTATATTGAAAACCAAACTAAACCCTATTATTAAATCTTCATTTAAAAAAAAAAAATTACAGTTGATTTGAAAAAGAAAAGAGTAAACAAATAATTAATTGATTAAATCTGTAAAAAAAGGAAGAGACAATTGAAGAGGTAAAGGGATAATTTAAACCACCTCTATATATAGATTTACATCTTTACCTTTTAAAAAAAATACTACAATGGAATACCATGTAAACAAAAGTTTAAGTCCAATGAAAATCAAATAAATTAAATTAAATAAAAAATAAATAAAAAATAATAAAGAAAATAAAAATAAATATCTTACCATAACTAATACTGTAACTAAAATCCAATCAAAGAACAAAACAAAAAAAAGTAAGATGGTATCCTATGTACTGTTCACTCAAGAATAATCACAAATATTAGAAAACATGATTTTAGTACACATCCTCAATGTGGCCTGGCCTGCTTGTCAAAATGTCAATGCTTGGTTATCGGACAGATATTCTAATCACTGCCCGTGCTCAACAATTTACCTGTTGAATGCCGAAACGTATCCTTTTCTGTCATTGGCTTTTTTCTTCTTGTCACATGTAATGTTTCCGCCCTTTACAACAAAAACAGGAGTGCTAATTTCGTGTGTTTTTCTGATCTTAGTCATCGCCAGGTAATCAACCAACGATAAATCACTTTCTCTACCGAAAATTGGTTCTTGATTTTCATGAGGTGTAGGATCAACGAAGCGTAGAAGATTCCCAACCTATGAAAGTTTATCACTATGTGTCGCGATGCGGAACAATCCAGCCCGATATCAAAAATATCTACTAAAAGGATTTCTAACAACCTTGTTCCCATAGTAATTGGTTTCAGTTGAAGTATTCCTAAATTTGGGCATTTTAGGAAAGAAAATAAGTCTTGAGTATTTGCGTCAGTTAAAATGGGTTTCATTTCTGATAAACATCTATAGCCAGCAGGTAAAACAACTTAAGACTAGCTGGGTGTGACTTTAATTTAGTACACTGTTGCTTTAATCCAGCTTCTTTTCAACCCTTTCCCACCTGCAGATGCAGTAGCAGCAGATGACTTTTGAAACAATTGAGGCCAAAAGTGTAATTTGCTTATGATAAGCATTTACAACTTTGGCCACTACATTTCTAACTTTAATTAAACAATTAAGATATCTTTTATGGAGATTTTTCAGGTTTTTGTCACTATGTTTTCGAAGTTAGCAATATGTGAAAAAGGGTTAAATGGTTAATAAATCAAAACTTTCTCTTGCAGAAAAACAGTTTACTTAATTTAAACAAACAACCTTGACAAATATTTCCAACAACAAAATTTCGTTTTATTTGGCTGCATGACCCTGTTTAGGGTTCAGAAAAATACAGAAGGCAATTAAATTTGAGGCCTCTGTAACAATTATTAACCCTAAATCTCCATAAATAATAGTTTTTTTTATTAAATAGAGTTGAAAACATTGTTGCTAAAGGATAAATTTTCGAAAGTCGTCTGCTGCAGGTGTTCGAAATTGTCTATATGAGGAAATTAGGGTTAAAGACTTTTGAAAACATAAAAAGTGAAATCCAAAATTTTCTCATGATGAGCAAATTCTCATAACATATATTCCATTAATGATTTGCCTATTATTTCAGTAAATCTTTTCAATTCTGAAGTGATAAAATAATACATGTTCTAGTAACATCAATTACATGTTTTATATCTTTGCCTGATGCAGTTACAATTGGCACACTGCATGGCAACACTTTTTGACGCATCTGAAGTAGATGACTTTTGAAAACAATGTGGCAAATGGAGAAGATTGTTCACCATGTTTCAAATTCTGATCAATACTTCTTCCTTCATCTATGGAGATTTTTCATTATTTTTGTACTTAAGTGTTTTCAAAGCTGACTGCTGCAGATTAAAAAAACCAACACTCTTGTTATAAGTAGGACACATACATTATCCCTTTCCCTCATATAGACGCTTTTTGACACATCTGCAGCAGACAGCTTTTTGAAAACATAGTGACAAAAGAAGAAATTGCACAAAACATGCAATTTCTCCTTTTGCCACAATGTTTTCGTTTTTTTGTCATAGGTTATCCATTCAATTATAGAGATTTTCTATTTTTCGACAAAATATGTTCAAGGTCCTCTGCTGCAGATTTGTTGTATGAGGGAAAGGGTTAAATACCTTTAGTCTAGCGATGATTTCCTTCAATGGAAGACTAGTTTCTCCCCCGCCAATGTAGGTTGTCTTTGGTAGACGGAATGCTCGATCCAGATCTTCCTGGCCTGTAAAAATGGGATTTAAAAAGCATTGGAGTTTATGTTAACCCTTTCCCTCATATAAATGCTTTCTGACGCCTCTGCAGCAGACAGCTTTTTGAAAAGATAGTGACGAAAGAAGAAACTGCTCAAAACGAGCAATAAATTCTCCTTTTGTCACAATGTTTTCCACTTTGAGTCATAGATTATCCATGCAATTTCTACTTTTTGATAAAATATGTTCAAAGTCATCTGCTGCAGAATTGTCATATGAGGGAAAGGGTTCAACATAATGGGTGTTAAGAAACACTCAGTCATAAATAACATTGGTAGTGTAGGGAATATGCAATCATAATTTATTTCTTTAAACAGATACCTAAAGTGGTATTTTCTTTTGTCATCTCCTAAGAAGATATAATGGGGGGAAGAGTGCCATCTGAAGAACTTGTATATGTTTGACATATAAAGAGTTGAAAATATTGTGGAAAAAGATGGTAATTCTTCCTTTATCCACAATGATTTTGCAATTAAAATTCAATATGTATAAAAGTACATGATCAAACAAGATGTGTTTGTGAACACTGATGCCCCCGAATGGCAACATCTACGTCGAAGGTAATGGGTCAAGGTTGCAAGGTCAAAACTATTGGTACTGACAGAAAGTGCATGTCACAAGGAATGCACATGCGAAATATGGAAGCTGTACCTGTTACCGTTCAAAAGTAGTGGTCAAGGTTAAAGTTTTGAAAATGTAGGTCAAAGGTAAAAAATGTTGGTACTGACAGAAAGTGCATGTCACAAGGAATGCACATGTGAAATATGGAAGCCGTACCTGATACGGTTTAAAAGTAGTGGTCAAGGTTAAAGTTTTCATTTTTGCCACAGACAGGCCAAAAACTAGATGTCCCCGAATCGGTGATTCCGGGGGCATAAAAACATGGAAATGATAAAATTACAAAATATTCATATTTTAATCAAATGAAACATAAAAGAAATACTTTAAAATTAATCCATATTATTTTGTTTTTATTGAAGAGTTAAAAGTGTGTATTTTTTAAACAAGATGCCAATGTTTGTCTACTTTTTTTTTCTTAGTCAAAAAATGGCATTACTGAATAAGTTTTAAAGCCAGGTAAGATTAAAGTTTTGTGACGAAGCAGCAGACTTATCACAATACCAACATTTTTTCTATGAAAATCAGACGAGCTAAAAACGGACAATATTATGATTAGTAATTGACATATACAGAATTAATTACATACAGGTAATATTAAGCCAAACAGCAGGCATTGTAAACCATTTAAAATAAGCACTTTTTTTTAACTCTCTGTACTTAACAAACAGGTATTGACAAGCAAAACAGATCATTGCCATAAATATACAGTGATGGCTCAAAGACACTGTTCATCAACATTTCTGACGCCTCTGAAGCAGACACTTTTTGAAAACATTGTGGCAAATTGAGAAATTGCTCATGATGAGCAGTTTATCAATTTGTCGCAATGTTTTCAACTCTATTTAACAATTAAACTTGTCTTAAATGGAATTTTTCACATTTTTGTTAAAATGAGCCGTCCCGCGAGAAAACTAATGTTGTGGTCTCTGTAAAGTATTGACCGGATCAGCTGCTGCAGATTTCTTGTATATGGGAAAGGGTTAACCTCTTCCCACTTGCAGACACAGTTTGACCTGTATGCATCAGAAAAAAACCTTTATGATTAATGGAGAAATTGCTCATGATGGGCAATTGTTCTTATTCTCACAATGTTTTCTTCTCTATTTAAAATGTATATTTTTTATTAATACAAGATATTCATATCTGTCCAAAGATCTATTTAAATTCATCTGTAGCAGAATTATTTGGTCTACGTGGGAAAGGGTCAATATAGCCCTATAACTACTTTCCGACTGAAAACTTGAACTGCATTCATATCCATGCAAGTTATTGTGGTATCATAAAAGTAATAAAAAATACTAGCTTGGCTGATGTAGTTTAATCGTCTCTCTAACTTAATGTTTTTAAAGTTTTTGTTTTTTAAATTATAAAAAAAAGCTCTCTTTATGAATATTTGACAACATCTCAGGAAAAGGAGAAATTAATTTTTGAAGTTGAATCCAATGCTTGTTTTCATTTTAAAGGTATCTAGATATTACTCATAAAATTGGGACAGAAAAGTGCTACAAAAGTTGTTAATTAGCAGACCCCCCCCCCCTCCCCCAAGAAACCAAACCAATAGAAATTGTTTGTCTCCTCATTGTCTATGTATGTAAATAGCCCTTTTCCTCAATCAACAATTCTGCAGCAGACAACTTTGAACAAATTTTGTCAAAAAACAGAAAATCTCTATAATTGAATGGATAACCTTATAATGACTAAGAGTGGAAAACATTGTAGCAAAAGGAGAAATTACACATATTGATACATTTCTTCTTTTGTCACTATGTTTTCAAAAAGCTGTCCGGTGCAGAGGCTTCAGAAAGTGTCTATATAAGGGAAAGGGATAGTGTGGTTTCAATACCACATTCCTAACTTATGTAATGACAATAACACAATTCTTTATGAACAGTTATTCAATATCAAAAAGCAATTAAGACAACTTGCATCAGTTAATATGTTGTGTTGAAATGTTTTACTGAATTGGATGTTCCCTGGTTAACTGTGTGCTCTGCTACCCTTGTAAACCCATTTCCACCTGCAGATGCATTTTGACAAAATAGCAGCAGACGACTTTTGAAAAATTTGTGGCTAAAGGTAAAATTGCTCACCATGAGCAATTTTTTCAACTTTATTTAACAATTAAAATATCTTTTATAGAGATTGTTCAGGTTTTTGTCACTTTATTTTCAAAGTCTTCTGCTGCAGATTTGTTGTATGTTGGAAAGTGTTAAATAAAGACAAAGTAATTTTAAAATAAAATGGAAACAGCTTGAAGTCTCCTGCACAACAAACATCAATCTAACAACCAAATTTCAAAACATGGATGAAAGACACACAAACAAACCCTACATAATTATAGCCATAGCAAAATAAAAAGCCATCAACAAAATATACAATGTTCTCAGCAACACATGCTTATGTAACATCAAACAAACTTAACCGTTTCTCACAAACGACAATTCTGTAGAAGACAACTTTGAAAACATAGTAACGAAAACCTGAAAATTTCAATTAAAAATAGCTTAATTGTTAAATAAAGTTGAAAACATTGTGGCTAAATGTGAAATTGCTCATCATGTGCAATTTCACCTTTGGCAACAATGTTTTCAAAAGTTTTCAAGTCTTCTGCTGCTAGTGTGTCAAAATGCATCTGCAGGTGGGAAATGGTTGCATTTG
>JAUELF010000002.1:1411887-1425997 GCA_031471495.1 Clinocardium nuttallii
CTACCACTACACCACCGGGGCGGACGCTCTACCACTACACCACCGGGGCGGACGCTCTACCACTACACAACCGAGGCGGACGCTCTACCACTACACCACCGGGGCGGACGCTCTACCACTACACCACCGGGGCGGACGCTCTACCACTACACCACTGAGGCGGACGCTCTACCACTACACCACCGGGGCGATAGGATACGAAAGCAGAATTGTTTCACTATTTGGAAAGTGAAAGGTTTATTTGATCATTGCCAAAGGAATCCAGCAACTAGTTTACATCCAGATCAGCATGTGCTGACGCGCATTTTCATCTGGATCCGCATTTTTTGCGATTTAAGTCGGTTCTCTAAAGTGCTTTTATATACCGTTTCTATTAATTAGATCATGAAGAATCGGTGCCTTTGTAGATATTTAACCCTTTCCCAGTGTGGACACCTTCTGCTGCCTGTGCAACAGACAACTTTTGAAAACATTGTAGCAAAGGAAGAACTTTTGAAAACGAGCAATGTTTCTTTTTGCCAAAATCTTTTCTTCAACTCTTTTCAAGAAATGCAATTATTGCTCGTCGAATACCAATCAGCCACATCTAGCGGTGTTTTTGTTATCTCAATGCATATCTGAGCCGTTCCGCGAGAAAACCAACATTGTGGACTCTGCGTAATGTATCGACCCAGATCCGGGCCGAGACTTTCCGTCTATGGGAGATAGTGGTACAAAGTAACAGAAAATGCACAGGAAGCGAACAGTGTCTGTCCGGGATAGCCTGTGCGGCATTCTTAGACTGATCAGTGTCGATACTTTACGCAGTCCATAATGTTGGTTGTCTCGTGGGACGGCTATCAGCGTACAGTGAAGACACGGTTTAACCAGATCCTTCACCGCCGTCTTCATGTACGTTAGTTCAAGATGCGTCTGTCGATCAAGGAATTAAACTGTAGCCCCGTTAGCTTTCACGCCCTTTAAGCGTTATATCGAGGGCTCGTCGTGAAACGGTTGTAACTAAAATTCGTATTTTTTTTACCAAGGTTATTTAACCTCGCCATGAAGTCTTAAAATCTTTTGGTAAACAATGGACATTTAGGTGCTATTGCTCGTTCTTAGCTTTGCATTGTTTACAAAGGGGTAAACATTGCCCCTAAACCAGGGTTTTCAAAATAGGTTTTTAGTTACAGCCGTTTCACGCTAAGACCTCGATAAGACCCCGTTACAAGACACCGTACACTATATTGGTATTACACGATGATGCGTATTCACATACTACATTGTAATCTGAGTATATATACCCTTCGGAAACAGCGTTCCAGCGTCGTCGGTTGATTGGTTGGTTATCTTTGTCGGTTGGTCAGTATGACACTATCCCATTGTGGTCCACATTGGTACACGAGCTACTTCTTCAATAACTAAGATATTGTAAAACACCATGGTACCTGTACTAATAATGAATGAACACGGTAACACGTCACTTAAAAGGGCAGTTGTTGTTGTTGTTTATAAAAAATGTAAGCAGTGTGAACTTTTTCCACGGTATGACTGTCGATACTATATAGACCGGTATTTTTTCAGCCGTCACCAAGACAAAAGGCTGAGACGGCGCGCTGAAGCCATGACGATGGAAGCGGAGATTCATGAACTGATTGGCATGATATCCCGATGCCAACTACATAGCAATGCGCTGGACGAGGAAATCCTGAACAAGAAATGTGAAATGAAGTTTCTTCAATCTGAAGGTACTATGCTTGGCATCACCTTTATATCCGCTTGTCTAATTGTATTTTTTCAATCATATAGGCCTTTAGATACACACTCTTGAGGTCGCATTTTTTACTTGAGCACGATTAACCCTTTACCTCATACGACAATTCTGCAGCAAAAAATGTAAAATCTCTTTAATTGAATGGATAACCTATGACTAAAAGTGGAAAACATTGTGTCAAAAGGAGAAATTGGACGTTTCGTGCAATTTCTTCTTTTGTCACTATGTTTTCAAAAAGCCGTCTGCTGCAGAGGCGTCAGAAAGCGTCTATATGAGGGAAGGGTTAAAGTTTCTGAAAGGTGGAAAAGGTCTGCTTCAAGAGAATTCTCTGATAACCATTGGATAATAAATGTTGATAGTTTTCATGTGATGTGTGTGGATAAAAATCATATACATTTTGTGTGCTGTTTAAGAGAGTTTAACCCTTTCACACTTACAGACCATAAAGGAGAAATTGCTCATTTATATGAGAAATTTGCCAGCATGTTTTCACTCTGTTCAATATTGATACTTTCATTTTGTTTTTAAGAGATTTTTTTTTTTTTTTGCTCAGATGATTTTGAAGTCGTCTGCCATGGATTAATTGTATGTGGGGAAAGGGTTCAATGAAACCATAACAGAGAAGTAGACTGATACAGCTTACATGCATCACCAAGGTGTAAAATCGATATTGTCCATCTGTTTAATTGATTGTTATGCAAGTTGATGTGTTGGTTAACACTTTCCTACAAACAGATGCGACTGCAGCAGACGAACTTTGGAAACATTGTGACATATGGCGAAATCGCCCATCATGAGCTATTTCTCCATTTGCGACAATGTTTTCAACTCTATTTAAAAGATAAAACGTTTAGTTAAGGAGATCTTTTAATGTTTTTGCCAATGCGTTTTCAGAGTCGTCTGCTGCAAATTTGTTATACATGGGTAAAGGTTAAATCATTGACTTACCAAGTGGTCAAGAGTTCATTGTCTGTCTTATGACTCGATTGAACCTTATGCTGTGGGTACTCAAAATAACCGTCTCAACGAATTGATTATTTTGCGTACCAGCAACGTAGGCTTTTGCATTTAAATAACCTTAGAAATCAATGGGAAAAAACCCCTACAATCCTTACAAATGAAAGGACAATTATTGAATAATGTTGAAAACGCTATGACCAAAGGTGAAATTGCTCATTTTGAACAATTTTTTCTTTTGTCACAATGTTCTCAAAAGTCTGAAAGCGTCTATATGTTGGAAAGTGATGAAGATTTAAGACCCTAAAAATATGCCCCCTACCTACAGCTCTGTAATATAACCATAATAAATAATGTTGTTATGCTTAATTATATTCATCATACATCCAACTGTTGATACCCCAGCAGCAAATATAATTTGGAAACAGGGTGAAAAAAGTAGGAATTGTTCTCTACTTTTGCCACAATGTTTCAATCTGTGTTAAAGTTATATTATCACTGTTCGAGATCTTTGTCTGTTTTTCTTTTTTTAATTCAAGGTAGACCACTTTAATTAATAAGTGAAAGTATAGCTGGTATCATTGTAGAATAAGTAGAAATGAGCACTTCTCCTTTTGCCACAATGTTATCAAAGGTTGTTTGCTGTAGATTCATCAGATTTAGCAACAGTTTTTCATTAAACCTTTCCAACATACAACAAGTCTGCAGCAGACGACTTGGAAAACATCTAGATAATACAATAGAAGCACTCTATAAGTGAAAGTTTAATTATTGAATAAAGTTAAAAACATTGTTGTAAAAGGAGAAATTGTTCGTTTTGAGCAGTTTCTTCTTTTGTCACAAGGTTTTCAAAAGCCGTCCGCTGCCGATTGCCTCTTCAAGTGGGAAAGGATTAACTATTAAACCACATCATCGAAGTTGCACTAACAATGCTGTGTCCTTTATAATGTCAAAGTGATTTTAACCTTTACCTGATGTCATTTTAAGATGCATACTGTCTGTAGAAAATGCTGTATCATGTGTGAAAGACCGCAAGTACATCATGTAGCATTTTAATACAGAGTTAAGAATGCCTGTATCTGATTGGGTGTTAACCCTGTCCCACACTAAAAAAAAAAAAAAACATCATGAACAGATTGAGCAGTCATGTACATATTTAATATTGGTACTGAAAACAACATCCCTGTTTATTTTCCTTTATGTAAAACTTACCGTATTCTGTCATCTTTTAACCCTTTCCCCCAAAACTGGCACTTTCTGAGGCCTCTGCTGCAGATGACGTTTGAGAACAATTAGGCAAAGGTAGAAATTGCCAATGATGAGCAATTTTCCCATTTATCAAAATGTTTTCAACTCTATTTTTTTTTAAAAAAAAGTTTTATTTCTAGATATGTTGCCTATTTTTTTCTGGATATTTTCAAGGTTATTTGCTAAAGATTTGTGGTATGTAGGAATTTTTAATTCTGAACATATTCTGACATCAAAAACCTTTGCCAATTTTGAAAAATATTTCTGTGAAAAAGTGTAGTTGAAGATGTGCCAGCATGCTATCTGACGCAAAAAAACACTGCGTTTCTTAGACATGTATTGACCAATTCCGTCACTTATTCTGGTGAGTGGTGCAGAGTTAGATCAATCTGTACCTATGTGCTGGTTGATCAGGATCTACACTGACTGAAAAAGCCCTATGGTAGGTTGTGTCCAAATACAGTCCGTCAATAATCATTGAAACAGTTCAGTCTTTGTTAGTTAACCATCTTCAACCTTGGAAAAATTGCAGCACGAAAAGAAAATGCTCATTAAGAAGCATTATACTGTCATTTATAGAATCCTTACACAGGTTTTTCATGATGTTTTCCAACTGTTTTAGTGCACATTTGTCTGATATTGGAAAGGGTTTAGGTGTAATGGGAATTCAGATTGTCTAATCAGGACCTTGTTAAATTTACATGTAAAATTCCTTCTAGGGGTGAAAGCAAGCATATTGTTAAGATATATAAGTTCATTTTCTGCTGTTCTCATGCACCAAGAATTTAGATGACCTAGATTTTTGTTATTAGAATTTTTGATTAAGGTATATATTTATGGAAAATTTCTATGGTTTCAAGTCTCAATTCTTGAAACTCTGTTACCGTAGGATCTTTCCCAGTATGTTAATTGTTTGAATCATGGACTATTTTCCATGGAACATTGTTTCAGCCTTAGAAACTCGATATTGTTTTATGCTTGAGCTGTAGAATGTTTCTATGGTATGCTGTTTAGGCTATGGAAATTTACTGTAAATTGGTGTTTCGTGATGGAAATTTACCATATGTCAGTGTTTCAACTTTGGTAATTTTCCATTGTTAACTGTTTTAATAGTATCCATGGTAGATTCTTGTGAAATACTGAAGTCTTATTTGGCGCTATGTATACATGAATATAAAAGTGGCATTGGTGTTAATTATTCATTCAATGCTAACAAGGATTATACACAGCAGGAATTTCTGTTGAGTATATATAAGATTTTTTATGAAGAAATATGTAATAAAATATTAGTAGTAAAATTGACTTTTATGTTTCTTGTGTCTTACAATCCATCTCTGTCGGGACTTTTATTTGATATGAGTGAGTACTTTGATATATTATTATGAAGACTAATTTTCCCAACCGTTTGTATTACCCCAGCCAAAGGCGGATGAGATATTAATTTGGCGTGGTCCGTCTTGTTATTCCGTATATCCGGAGTGATATCTAAGGGATGGATGGATTTGAAGAAAATTATGTTGAAATGTTCACCATCGGGAAGTGCTACAATTTTAGCTTAACTTTGCGAACACTAAATAGCACACCTTTTCATCAAACCATATCAAAAATTAACCGAAACATCTCCATCATATCTCTTTCACATTTGAAACTGGGTCAAAAACAGATCAATTTGTCAGAAAAATAATATGAACACTGTAGATGAAACATTGTGTATCCAATCTTCATTCACACCATCAAATCATCAATCAATCACCATCAAATTTGAAACTGAGTCAACACATTAACTTGTAAACGCTGCTTGGATATCCTGTGTTCACTTCTTTAGATATAATATTTGTTGTTGTCAAATCAGACGAATATGTGTTGTCACATGATCAGGTTAATGATTACGAGGACCACAAATACCTCTGTCTTTACACATAGCGAAGCTACCAGGCTGACAAGCAATGGCCGGACAAAGTTTTTCCCCAACGGCTTTCAGCGTAACCCACGCAGGTGTTTGTGATAATACATACAATTGGAAGCTTAACTATTTGATTTCAACGTACTGCCGACTGCATCATAAGACGCACATTATTAGTCGCCTACCAGTCAAAGACCGGTTTAGGGACTATAGGTTTGATCGATTCCGTCAGTCTGTCTGTCTGCCAGTCCCACCTAATCTTGTCTTGCCCGCATCTTAACCACGCATCATAGGATTTTGAAAGAAACTTGGCACAAACATTCACAATGATAGGGCGGCGTGTCACGCACAAGAACCAGGTCTGTACCTCAACCATGCATCATAGGATTTCCAAGAAACTTGGCACAAACGTCCACAATGATGGGACAGCGTGTCATGCCCCCCAGACCAGGTCGTTCATCAAATGTCAAGGTCACACTTGGATGTCAAAGGTTAAAATGAGTACTATTTGATAGGACTGTACCTTGTCCGGCACGCATCTCCACCATGCATCATAGCATTCCCAAGAAACTTGGCACAAACGTTTCCAATGATGAGGCGGCGTGTCATTCTCAAGAACCAGGCTTGTACCTCGAATGTTTAGGTCACACTTAGAGGTTAAAGGTCAATATGAGTACTGTTTAATAGGACTGAACATTGTCCGGCTAACAAAAAATGCACATACAACACACAAGGTCCTGTCGTTGCGAAAAAATCTGCTTACCAAATGAACACCGCCTACAAACTGTCGAACACATAGACACTGGGACGACGACAGGGCATGTAGCTGGAAAATGTGCCGTCAATAAGCGGACTGTGACGTCAATGGTGATACAAGATTACAGAAAATGTAGCTGGCAGGATAAAGTCCCGGCGTCTAATGGATACACAGCATCAAGGCGTCTTAAAACACATTCATGAAGCATTTTGTCCTTCAAATAGGTACCAATTACAAGTAATTAACCGTCACGCAAGCGTTCACGTATTGATGCAGTGTGTCTTAGAGCTTCTGACGATCGAGCGCTAAGTCCAAAATAAACTACGTCACCAACGCCCGACAACCTGTACGAGTTATACGCGGGTTACTCCCCGTTAGAAAATTGATGCCATGCCATTTCGCCTGTCATGAGTCCAATTGAACTGGAACACGTGCCGTCAATACACGGACTGTGACGTCATTGAAGATATAAGATTACGGCAAATGGTGCCAAGCCATGCCTGGTAAATCAATTCGCCTGTCATGAATCTAATTGAACATGTGTTTGATTGTTTGAAACGTAAGCTACAAACAAGCAATATTCAGGTATACTGAGGAACCTTCATAAAACGTAGCAAATAAGTGTAGTCTATGTGACGTTGTAGCGTAAAAAATACGAGTGCCGTAAAAACGTCATGGTGTATCTTTGGGAAATGTTTTTCGACGTCATATCCGGTATTAAACATCTATTTTGATATTTGTAGCTAGTTAGTGTGTACAATTTTAATTGTTTAACATGATCCATTGGATTGCAATGGTACACTCTGTATCTACGAACCGAAATGCACCAGCAACGTTAGTTCGTTAGAAAACCTTGTGTTTGATTTGAACTACTTGTGTATCTTTAGCTGACTGTATTTGATATGTGAAAGTGATTTTACAGGCTATCTGCATGTATACAATCTCTAGAATGTGATACTATGCGCACAGAGAAAGTAAGAATAAGGTGTATTAAACCGGATCGTGTTCATGTTTTCAAGCCCCTGTCATAAAGATGGGATTGCGGCATATATTGTTATCTTTGATCATCCCTACGACACGACGCCATCGCTCTATCACTTACGTTTGAGGGCTCCAAACTTCATACAGAGGTTTTGTTTCAAGGGAGTTTGGTCTAGTTCGCGTTTGACCTACCTAAGTGAAAGGTCAATGTTATCGTGGCTATAATACGTCTGGACAAACCGATGTCATCGTTCTAGCACTTTCAATTGTGAGCGGAATGTATTCATACTTCATACAAAGGTTTAATTGCATGAGGGCCTGGGCGTGTCTGCCTTTCAAAGACCTCGGTCAAAGGTCGAGGTTACAGTTGCTATAATACATCTGAACGAATTAGGTCATCGCTATAGCACTTTCGTTAATAATGATTTATACCATGTTAACCATTTACAAAATACAACAAATATGCAGGAGACGACGTTGGAAACACGTGGACAAGACTATAGAAAATCCGTATTAATGAGGATGTTAATACCGAAAAAAGAAAATATTGTGGCAAAAGGAGTAATTGCTTGTTTTGAGCAATATCACAATGTTTTCAAAAGTCATCTGCTACCGAATCGTCAGAAATCGTCTTTATGTGGGAAAGTGTTAAGGGCCAACTGATCTCGGACGAATTCACGTTTTACCTGTATGTAACAGGTCAAGGTCTCAGTCGAGGAGACTTAAGTTAAAGTTGAATGTCACAGTAAATAATATACTCTTGATAAACATAGGACCACGTCTATTGAGGTAAATCAAACACTATTGAACATTTGGTCGCAGTACATTTCTTTTATTTCTACGGTAAAGGAGACACATACTGTCACAAGGGGGACAATTTACCTCTAATGCTCTGCACTGACATAACCGACCTTGATATACTATTGACAAACATAGGACCAAGTTTCATTGAGGTCAATCGGGAACACTACTGGTTGTAAGATTCCATATCAGGTTGAATACTCTCGACTATAAGCCTGGAGAACATTCCTTTTTATCTACGGTAAAGTAGTCGCACTGCCATAGGGGACATTGGAATAGGCATATGCTATCAAACTATAACAACCTTTCTCACATTAATCAAGTGCTTTATTGTTCAACTGAGCCAAATACTCCCGAAGTATTTAACTGTGTAGCACCATTAAATGCCATGAATAAAGTCCTTACTATTTTACAATTATTAAGAATGGACCGTAGAAGGCACATAAGCATCAAAGTAACGTCTTACAAAAAGTTGTAAAATAATGTAATGCAAGAATTCGGTCTTGTATTTGTTGGCTATATAAATACTCTTTATTTCCTCTTTTACAGAGATAAATATAATATAATATAATTATAAATGTATAAACGGAATAAATAATTATCAATGTAGAAACATGCAACAAGAAAAGAAAAAAAAGGAGCAAATGATGATGATGTTCTTTGTTATTATGATAATATTAGTGACATACATATAAACATCAACATGCACACAGTTATCTAGCTAATGTGCATATTCATGGGCACACGCAAGTCTAAATATTCGTTACTGCAACTCGTATGTTGGACATGTGCAGGTGGAAGACAGAAGGGGTCTTGTCGAAACGAAATACAAGATGCCAACAACTTATCGTTAACCCTGCAAGGTCAATAGTCATTTTGTTCTGATGTTAACCCCTTTATAGCTAGCACTTTTACAACATACAATACATAAAGTGACATAACTCTGTATGTAGGAGCAGGAGAGGGAAGGAGACACGACTTATATAAGTAATGTCGATTTTCTATCTTAGTTCCAATTGCCGTAAAAGGGATGTTTTTTACAGTAAATGTTTATAGTTGCATGTTCTAGTGCAATAAATCATCAAGAAAAACATATATTTTAACCAGTGAATATTCAATAAAGGTTACAAAAAAGTAACATATACATGAATACAAACATAATTAATGTAATTAGATTGTTCTATTTAAATGGTTTGCAGAGTTCAAAGTATTCTTATAAATGAGTGATTAGAAGTTTTTTTTAAATAAGTCTCTCTTCAAAAACAATTGTCAGACAACTAGCCAAAATATATATTCACGTTTTGAGCTGACATTGTAAGATCATGTCAAACAGATGCTTTTTCTTATTTTGTGGAAAGCATTTTTATCGTAATATATCATAAACAAAATATATCAAAACAAATGCAATTCGTTTTCAATAATGTTGGTATTTCTATCTAAAGAATTAATACAAATCCAATTATTCTTTCAATATATTAATGACGTCCTGTTTCTAGATAAACATAAACAGTGATTTGAATAACCAAAATTATTATTTTCTTTAAACCTAGAAGGGGAAAAATAATAAATGAAAATATTTTGAATATATAATTATAATTTGTCCTTCAAACAAGCTAAGAAGCTTTTCACATACAACACAATGGATTTAGGTCAATACATTCTCAAGACATCTTTATATTACTGTATTTTATAGGTTATAATCAAACTGCATAACATTGCATTTTGATATTACCAACAAACCGCCTGTCAACCAATTTTATTCTTTATCTTTACTGATAATCTCAACTAATTCAAATCTATAACAATAATTAAACAGGAAATCATACGTGATACATGATGAAGTTATGTACATAATATGCATACATGATAATCTAAATGAAACACAAGGGTGGTGGGTTTTTAAACAATATTTTTGAGGCTTCCTCTCTTGTCAATTACTAAATTACGTCAACGATTTTCATGTATGATTTTGTTTTAATATTAACCAATGACATCAAAGAAATCAATCTGAGAAATAATTGGTTAGCATTTTTTAACTAGTCCAATCAAATGTGTTTGATCAAATAAGGATATATACAGGAGTCGTCTACAAACTTATTACTTAACTAAAATAGATCGTCTGCAAATATTCATAATTAAATATTTAAATCAATAAAAATATTCCGATGTTTATATTGTATCTAGCCCATGTTACCCATGCGACTGTATTTCACAATACTATTTCACGGCTATGTCACATCTCTGACACGATGAGTGCAAACAAATGAGGTTTGAACAGACGTCCATCTTCTTTTTCATGAGTAATTTCTCCTTTTTTACACACTATTTCATTTGCTGATAATGCGTCAAATTTATTTGAATAACTATATAGAGGCTATTTTTTGTTTCAGTTAATTGTCAGAATTCATTTCACCGTGCGAGCTTCAGTTGCACTATTCTCACGGGTAGAGAAGCCAAGAGTAACACTACTGAATCTGAAGGAAACAACTTAAGTTTTGATAATTAACCGAAACGCTATTCCTTACCATGTTATATATTGTTCGGTGGATTATTTTCCTGTAAAGTTGTTTGGTGGACAATGCCCGTTCGCACTTGCTACTTGAAAAACTGTCATTAGTTCAGGTCAAACTAGAACTATGACATGCATAGTGTTCGTACAAGTAAAGGTGTTCATCATAAACCTTACATCGTTTCCCGCGTACAACACATATGCAGCAAACGACTTTGAAAACCTCCAAACAAATAAAGAAAATCTCTGGTGGTAAAAGTTTATTTATTGAACATATTTGAAAAAAAACGTATTAAGAGCATTCTTTGCTTCAGCTTCAATCTTTTTCAAAGTCGTTTGCTACTGATGCGCCAAAATGCTACTGTGTGTGGGAGGGGGTAAACCTCGGGTTTAGTTAGATTGTCCTAACACACCGACCATTCTGACATATACTAGCCGAATCCACCAATCAAATTACTGCTTTTAACTAGCACACGCCAAAGTGATCGGTATACTATAACAATCTGAGTACGCCCCTGTTTTCGCAAGTTCCAGTGATAGCTACATTATCGTTCTTACTTTTTAATAGACTGTAAGACATCCTCATTGACATATGCTTTTTTATTGGTCGACTTTGCTGAGAAATTGTCGTTTTTAGTTACATTTTCATACTTGCTCTCATCGATCGATTGACCTGCTATATTTCCATACTTATACTCGTCGGCTGATCTTACTACAGAGGTTTTGTAGTTGGTCCCATCAGCTGAATTTGCTGTAAGAGTTTCGTACTTGTTCTCATCGACTAAATTGGCTACAGGTGTTTCGTAGTTGGTCCCATCGGCTGAATTGGCTGTAAGAGTTTCGTATTTGTTCTCATCGACTGTATCGGCTGCAAGTTCTTCATACGTCCCCGCATTGGCCGAGTCAGTTGTCATGTTTCCAACGTTGTTCAGACCAATTTCGTTTATGTAATTGCCGTCGTTTTGTCTCTGATCTGATTTCGTTTTCCTCCTGAAATCAGAATCATGAAAAGTCATTTTGACATTGACGCAAATATTTTTTACAGTACTAATGAAAAACTTTTACCCCCCCCCCCAAATAGCGTAATAAAATTAAACCACTTATGTCTATACCCTATTCGTTTGAAACTAGAAGAACCTGTGTCAGATTAGTAAAATAGAACAGCAACAATTTCCTAGAAAACACGCTAGAAAAGAAGAGATTATTAATTAAGCAGACAATACATTCGATAGTAACAAATCGGCGTTGTTAGTGAATCATACAATCATATTACAATTTACTGAAATATGGGCAGATATATGCCAACGCTATATAATATTAGAGTTTACTGAACAAACACAAGGTAACTTTGTAATATGACCACGATGCCATAATCGATGGGTATTGGGAATTTGAACTTGAAACGGATTGATGCAAATAAAGCGTTAGAAAGTGTAACATTAAAACTATTTCTATACAGTACTACATACATCTCGCACTTCACTCTGGGCATAGACTATTGAACGTTTTAGAAGTATTGGTTGATTGTTTAATTAAACTATCAGGAAATCTAACATACTTGTTTATTATATTGTCTCCCCTACTGAAAGAACAATTCATCCCAGACTTTTTAGAAGCTCTTATCCTCAGCACATTTATTCCTAAACTACATCAGTTTTGCAGAAGCAGAGAGGCAGATATTTTGTACCAACACTAAAGTGTCTGCAATAAGACGTCAGTGTTAACTTGAGTACCTTTTAAGGACCAGCACAGTAATCACAGTCATGAAGACAAGAAACACTCCTCCACCTACGGCTCCACCAATAACAGCACCTGTTGTATAAAATATTTGTACTAAAGACGTACCCGTGACTAGTACTAGTACTGGATGAACTAAACACGTGTCCGTGTCTTATTAAAGGCACTACACAATGCTCTTCAAAGTTGTGATTAAAATATACATATATACAAGTTAAAAGGAAATATATATATATATATTCTTTTATATGCCTGTTAAAGTAAAAAAAAAAGCAAGGAAAGTTTACCCGCTCGATATCAGATTTTTGAATATTGAACAAATCGAACAAATCGATTAAACCGGATGCGACGTTATCTGGGGCCAAAACAAAATGTATTGTACATTCGCCATAGACTTTGTGAATAGACTGTTTCCGTTGTTTCTACTCATTTTTTATACGCAATTTAATTATGTGCGATTAGAATGGTGAAGAAGTGTGTTGTAGGCGGTTACAGTACTACAACAGGAGCCGGCATTAGTCTACATAAGTTTCCTAGCGATTCGGAAAAGTCGATACAGATTCCATGGCTTGCCTTCGTGAAGTTTACACGAAAATATACAGGATGGATAGCTGGTGCAGTAAATAATGATCGGGTTTGCTCTGCAAATTTCAATAAAGAGTGCTTCGGTGTTCGATATTCTAACAGCATTTCCATGAATTTGGACTCTTTGGCTAAAGCTGAAATCGGACGCTGTCCCAACATCAAAGTCAAAATGAAAGTTGGAGGACAGTGATACAGTGAATTGTATGAAAAATGATACGAAAAAGGTGCGAGGAGCGTATCATATACAGCCTATGCTCATTGAAAGCAACTTGATAAAATAAGAATTTGCTCGTTACAAGCAATTTCTCCTTTTGACACAATGTTTTCCACTTTTAGGTCACTTTAAGCCATAGGTTATCCATTCAATTATAGAGATTTTCTATTTTTTGACAAAATGCCAAGATATCCCCACCACCATCTTGCCAACTGCCTATATGCTGTGTATCTGAATTGGTTGAGTTATTGGGGTTTAACGCCGTTTTAGTCTACATAAGTCGAGACCGAGTTCATGGTTTTCCTTCGTGAACTTTACACGAAAAGATACAGGATGGATAGCTGGTGCAGTAAAACATGCTACTTGGTACTGGTGTTCCGAAATTCGGGCACGAACTTCCAGCTTAGCAGGGGTGTATGTCGCGGGTCTGAACTTATACACAATAGGAGAGAGTACATGTACATGTAAGCGGCCCGGTTAGCTCAGTCGGTAGAGTACTTGCCCAGAAAGCGAGAGGTCCCGGGTTGGAGCCCCGGACTGGCTGCATGTTTTTATCTTCGTGTGGCATTGGCGGCCAATACGGGACCGTTACAGCAGTGCTTGGTCAGCCATACGGCTCTAGCAGTGTATATTAAGACATCCTTGGTACTGGTGTTCCGATATTC
>JAUELF010000002.1:1484531-1498470 GCA_031471495.1 Clinocardium nuttallii
TTCACGCCCATTTTAGATTTTGGGACACACTTTTAACCCTGATGTCGTTAATCATTTACACGAAATCGCAATACGTAACCCTTTCACACTTATAGACGTATTGATGCATCTGCAGCCGACAACATCTGAAAGCATTTTAAATACACCGTTTCCAATTGCTATTTCACCATTACAGATATGTCCCGTGTTTTTTTGCAATAACTTTTTTTCAAAGTCGTCTGCTACAGAAATTTTGTATTTTGAAAAAAGTGAATAAACAATACATTAGGATGAAATTGTTTCGAAGCAAAGTATCGTTGTGCCAATTTAATTGACATATTGCATCAGTGCTATTACGTACATATATCATCTTCGTTGTGATTAACGTTTGATTCCACCTATACTAGAGTAAGTAAGTAAGTAAGTAAGTAAGTAAGTAAATCATTTATTTCAGTGGCATGCATGTGTACAAATGAATTCAATACATATATACAAAAACATATAAAGAAATACTCCCGGCCCGACGGACCAATTAGTCACTATTAATATACATTATAATATGGCAAGCGACTATTACAAAATAAATATATACTATCAGCTTTCAACACTTCTTTAGTTTTATCAGGGCGAATCCTGTGTAAGTTACCAGTAATACTGGTCAATTTATCCTGACACTAGCCAGTCAGCCATAATGCAAACCCCACAACCATGATCCTGTGCTACAAGGAGGGCAGCTGTTACTACACTTTTTAAAGTCTTTGGTATGACACGGCCGGGGATCGAACCCGCGAGCTCCCGTACCGAGGCGGACGCTCTACCTCTACACCACCGTGTCGATGGTGAAAACGGAATTGATTTCTGGTCAGAGATTGCGAACTTAAATAAGCGGCTGCTCTGTCCGCCAATAAGTGATAAAAGTTTTTATGAACATTCAGAAGTGTCTATTTGGATGCGCATCCAAAACATCAGAATGCGTGTAATTTGATGCTATGCGTATGAACAATCTATCTTCTAAAATACTACTTATTTTTTGGAGATCAGAATAAAGTTAAGCCTAATTCGACAGAGCTACTTCAAAATACATTAAAATTTAACCCTGTCTAGATGCAGCAACAACCAACGGTTTTCTGAAGACTAAACTAAATCGATGCATTGTCGGAAAAGAATTCAATGTATACTGCAAACAAATACTCAGTTTTATTCATACCTTCAATACATCAACGGCAGAAATAGTTCGTGCCTTCTAATATATATATGAAATTTTCCTGGTTAATATAAATTTAGCCGAGTCCAATTTACAAACAAGGAGGGAATGGTTTTAACCCCTTTCTACATATAATGCCTCTGCAGCAGACGACGTCTGAAAACATTGTGGCAAAGCAGAAACTGCTCATTACGTGTACGAAGTCGTCTGCTGTAGATTGGTTGTATGTGGGAACGGGTTTACGGCTTACCAGAAGATATGCACAATTAGAACGAAAAGGTCCGCAGTCGACTTGCACGTCACTGATAGAGTTAAGTAGGGAAATATATTTGTTTTTACTTGAAGAGCACTCGTTCACTCTCAAACCGCCTAATTCTTTATCTTAAATATCTCTCAAAACGCATTACCAACTATCAAATAAATGGAGAAGTACTGATATAAGGCTTTTGACACAAATCCGTTCAGGTTTTTTTTTTAACTTGAATGTTAAGTTGAAGGTTTTTTGCTCCTTGTTAGTCTATCTTGAGCGGGTCTCGACTTGGGAACAATCATTAATCAATCGCTGAATAACATGGATGTTTAACATAGTTTGTCGAACAGATAGAGTACATTAAATTCTAGGAAAAGGTTAAACGCAGAAACGTTGTTTGTCAGAATTATCAAAGGTTACTTGTAGGGAAAATCTTTCATATGTATGTGAGTTGCTTAGGTGAACAAAGGTCTTATCGAATGTGCATATATACTCGAATGTTTAGACAGGCCTGTGTTTGCGGGGACTCACCAGTGCCTTCATTGGTTGTTTTTTTATGTAAAGGGTCACTTGATCGAAACCTTTTTCTACAAATTGCTAGAACTGTAACCCCGCTGATGTTACGTTGATATACTGTTTATTTTTGTGCGATGTGACTCAACAAGAAACATTTTTCGAATTTCGACTCAAGTTTGTGTAGTTGAAAGTCTTTAAACGATGAAGTATATATTTTTTTTCGATGACTTTTCAAAGTGGTTTGTTGCAGATTTGTTGGGAAATGGTTAAACTCATAATGCTCCGAAGGTCGATTTTCGTGTGACGTGTGACGTGTCACACCACTTTCCCACATACGACAATTCTGCAGCAGACAACTCTGAACATATTTTGTCAAACATTGAAAAAATCTCTATAATTGAATGGATAACCTATGACTAAAAGTGGAAAATATTGTGGCACGTTTTGTGCAATTTCTTCTTTTGTCACTATGTTTTCAATAATCCGTCTGCTGCAGAGGCGTCAGAAAGCGTCTATATAATAATGAGGGAAAGGGTTAAATGGTGACGCATGTAGAAGAATGTAGTCGCGACGTTGATTCGGACCGGTTAGAGAGTAGAGCCACCAGTTACTCGAAAACCTAATGCAGTGTTACCAATAATCGACGTTCACAATTTACACAAGCCTAAAAATGTTGTCATTCTGGGATTATGTTGTAAAACTGTTTGCTTTCACTCCAGCCTAGTGTTTGAAGTTACATCTTCGCAAATTTGCATAGTGATTGGTGACGAAATCAAGCCGCTACACAGTCCGACAGTTATTGTAATGTAGACAATCGGCCGGGACGCTTTGGGTTTAAAACCCTTACGCCACAGTTCTGAATTACAATTTTTTGACAGACAAATCTTAAGAATATTAAATTTGTTGAACGGTTTCAACCCTATAATAGGTTTCCATAACGTAAATTAAAAGGCGTTCTCGTGATGTTATTGTATGTCATTTCTCGTGATCACGATTCTAGTATCTAGAATTCGATAATGGTTCTATTCCAATTACAAAGGATTTACGTTGCATATTTTGAAAACATTCATCTCTATTTTCTGGTTATTTTCTATAATGTGAAATATGAAAAAGTAAACGGTGGAGTCGCAATAACACGAACACGGGAACATTCGAATATATCATTTATTTTACTCGTATCCTTTCCTTTCTTTTTAAAACGGCTTAGCAGCAGTTCTATTTGATCATACCCGCAATCAGAACTGCTGCCACACTATTTTCGTGATATGATTGTATCAATCATAAACACTTACAAATTCACATTAATTTCGAAGCTGTCAATAAATATATACATTTATAGAGGGATCACTCGAACATGTCGATTACTCGAAAACATCGATCACTCGAACTCGTCGATAACTCGAACACGTCGATGACTCGAACACATCGATAACTCGAACACGTCGATAATTCGAACATATCGATAACTCGAACACGTTGATAACTCGAACATATCGATAACTCGAACACGTCGATAACTCGAACATATCGATAACTCGAAGTAATACTTGGTTGCATTTAGAGTTCAAGTTATCACGAGTCCACTGTAGTGTCATGTTCTTGTAATATAGATCTCATTTATTGTGGTTTTCATTCTAACCGCTTTATTGATTTCTTAACTTCCAATTAGTAGCTTCAATTAACCTCAAGTCATTTATATGTCACGCTCGAGTTCGAGTTATCGCACGTCCACTGTATTGTCATGTTCTTGTAATATAGATCTCATTTATTGAGGTTTTCATTCTAACCGCTTTATTGATTTCTTAACTTCCAATTAGTAGCTTCACTTAACCTCAAGTCATTTATATGTCACGCTCGAGTTCGAGTTATCGCACGTCCACTGTATTTGAAAACAGATCATGAAATACACATGAGCGGTTCCGCGAGAAAACCAACATTGTGAACTCTGCGTAAAGCATCGACCCGGATCAGACTAAGCATGCCACGTAGATTATTCCGGACAGACACTTTTCGCCTCCTGTGAATTTTCTGTTTCAGGAAACATTACTTTATACCATTATTCCCCTGAGACGGAATGTGTCGGCCCGGATTAGCCTGCGTAGACTGTACAGGCTGATCTGAGTCGATACATTACGCAGAATACATACTCGTTTTTTTCTTGGAACGGCTCTATTATACTGATTCTATCTTATTGAAGCCAAATCTTATATATGATCTTGACTTAAGATGAATATTCTGCTAAATGCACTATAGCATTCCAGGTGTGTGGCATAAGTGCATGTTTATCATAATCTTTTATGAATCTTGAAATGCAATTAAACTGTCACCTTACAAATTATTTCACATATACTTAGATATGTTGATTAAAATCTTTACATGTAGATAGGTGTAGATAAGTCGGCAATTAACAACGTAGAATTTCCACTAAACTCGCCGACTAGCATATCTTTCATTTAAGATTTAGGAAGGTGATTTTCTGGATGTATGCCAACGCACAGGCATATTATGCAATCATATTACCATTGTTTGCAGTTACTATTTTCGGAGATTTCAAAAATGTAATGGTTAATTTAATTGTAACTGTATATAGTCTTTACAATTCTGAGGGGGAAATACGTTAACTAAAACACGTAACTAGTTGATCTGGGTCTACACTGATCGCCAATGTCTCCCTGTTGGTTTTTCGCGAAGCACTGCACACCTCATCTCAGGCACCCAATGAAGGTACATAAGAAAAATACTATCTGGTCAACATTAACTTCTCTCAAACAAATGGTATTTATAAAAAAAAAACGTTACCATGCAAGCAAATAATTCGGTTTAATGCCATAAGTCATAATAATCATATATAATGCGCCGGTGTATGTAGTTTTCTGTCACCGAGTGAACGCTCTGGCGAGACAGATTTCCACTGGGTCTTCATTGTGCGACTTTGTCATCATGACATCATGTCTGGCCTGGTGTGATTCATTTATATATAATCCTTTCCAACATACAGCAGAAAACTTCTAAGCAAATATATGAAAGTCTCTAAAAATCAAAACTTATTGTGGCAAAAGGATAAATTGTTCATAATGAGCAATTTCCTCTTTTTCCACAATGTTTTCAAAATTTCGTCTGCTGCACAGGCGTTAGAATACGTCCTTATGAGGGAAATGGTTAAAACAACAACGTAACCATACAGGGAAATATATAATTGTGTTTAATGCCAAAAGTCTTATAATCATAAGCTAATTACTGATTTTGATGCACACTATTTCAACCATGGGGGAAATGATTTGACAATAAGCCTGGGGTGGAACAAGCAGTAATTATACTCCTCTACTAGATTATCTTACAAAATGCAAACCCCTATTAACAATTCGGCACTCCCAGCTGCCGAGCTACCCAACATCCGACGTTTTCCTAATTACATTCTCCATTCAAATGATATACGACATATCGTCTTTTCGTTTTTGAATTCACACTCCCTTTGTTTAAAAAAAATGCCGTTTTTGTGAGGACATGGTGGAACTTACGTAAAGACAGAATTTGTTTAATAGCATAACAAACACGTCCGTTATTCTGTAAACATTGTTCACATACAAATAATATGCAGCAGCCGCGACATTTCTTTAAAAAAAACCCATATATGCAGACGTATAGAAAATCTTTGTAATTAAATGGTTAACTTATTACAAAAGACAAAAAAAATGTAGTGGCAAAAGGAGAAATTATTCATTATGAGCAAGAATTGCATTGGTCGCATTGTTTAAAAAATGGACTACTACAGTACGGATGCGATAAAATGCGTTCGCAAGGTGGAAAGGATGACATTATCATAAGCGTAAGGAGTCATTATTGGTCGACCTAACAACTGATATCGTTCAAATGCAAAACAATATTCTATTAATTAGACTAGCTTGTATGCCGTTGAATTCTTTTTTAAGCTTTACAGTTCTCAGAAATTAAGAAATCCATTTGCTACTTCCGTTTTTTCTAACTAATGTGAATATAGAAATAATGATGAATCTAATACAGTCGGGGTTAATTATAACATTGATTTACCAAATTTCTAATTACAAGATCCCGTTTGGTATGCAGTAGATCAAAAATAAATTGCTTTAGGGTACAATACATATTTTGGCTACGACAAACTAAAACGTACGCCCGTGAGTATTTTCTTTAAATAACTAACGACAATTTTCCAATTGCGTTAACAATGATTAAATGTTATACATTGATTAATCCAAAATGACTAATAATTATATTCACATATTCCATAAGCATGCTACATCATCATGATTTCGAAAGCTGAAACGGGGTTTGAATTGAAATATGGATACATGTCTTTGTACATGGACATGACTTGCTTCTAGTTATATACATAAAAGCAAATTGTTCATAGTTAGTGTGCTAAGTTTCATGCCTTATCAAGCCATCAAAAGTATTAAAATCTACAGTAATGCCAGGGGTACTTTCATCTATTATCTTCTGAAATGTTATCATAGAGGCACTGCGTTCACAAGGATCGCGGACCAAGAAACATCTGTACAAGTCAGTAAATAAGGACTGACAGGGTCAAAGAAATGGCCGCGGGCCCTACTCCGATACAATCTGCAACAATCCTATGCGATAATGATCACCGAAAGTGCACTGTAATGATCAATTTGATGGTCGCTTTTGATATATTGATGGTTGGGGGTGCACGAACGTTTTCAAAGCTTTGCAGGCGAATTCTGAACTTGGATTTGTTTAGTTGGCAGTCAACGTTTGTTTATGTTTAAAAGATGTTAATGTGATCGGGATAATTGCACGTACATGTAAGTTAGAAGTAATATCTGACATCGGTAAAGATAATCAGATAAATGATAAGTGTATAAAATAAAAATGTTTTATGGTTTCTGTATAGCCAGTATTATCGCAATGGCATTACTCTTAAACTAGAACTATCACTGAAGATGATACATAGCCCCCATAACAGCACATTGACCTACACCATAACTTAATAAGTAAAAGGACCATAACTCTGTAAACTAACATGCAATTGTAAAACCGATACGATATGCACATCTCCTCTTGGTATAGAAGCTTCATGTACAATGTTATTGAATTCTAACCAGTAGTTTGTAAGAAATAGGCCGGACAAATATAGCTTCAAAATATGGCTTTAAAATATAAGTTAAAGGGCCATAACTCTGTAAAATAACATGCAATCGTAGGACCTTTATGAGATGCACATCTCCTATTGGTATAGAAGCGTCATGTAAACTATCATTGAATTCCACATAGCGGTTTGTAAGAAATAGGTCAGACAAAATATGGCTTCAAAATATGGCTTCCGACCGGCCGACAGACCGACACAGTGACTCCTATATACCCCCAAACACTATGTTTTTTTGTGTGTATAAATATGGCCGAAAATAATTTACTAGCATCACACGGCATTTGAATGATATGCACATATGCTATTTGAATTTATTGGGTTTGTCAAAGGCTTGTCTGTATTTACTGTTATCAACAATTGCATGATTTCCTTGAAATGTTAACCTTAATGCGGTCAAACATGAATGAGAACAATAGCACCAAGTGTACAATTGTTTAGCCCTTTCAAATATACATACATACATACGGATTTAGACGCATATACAGAATACGATTTGGAAAACACTGAAGTTAAAGTAGAATTTTAAAATGATGATCATAATTGCCAAAACATTTTCAACTCCTTTTAATAATTAAAACTGTCACTTTTTCTCATGTGTGCATTAACATTTTCGTATGACACCTGTTGTATGCGGGAAAGGGCTAAAACGCTTCACAACTCCATGTAACAGTATCTAAATTCTTATACTTTCATGTGCAACAAAATCTTCATGCTGATCTTGTTAAGTGATTATTTTAACAATACATGAATAAAACTCTCTAAAACATATGTAAAGATAGGCATCTTGTGGCTACAACACGAAACTTGCTTGTAAAACGGCTCTTTGTTGTGCTGTTATCGCTCTGGCTCCAACAGGCTTTCTGGCGGCGTGCTCTTAGTTTGGTCTTTGTATCTCTTACATTATAAATGCTTCATTGATGAAATATGTGGTCATTAATTATATAACATCCATGCTGAATTCAAGTTTGTTTATTTCTTTTCTATTTCTGTTGAAAAGTATTGTGGATATTTCATGTGAACGACTCAGAAGTGATTAATGGTGTCGAAAATAATAGAGATCTATCCTTTCTCACTTGCAGAAGCATGTTGAAAGTGTTGTACCTAAACTATATTTCCAATAGTATTACGTAGTACTTTAGCACATCTATAAGGAGAAAAATATCTGAAGACAAAAACCAATTGATCTTGCGTTAAGTGAAAACAAAAACAGATCGTTAATTATATTCTAATTCATTTTACTTTTTGCTTTGAAAGTGTATTGTCTAAAATACTTAGATGGGTGTTTTCTGAATGAGTGGCATATCGGTGTCTTTGACCAGAATAAAGGCGTAAGTAAATTGATTCCACGGTAAAAACATGCATGTTTACTGCTGCACTCAACATTTACTGTAAATCAAATTTCAAAGTGACAAAAACATTCGCTCTCAACGTGTAAAACAAATGTGTTCCATTTTAGATAATGATTTACAGTAATTTAATGACGGGAAGATCTTTTTAACAATGATTGAGATCTCAGAAAACTCGACAGCCCGTGGGTAACGAGTTACAGAGAAGAAAGCAATTGCAGAGATATCTATCATTTAACGATGATCTTAAAGCATATTTTGTTGTTTTTATTACTTACAAGTTATTTGTTGGTTCTTTGAAGGAAGACACGATCACTGTGCCAGTAATTAACTTTTTTTGTTTTTAACTTTTTCTTAATCTGCATATCCCCTTGCACAAACACTACTGTCTTGTTATAAAACGTTCATCTAGAAAATGGTATTCGATTATTTATAACAATGTTAAACAATTGTGTTTAAAAGGGTACTGATTATATGAAAAGGATTTCCTTGTAACTCATACTCATTAGAATCATACGACTGGCACTAAATATTTTCATCAAATGCATGTTTTATCTGTTTGATTAGTTTCAAGTATTCACTCGTACCAGTTACTACTGTAAAGAAAGTCATATACATTATTAATTCGGATACATTTGTTCATACATCCAATATAAAAACGGTTGTTGGCTTCATCATTTCAGTATTCATGAAAGAAAAAAAGACACTTTAAACTTCAAAAACTATAAATTTGATCGTTTTGACATCATAAGTGAAACGGAAAGACATGGCCTAGATTTTAAAGCCCTCTTCCGGTATCCGTTAAATGATTTGTTGTATGTTTAGAAAGGCATGTAATGATCCATAGCTTTATTCAGTCCATGCATCCAGACCGTTTTAAAGAGGCAGGTCAGTTACAATTCGATGGAAACGAACACTATTCTGCGACAAGAAATTTCAAGCCGTTTAAAGCACGTCTTCAAATACACCAATTGATACTAGAAATATTTCAAGTTATGAATATAATAAACTATAAATACCTCGATATTCACAGAGACACCAGAAATGCTCACGTGGATAAGGGTTTAATTATGACGTGAGTGCGTGATGATAAAGCCGATGTCGGGCTTATCAGCAGTTCCCCGAACCTGTGTATAATTTCAATGTCAAAGTCTGCCATTCTACCAGTAGAATGTTACATTATACGTACTTGGCCAATTTGTTTTTGCTGATATTCAATTTGTTTTATCTCGGGAAACCTACACTCCATGTCGTGTCTTACAAGAACCATTGTCTCGCTTTTTAGTTTCCAATTCTAACAGGCATTTTCCGTGTACGTTATTAAATCGCAGAAGTTTTGTTCCAAGATTATATGTTTATCAAACGGAGAATTTGTTTTATCCCTGTTTTATTATTACTTTTAATTAGATAGAAGCAAATAGAAGTTTAAATGGACATGCACATATTTTAGTAAATGATGCAAGTATATATATGCGCGTTGATGGCAATAACATCAATCAAAGGCTTACACGAACAACACAAACACTGTTTTAATTTAATTAGTTTTATTCTACATTGATTGCGGATTAAGCTCTCACCTTGTATAACTAACGTTTTTAATGTATTCACCGTTAAACCATTTAGATATGCTTAACAAAAGACAGTTGGAGTAGATAAGTGTAGACTTGTGCAATTGTATATGAACTCCAAATCTTAGTGTCTTTTTGACAAATGTATTCATTCCCACATCATTGTCATCTTGTCCAAATGTACAAAAAAAATCAGAGACTTCTGTAAAGCTTATTTAACTGTGTATATCCAGATCAGACTACACGAGTGTGCAGCATGATATCGGTATAAATTATTCGCATAAGCCTTGAAGCCCCTTTTCGTTGCGCACTGCTCGTGTGCTATGTTATACGGCATGTCATAACTAATTAGCAGAGTAAAAAAAGTGAAAGGGTTTAAATGTTTACAATTTTCTACAAAGAGAGGGTTTTTTTGCTGACAAAAATCTTTATTCAAATGTTGAGAGAAAATATCAGCCGTCAGATGCGCTAGTTAAATGTTGGAATAAACAAGCATGCGTGTGGCAAAGTCACGTGTAGAATGAGATATAACGAGATTTACGCCATGCCCAATAACAATGATGTCTTTATTATCTACTATCATACACTCAGACTTACGAAACACGTCGGTTTTCTTTTAGCGCAAAAACGTGCGCATGTCATGTCCGGAGCTGTCTAAATTCACCATAGTGTGCGTTGCAGCGTTGTCACGTGGTCGTGGTGCCAATAGTGTCACGTGTCATGACCTTGGAAACCATTGACATGGCTATCAGCGTCCATTTGCTTATTTTTAGGAATTCTAATTGGGTTGTCTTATAATCAAATCAAACAATCAACATTATGCGTTTCCTTGAAACGTGTTTGTTGCTTGAATTAGAATAACACATGTATTTATTATGAATGTAATTTCAAGGAATTAAAAGATAAGTCAATGACATTGATTGTTTGTTCCAAGAAATACGCGTATAAGCTTATCCATGTCAACACATATTTATAACAATTGTTTTTTCACTTCTCGATTATAGTTGTACACGTGATTCTGGTGCCAATAGAGTCACATGTCATGACCTTGGAAACCATTGACATGGCTATCATCGTCCATTTGCTTATATTTTAGGAATTCTAATTGAGTTGCCTTATAATCAAATAAAACTATTAACAGTATGCGTTTCCATGGATCGTGTGTGTTGCTTTAATAAAAATAACACATGTATTTATTATGAATGCAATTGCAAGGAACTTAAAATATAAGTCAATGACATATTGCTTGTTTGTTCCATGAAATGCGCGTATGAGCTAATCCATGTCAACACGTTTTTATAACAATTGTTTTTCATTTCTCGATTACAGTTGTTTCAAGTACGAATCAATGTTATTGCAACATAAATGTAGGCAGTTATTGTAACAAGATAGCGCTGCGTCTATCACAGAGTCCTGTTTGGCGATTTGGGGATCTTATTGCTTATGTGAAAATCGACTCAGATGAACTTGTGTATGGCTACAGTCTCATAATATTCTTTACTGTATACATGTATATAGTATAGACCGACATGTAGTTTTGTCAAAAATAAGAATGATTACCCCATGGGTGTTAATGCCATACCCCCGTACGTAATCCCGTCACGGAGGTGGAATAAGACCCCAAGTCTCCAGACAAGACTCACATTTAAAATCTCACATCCCGGGGCAAACTCTTATTTCTAACTCATTTAGTCACTCAAATGCTTCAAAAGGGGACGGGCATCGTTATCATTCATAACTGTTATCAAAACGAGCAATAATAATCAAACCCCCTTTTAGCTTCCCCCATTAACCGTCAATCTGTCATCCCGGTGTCTGTTATAACGGGGCACTGTCGGTACCGGGTTCCCGGGTTTTAGCTATCTCAGAAAGGATAACTAGCTCTCCCTTGGGGGTCCATATTGTTCCCTCTCTACTTGTAGAAACTACACTTCTCTCTGTTGCGATACAACTGCATTGCCTGAAGACTAAATATGATATGGATTTGAAAGTGTGCAGAGATAGAAGGTCTTGCAAATTTATTGTCTACTAAACTTGAATAAAAGACATACTGTTGGTATTGATCAAACGACCAGAATGCGGTTTGTGCTTCTGAAAAGATTTGTAAATGTGTAAACAAAAAACAACACGATGTAAAAAGGGATAGGAGAAAACGACTGGAGAAAAGACTGTTGGTGTGTATACGATAAAGCACCATTTTGCAGAAATGAGATAAAAATCAACTCGCGTCCGTCTGGCTGTCTACTATTGATAGCTTCAGCGATAGCTAGAAACTCTGTAATTAGCCCGTGCTAGGTTTTCACAAATTTCTACTCAGTGGGATAGACAAGTCAAAGTAAAAGAGGTTCACACAACGGGCCGTTTTTTATAATCACGTGAACTATGAACGCTGAAATCGGGTAGAACATATCTAACGTGTTTATTCCCAACCAAACCAACAGTTTAACTATCAATGTACACATTGTAAAGGCTCGGACGGGTCTGTTCCCTCACTCAATCCAGTTAAAGCATCCACTGTACTTGCTATATATATATATATGTCGGTGATCGTATCTTCATGCCACGCATCTCTTCACACAGCGGGTATTTTACTGGTTTTGTTGGAATAATAAAGCACTAGGGAAGTCTCCACTGGGATAAAGTGGGTAAAATTGGGAAAATTAAAATCTTGATTGTTAAAATCAGCTTGATGTAGGTCCAATGGAAACAGTTTACGGGAGTTCCTTGACTTAGAGACAAATTGGGGCTAACTCCCGTTAATTAAGACTGCATCTGGAGCTCAACCGAGCAGTGGTAATAATAAAACGTTCAGTTAGAAAGTATCACGCGAGACTGTCGACCTTTGTCGTGGTATATATGTTATAACGTACAAATATTGTTATTCGAATACTTGACTCGATTCAAGAAAACTCTAAGTGTATTGATATCTGAAAACAATTTAACACTTTTCAACATACAGCAGCTATGTTGCAGCTGACTTTGTAAACTGATATTTCAAAAAAATATGGAAACTCACTATAAATGAAAATGTAATAATTGGATACAGTTGAAATATTTTTGGTAAAGAGATAAATTAAACTTGGCCATTTCATTCAATTCAAATAATTATACAGCGTGTTATTCTTTCACTAAGTACATACTTTCTTTTTAACTTAAGTCACACAGCAAACATAACCACATTGCTTTGCCTACCAAAGACAACAGGTATTCGACATTGTTTGTAAACATATATCTATCATAGATGTGTCATGTATATTCAATTGCAATGTGCTGTTGAACATATGTCTCGGGATCGGAAAACATTTTTTTCCTGGAGAAGTGTGGAACCCCATGATTTCCATTCGTGTTTCGTGCAGTCGGTATATGTTTAGGATCACTCGACACCAGTGATATCATAATGACAGGTTCAATTTAAAAATTGTATATCTCATTAAGATGAAGTTGTTAAAGACCCGTCCGTGAGGTCTATAATTTGATCGATCGTTAAACGAAGCGAATTCGCAGACATGCGTGCTGATGCACGAATTGCATGAACGGCTTTAGACGAGGAGATGAACGTTCGTGTCTGTTCTGAATATTTCCAAACTGAGGTATGCTTATTATATTGAACTGGAATAGTACGAATAATAAAAGTATATTTCTCTATGTCGAAATATATTTTACAAACTATACTAGAAAATGATATGCTGTGGCACAAGTAATTACATTTCCTTTTTTTTCTTTTTGGCCACAAGGTGTTTTCAGGAAGAAAACTACTTAAACGGCTTTACATAAAACAATATCTAAGTATGTAATAATGTATTAATGTATGAGTAGCGTGTTTAATCCGCTTGGATTAAGTATTTCTGATGATATTAAGAAAGTAAATTCAGCAGGGTAACGTGCTAAAGCTTGTGTAAAAAAGATTCTCAATGTGTCCGTGCCAAGTCA
>JAUELF010000002.1:1507672-1517890 GCA_031471495.1 Clinocardium nuttallii
GTGGGAAAGGGTTAATACATTGTTTCAAGGGGGAAAGGGTTAATACATTGTTTCAAGGGGGAAAGGGTTAATACATTGTTTCAAGTGAGAAAGGGTTAATACATTGTTTCAAGTGAGAAAGGGTTAATACATTGTTTCAAGGGGGAAAGGGTTAATACATTGTTTTAAGTGGGAAAGGGTTAATACATTGTTTCAAGGGGGAAAGGGTTAATACATTGTTTCAAGGGGGAAAGGGTTAATACATTTTCACTTCCATCCGTATTACCATTAATTTCAAAACCAGCACGCCGGTAGCTCAGTCGATGAGCGACCCGGGTTGTTTATTCGGGGGTTGCGAGGTCAACTTTTCTGAAAAAGCGTTCTTATGTCTTCTATCGATGGGGCTGTGCAACGGTAGCTCAGTCGGTAGCGACGCGAGCTGTCATCCCCCAGGGGTTGTGAGTTTGAATCCCAGCTCGGCCAACATTATTTTCGACGTTTGACACAAGTCACTGTGACAAGCGTCATTCGTCTTCCAGCAATGGGCTTACAGTATATGTGGAAAAATCAGCCAGTTGCTTGAAAAGTATAGTATGTGGAGTACTAGTGTGAGAAAGCTAGGACACACATGAGAAGGTAAACAGGCCGCCGTGATATGACTGGAACATTGTTGAAAACGACGATAAGCCCATATTGATCAATCAATCAATTATATCGATGAGCTAATATTATATGTGGAAAAGCAGCCAGAGGTATGAAAGACTGCTGTGAGACAGTCATGAAACACATTGGTCGGTGAATCGGACGCAGTGATATGACTGAAGAATTGTTGAAAACTGCGATAAATCCAAATAAATAATGAAAATAAAAACATCCTGAGGTCGGTTTCAGTGTGACGTTTATACTGAATATAAATGTTACAATTAACCCTTTCCCGCATACATCAAATCTGCAGCAGATAAATTGGAAAACACCAGGGTAAAAATATTGAAGCTCTCTATCAATGAAAGTAAAAAAGGGTTGGAATGAGTTGAAAACTCATGATGAGAACATTCTACTTAACCCCCCTTTCCCTCATACGACAATTCTACAGCAGACGACTTTGAACATATGTTGTCAAAAGTTGGAAAATCTATATAATTAAATGGCTAACCTATGCCTAAAAGTGGAAAACATTGTGGCAAAAGGAGAAATTGCACGTTTTTGTGCAATTTCTTCTTCTGTCACAATGTTTTCAAAACTCCGTCTGCTGCAGAGGCGTCAGAAAGTGTTTATATGAGGGAACTGGTTAATCAACAACTCTTTCACAACGTCGTCTGCTGGCTGCAGAAGGGTCAAAATGCCTCTGTATTTGGGTTAATTGTGTTAATAAGTTTCAATTTTCAAAGTATAATTACCGGATAAAAATGTAGCCACCACGAGAAATATTGCCAGGTACATTTTCTGTGTTCTTTTCACGAGGAATACCAGTACAAGAGAGATCACGTTGAATATGAGGGATGAGATCGTCAGTCCCTTGCATTCTGCGATAACTGAAACAAGAAAGCTCGTGGCTCTTGTATCTAAAGGGGACGAATTGAAAAAACAAAGAAACGAAACAAGAATGTAAGTTCATACGAGAGGCGCTCCAGGAAACCCAAATAATTTGGCCTTGTCAATTTGTGTAGGTCTAGATCAGCGTAGTATCCAATGAAATTGGTTGTAGACATGACGTCACAGTGGTTTTCAAGAAACGTCTGATAAATTATATATATTTGAGCCGCACCGCGAGAAAACTAACAGTGTGGACTATGCGTAAAGTATCGACCCGGATCAGGCTTAGCATGCCGCGCTGGCTTACCCGGATAGAAACTTATCGCCTCCTGTGGATTTACTATTTGATGAATCATTACACCGTACCTCTATCCCCCTGGAAAGGAATGTGTCGGCCCGGATTAGCCTGCGCGGCATGCTAAGCCTGATCCGGGTCGATACTTTACGCAAAGTCCACACTGTTAGTTTTCTCGCAGAGGCCATATTACATGTATAATGTTGGTTTTCTCGCGGGGACGGTCTCACTTGTCAACAATGCATGGATATTCGAATTCCCAGGAATGCCGCCTCTCAACTATATTGGAGCGCCATAAAGATTAATACAACAAGTGAATATTTTCTACAGTTTCAATATGTAGCACAGACATCGATGTGTCGTTTCTGTGTTTAGTAACACAATGAAGCTACGCGTATTTGTCTTACACCCGAAGTTACATGTACGGACCTTATAAACGTAGACGGACAGTGAATGTTAGTAACAAAATGTAATTTTAAATGATATCAACACTGGAGAATAACCAATACCCCAAATATCCAAACGCGAGCCGTATTATCAATGTATTCATGACTTTATACATTTTGCACAAAAGACAAGTTTGGATCAATATTGACAAATACAACGCCTTCATGAATCATAGACCATTGATTTTAATTTCTCCATGGCTCAAGATAAGTTACATAGCTCATGGTACAAACTCTATATATATCCCTTTGCCTCATATAGACGCACTCTGACGCCTCTGAAGCAGACGACTTTAGAAATGATCGTGACAAAATACGAGATATTTCTCCATTTGCCACAATATTTTCAACTTTGTTTAGTAATGATACCTTCATTTATTACTATTTTCCATGTTTTTGCCTATAATGTTTTTAAAGTCGTCTGCTGCACATGTGTTGTATGTGGGAAAAGGTGAGACGACTATTTTGAGAACTCACAACATAGGGTTGTGTAGGGTTATACGAGAGATTGTCTACGCCGTATCTAGAATTTATTCCGCTGCCTCTGACGATTTTATGACTCAATGCATTGGCGTATAGTCAAGTTTGTATTGTTCCAAAGTGGAAGTTCAGATCAGCTTGTACATCTGATATGTGTTATCAGAATCAATACAAGCTGACAGACTTCTAACCAGCCTATGTAAGTACTATTTAAAACAGTGTATATGAGCCGATCCGCGAGAAAACCAACATTGTGGGCTATGCGTAAAGCATTGACCTGGACCAGCCTTCGCATGCCACGCAGACAAACAATTTTCGCCTCCTGCAAATTTCCTGTTTCAAGAATCATTACTCTTTACCCACATACCCCTGATACGGAATGTGTCGGCCCGGATTAGACTGCACATACTGATCTAGGTCGATACATTACGCAGAGACCCCACTGTTCGCTTTTTTCGTGGAACGGATCATATATTGATCAGACCTTTTCGGATACACTGCTCACAATAGCCAAAAAGTACCTTTTCCTAAAGAGCCGTCCCGCGAGAAACCCATCATTATGGCATCTGCGTAATGTATCGATCCAGATCAGTCTGCGGGTCGATACTTTACGCAGAGTCCACAATGTTAGTTTTCTCTTGAGATGGCTCACAGTTGTATTACTCACGTTTCGCCTGTGGACCAGGTCTACTCGACAGGGAGCTGCATTTCCCCCGGATACAGAGCTTCGTGAAAAACAATCCCGTTTCCATTTTGTAGTTCGGCTGCTCCATCACCAGCCATCCTGGCGTAAACAATCCGATTATCAGAAAAATGGCGGAACACGATAGAAATATTAACACTGTATTGATCAGCGTCACAGCCATAATCTTCCTTGTTGTGTTTTTAAGGTTCTTGTTGTTGTTGTTATTGTTGTTGTTGACTCGGACGGTTGTTGTTGTTGGTATAAAGTCACCGCTACAGATACACAACGGTATGTTGGCATTAGGCTATGGAAAGCAGGGGTTTAGCTTGGCAATAATCAATGTGTAGGCCGTCTCATGAGAAAATCAACATTGTGGACTCTGCGTAAAGTATCGACCCGGATCAGCCTAAGCATGCGTACCCGGATATACACTTTTCGCCTCTTGTGGATTTTCTGTTTCCGGAATCACTACTCTATACATATATCCCTCTAAGACGGAATGTATCGACCAGATCAGCCTGCGCTGTCCGCGCAGACTGGTCTGGTCGATACATTACGCAGATGCATTTTGGGGCACTTTGAGAAAAATGTGTAGGCACGTGCCTACAGTGCCTAAAGGGAGCTACGCCCCTGGCCTGTGTATATAAGAACAGCATCTTCAATGACTCCATTGTCCAGATTGATGTACTAAAGTAAATGTGCATCAACTAGAGAAAAATGAATGTAGGTGGGTTTTAACATAGGAGAACTGTAATCCTTTGACTGATATACTGTATAGGTTAAATTGGATGTATGTATGCAAACAGAATTGAACCACTGTTTTAAATGGAAATTTGCTTTAAATGAGCCATTTCTACTTTACCAAAAATGTTTTATTTTCTGTAACAAAAGAAATACTCCAAATTGCACGGGCATGACATATCCCAAATTATGTCGAAGCAGACGACTCTTGAAAAGCATTTGATGTAAACGGTAAATGGAGACGCTTTCGGGTACGTTTACTGATGACCAGAGTCATTAATACGCGATCTAACGATTTCGCTGATTTCCCACTGTTTGTACGATCATATATTTGCAAATCAATGATATCGAACACGTGGTACAAGGTTTCAGGTGCATTCTGGGATTTCCGACGACTCGGATTTTATCGATGAAATTATCTCTTGGTCAGGGCATTCTAAATAACCACGAAGGACAGCATGCCCTATATGTACCCTTTAACATTCACAATCTATATAGCGTTTAAATGCATTTTAAATATATTTTCTTTTGCAAAATTCAATGCGTTTTGTTTTTTGAAGGAAATCAACTTAATCAGGGCACTTTTGATTCGCTGTTTGTGTCTTGCTATTTGATGTTGATTCCAATATAGTTTAACTTTACATTGGGAATAGCATTTCTAAGAAATGTCATATGTATGCGGAGGATATTTTTTTTTCACAAACCATGTAGTTTGTTTATATAAATAATAATAAAGTTCATGTTTCTTTAAGTTTAATTTGACTGTATAATGCTTAGGGAGACGTCTAAATACAAGAAAGTTAACCCTTTCCCACATAAAGGCGCTTTCTAAGGCCTTTGGAGTAGACGACTTTTGAAAACATTGTGACAAAAGTAGATTGCTTAAAACGAGCAATTTCTCCTTTTGCCACAATGTTTTCAATTTTGTTCAGTAATAATACCTACAATTAAAGAGATAGTCTGTGGGTTTTTTCTAGATGCTTCTAAAGCCGTCTGCTGCAGATTTGCTGATGTGGGGTAAGGGTTAACATTATCTTAGAGTTGAGCGTTTCACATGCAGCGGAAAATCAAGCGCTTATCTATACGGAATGAATCTGGGTACTTTGGACGCGCAATAATTGATGAATTAGGGTTATGATACGTATTTAATAACAATTAGGACTTAAATGTCGCAATTTTGAAACAATTATGATTGATGGCAGCTGATAGCATTGTCCACCGGTCTTTATCTACACTTTCAAACCCTTTTCCCTGTTTGCATAAAATCTTGACGGCACTTAAGCCACATATATATAATTTAGTCTGTGCTTTGGAAAAGGTCATCGTTGACAATTCTGAATTGTGCAGGTTCAGATCACAATGTACATCGATCTTATCAGAAATTTACACGCGTTGTTAGAAGCGCCAAAACAAGGAAGGATTTTAAGTTATATCTGAACAGTGTCGATCATGATCAGACCATGCAGATTCACTGTTTCTTCTTCGTATTGGTTTAAAAATCCAGTATCGAAACTTGGTCGAAGCCTTGGTTGTGTGTACTGAAGCATTGGCTCACGACTGTTGTCAGAACTATGCAAGCATTGAAGAGAATTGCAAATTGGACAAGATGGTATGAAATTAGTGCATTTGCACAAAGTGAAGGTCTTAATAAGCACATATCTCTTTGCAGTCAGATGAGGATCCAGTTAGTCTTCAACGCATCCAGGAAGCATCTGATGAAGGCTTATGACTAACATCCAACACAATCAGAATACAGTTATATCATAACCGTCCTCCATTGCAAAGCACCCTGTTACGTACCAACGTATGAACTTGAGTGTTTATATATATATATCTGTCATTCTGGTATACTTGGTGTAGTTGTTGCTATTTCCGACCGGGTTCTCCGATGTCCGCTGTGCTTGCAGTGAGATGTTAGAGACTCTTTTCATATGGATCCGGAATGGCCATCAAACAAAAGGAATTATCTGGATATACACCGATCGCGGATGTCTAAAGACTTGTTCTCCTTAGTCCACGAGGCTCATTTACGATCAACCAACCAATATGTATATTTTATTCTATTTCATATGGTTATCAAGGGCCGACTGATTTAATATAAATAAAGAAAATATGTCACGTCTGCACAATAAAACTCACATTTGTTAAATAGTGTTTAACTGTTTTGGAACAGGGAAAACGGCTCATGTTTCCTTTTTTGCTATCAAAAGGTTTTCCAAATCGCCTGCTTTAATTGCATCAAGTGTCGACTGTTATAAACGTAAAACATATCAAGGTATACGTTGGTTTCTAGTTGTGCTTGAAAGCATGGACAAAGAACATTATTCACAGGTACAAGTCTTAAATTAAAGCAGTGTGAGGTAAAATCGAATTACAAAGACAGAGATATAAATTTAACCCTTTCCCACATTAAACCAAATCTGCAGCAGACGACTTTGAAAACAAAAAGGCATAAATATAGAAAAATCTCTATAATTGAAAATAGAACTATTGGATAGAGTTGTAAATATCTTTTCAACTTGAATTTTTTTTTCATGATGAACAATTTATCCACTTGTCTCAATGTGTTTTAAAGCCGTCTGCTGAACATGCGTTAAAATGCGTGCGTATGTATGTGGGAAAGGGTAAACTGTGTCGTGTACAGGGTAGACGACAACAGATAAGCCCAGGTATTCTTTTTTATTTTTGTTACAATGATTACAGCGTTATGATTGATGTGAACGGAGGGAAATGTTCCCGCGCTTTTTTGTCATGCAAACGAAACATCCGGTACGAGACTAATGGCTTCCGATTTTGAAATATTTTCATCAATCATTGCGAGGCAATAACCACATTACGTAATTAAGCGTTTCCTGCTTGGCTTTGACATAGACTCGTCTGAATCGGTGAAGAATATGGAATTGTGACTGACAAGTTATCTATTCAATATTGAAATATCATTACATATGTATCACTCGACAATGTTGACCCGATTTTGACATTTGTGCAAAAAGGGACATTAGTATGGTCAGGGACATAGATACGATATTATCTACGTCCCTGGTATGATGTATTAATACAGCCGTATTTTGGCCAATTTTAAATAGTGCGTTATTTGTCATGCCATACGTTTTAATAAAACAATATTGGTGAACATTAAACACATCGCACTAATATACATATTTCCACCAAGGTCAGACTCATGTCAATGTCGTCGTGTAACATGTGTACATGTAACAGGTCATGAGGCCAATTGTCTGGCAGGAACTATTTATATTGCTAAAATAAGAACAATCTAATACAATTTAGGAACAATTTAGTAACTCGCTTGTTACTAAATATTTGACCGAATACAGTCGGAAAGTGTCGCCTCTGATGCAGATGATTTGATTTCAAATATTCTGCAAAAAATGGTGTAATATATGAAAGGTTTGCTCTGAGGAACAAAACAACATATTTATAGTTGTCTTTATACCAAAACCTACTTTCTAAGTTTTTTTAAATCAGAAAATTGATATCAAGTAGGTCAAGTTTATAGTAAGTCTTTGTTCATGATCGTTTTTCAGGGAGTTACAGAATGCTGAAGTGATTAAACGGTTTGAATGGACAATATATTGATCAGATTACGTTTATGCGCAAGCTGATCCGGTTCTTCGCAGTCCCGTTTAGAGTGATGTTGCTAATATTTCCTGAGGAATCTGCCATGGCCGAGTGGTTAGCGTCGGTGTTATGGAACCGGGCGTCCTCGGTTCGATCTTCATTGCGCATCGCGACAGTCATTGCGCCTCGCGACAGTCATGATGGAGTGCCCTTGGGCAAGGCACATTTCCTAATGTAGTACTTGTTTGTTTACCAAGGGATCACAAATAAATTGACTGTCACCGTGATATAACTGAAATAATGTTGAACATGATAGCGTGAAACCCAATAAACGAAAACAAAATATTTCCTGAAAAGATTCCCATAACAAGCATTTAGATTACAAAATGTCTTATGTACCATGACGGTTTGAGGGAGTCAGTCATCTTATTGATAATGTACCGTTACATTTCACCCTTTCCCTCTTTACAATTTTGTTTACATCAAACACCTTTAATATCTACGCAAGTCCATATATATAACTATTGAATAGAGATGAAAAGATTGTGACAAACTGAGAAATTTCTCGGTTTGTGTAATTTCTCCTTTTGCAAAACAATATGTCAAAACATCGTCTCCCGTAGATGCGTAAAATGCGTTTTGCATGTGGGAAAGGGTTTATATCCTACATAGCGAATTATTTCATCTTTCATCAGTCATACATATATAAATAACTTAAAACAATGAAACACGAGCCGTTTGATTCTCCCGAGAGGTGTTCAAACGTAAATATGATTGAAAGTTTTCTAAATCAAAAACGATGCTACGTCCCATTCCGTATAATTATGAACATAACGTAGCTTCAATGACAGCGACTGGCTACGTCGAGTCTGCACCGGCGTTTGTGGTGCAGACGAAGAGGGACGGGAGCGCGCGCTATTTACGACCTCTCGCCATTTTGTGGAGACGAACAAATTTCTGGGCTCCGTCACAGGAAAATGCTCTTTATTATGTTACCGCACACTTTCGATTAATAATGCACCAAACCCTCAACACTATAAACAGTATAAATCTATCCTCTGTGCTCAGAAATTGTGCTCATCTATATTTTCATTGGTGAGTAATTGACCAATCAGGAATCTTTATTTTATAGTAGAGTTTAAAGGATTCCGAACGCTTTTAAAAAAATGCAGATTTGGGCCTTGACAGTTATTAAAAGAGTTGAATATTTGAAAGTAAACAAGTTTGTGAGATTTATAATAGGCTATTCATTGGAAAAAAATACTCCTTTATTCCCACAATTTTCATAATTGGTATTCCGTAGAATCATCAAGATGCACGCTATTAATAATATAATGGTTTAAATATCTGAAATAAGACCACGTGGATATACAGGACTCTTACTCTGTGATACATTTATATCATATCGTGGCGGTTTGTCTGTTAATACACTGGTCGAGCTCTGAAATGTACATGTTTGTCTAGAGAATAGTTTGTTCTATTAGCCGTGTTGCATGTCAGTCGTGATCCAGGAATACCAACCGTAGGGCTTTGTTACAAGTAAAGCTAAACATCAGCCTGTACATTAACACCATTAATTTCAAATGTACAATGTATGTTGTTTACCAAAAAGCATTTTGAAACCTTGAAAGAATCATTGGTAAACAGTTCAGATTGGTTTGAATGCAGTATTATAAAATACGACTCATACGAACCTCTGAGCCATCCCACGAGCAAACTATTATTGTTGTCTATGCGTATAGTATCGACCCGGATCAGCATGCCATGAACGACCACCCGGACATACACTGTTCGCCTCCTGTAGATTTTCTGTTTCAGGAATAATTACTCTATACATTTATCTACCTGAAACCGAATGTGTCGGCCCGGATTAGCCTGCGAATGCTAATTCCGGTCGGTGCATTACGCAGAGTCCATAATGTTGGTTTTCTCCCTGGACGGTCCATCAAGTCTCCTTTCTAGCAGACGGAGCGGCGCTTGTACCCAACGGCTATTTGTTAAGAAAATTGGAGACCGCCGTTACAAAACGCATGCTGGAGGTCAATAGAGATTCATTTCCGAATTTGCTAATTGCTAATGACTGACATAATACGCATCTCTGAGGTTCAGTCGACCCTTTTATACAAATGAACAGCTTTGTTCTTGCACTTAATGGATAGTGAACAAAACCGAAATTAATGTTAACCTACCAATCTGGAACAGTCAGTGTTAGGACCGACCAAGAAGACTTATCGAAAGGTAAGGGCATGGTTGCGAATATGTTTGATTAATATAATTTTGAAATTGTTTATGTCAATGCGTTTTGTTTGATATACAGAATCGCCTCGATTAAGCAGGTTTTTCTTTTAATTCATGTTATCAATTAAATGAATTGTTCAACTGAGCCCAAGCATTGTGATATATTTGATTTATTGGGGTTTAACGCCGTTTTTAACAATTTCTCAGTCATATCACGGCGGCCAGTTCACCTACTCATATGT
>JAUELF010000002.1:1534672-1553070 GCA_031471495.1 Clinocardium nuttallii
GGGGGGGGTTCAGAGGGCCCCCGAATCCAATTTTTTAGGCCATTTCAATTGTTAATTTTTGGAATTCGAGGTACTCCCGTGAGTATGGGAGTATGCCTGGCTACGCGCCTGCGAGAAAGAGATACATACGAGCGAGTAGAGAGAGGGAGAAAAGGGAGAAAGAGATAGATATAACGAGAGCAAAAAGAGATAGAGGAACGTGGTGCGCGTATTTTTGGAGTTTAGATAATGTGTATAAATTAAAACATAAAATGATTCTTATAAAAGAAATATGAAAAGGTGTTAATTATCGTGAGCTAAACCTTTTGGTTAAAACCAGACCTGAAGTTAGCTTGTCCGTTTATATATATATAAGTACAGGGAAATACATTCCCAAGAATGTCGATCATCAGATAAGATATAAAATATCGATAAGCCATTTAAGATCATGAAATTACAAACATATCTAGAAAATGAAACAATCTAAATCTAAATTTAATTTAATAAGATAAAGATCCCTTTGGCGTTGATTGTAAATGAAAAATTGTAGTATCCGAGATCGTTTGCATCTAAGGAAAATCTATAGTAATATTCGATAAACATCGATTATAAGTGAATGGGTACTTCTATTTTGTTCTTTGTTTACATGAAATTGGCAGCGTTCATTCAACCTAAAAAAAGACAATATTAATTATGTGTTCTCGCAAAGAAAAAGCAAGTTAAAGATAGATATGTATATACATGTAATATGGGTATCTGAGTAATGTATCGACCAGATCAGCCTGCGCTGTCCGCTTCGCGCAGACTGATCCGGGCCGACAAATTCCGTCTCCGAGGGATAGAGAAATAGTTCCTGAAACAGAAAATCAACAAGAGGTGAAAAGTGTGTGACCGGGTTAGCCTGCACGGCACGCTTAGACTGATCCGGGTCGATACTTTACGCAGAGTTTCTCGCGAGGCGGCTCATATTATGAAGCCGTTTGCACGTAGGAGCATAAGTGCTAATTTAATCAATCAAAGCGTTATAGCAAGTTAAAGGTATAACGCGCAGACTGATCCGGGCCGACACATTCCGTCTCCGACGGATAGAGGTATAGAGTAATGATTCCTGCAACAAAAAAAACACATTATGCGAAACGTGTCTACCCGGGTTAGCCTGCACGACATGCTAAGGCTGATCAGGGTCGACACTTTACGCAGATCCCATAATGTTGGTTTTCTCGGGAGGCGGCTCCTATATATATTCATATAGAGAACGGAATGGCCGATAGTGTTTGGCGGGAGGAACAATTCCTGGTCTGATTTAACCGAGTCTCAATTTATGCAATATACTGAAATAGTAAAACGTACCAAATTAAACAGATTGCGTAGATGTGTCTCAGAAATGCGTTTTTATCCTGGCTGCTTAGTTCTGAAGGTCGGTTTTTGCCTGACCGTGCGCAAACCATCCCTTAGCGTATCACATGTATATATGACAGATCAATGAAAATAGCCTCAGACCTTTGGAGGTACTGTGATCTATGACTTTAACCCCTTTCAGCATAGATACTCTTTCTGACGCCTCTGCAGCATTTGAAAATATTATGGTAAAAGGAGAAATTGCTCGTGATGAGAAATTTCTCCATTTGCCACAATATTTTCATCCTTTTTCCATTTGCCACAATATTTTCATCTTTTTTCCATTTGCCACAACATTTTCATCTTTTTTCAGTATTTATACCCTCATTTTCAGAAATGTATCCATACATTTAGTTCAATATTTTCAAAGTCGTCTGCTACAGATGTGTTGTATGTATACGAAATGGTTAAAGATCAAATCATGAATCTCATAATAGTTCGCCGAGTCGCGAAAGATCAGTTGGGAGCAATTCTCCTTTAAGAACTTTATTTTCAAAATATGTCTGTTTCAAAAGGCGGTCATGGTGGAGTTCGCTTATATATATAGGCGGGTTAACTCAGTGATCATGACTAAAGGACCTCTCGTCTTGATGTAACTGATGTAATGTTGAAAACAGCGTAAAACTCTAATAAAACCAAAACACAATGCCTATGTCGGAAGTGACCCACGTTTAACCATTTTCCACACGCATGCGTATTATAATATAAAACTACTGCATCAGGCGACATTTGAAAACAAAATTGAAAAAAACCTGATTTTGCAAAAATAAAAAAACAAAACAAATGCTCATCATAATCAATTCATACCTTAATTAAATACAATGTTTAAAACTATTTTAAAAGAAATTATCATTTAATTTACAGAGAGTTCATGAGTTACAAATAAGTGTTTTCTGTGTATTTTTTAAACTGCGCATGCGTTAAATAAGTCAAAACCCTTAGGCCTACTGTTGAGTGAGTCAATAAGAAAATATCAGCCGATAAATTCAAAATATGAAAAGCAAATATTTAATCCGATTCACACATGTTGCAAGGCGTCAAAGACAACACAAACACATATAAATGCTTTTACTTCCAACGAAAAGACAAATCAATCAGTTATTTGTTAAAATAGATCTAATCTGCAAATATCTACCTTGCATACATGTATAATTGAAGTAAATGGATATCTAAATATTGGCGCCTTCTATTTGATAATCCGAGGTTCAATGAAATTAAAAAATATGTGCTAACAAAACAAATACAAAACTTTTAAAATCAAAACAATCATTTCATAATTGAATCAACAAAGTTGCACAAAAAATGTTAATCCGAGGTTCAAAGAAAATAAAAAATATGTGCAAACTAAACTAAATTTAAAACCTTTAAAATCAAAAGAGTCATTTCATAATTAAATCAACAAAGTTGCACAAACAAATGTTAAAGAAAATAATATGCGATTGTTCCGGGCGCCTGCTATGTTGGCGGGACCAAGAGCGCGGCCCCTTTCACAGCTACTTCGTGTGAATTTCCTTTCAAATAAAAACATATTAGAAAAGACAATAATTCTAGCTTCTTTTTCTTCTTCAGAATTTGCATTTGGGCCTATATGGTTCGTCTTAACCCTTTCCTTCATATAGACGCTTTCTGATGCCTCTGCGGAAGACAGCTTTTTGAAAACATAGTGAAAAAAAAAAATTGCTCAAAATTTCTCATTTTGCCACAGTGTTTTCCACTTTTTGTCATAGGTTATCCATTCAATTATAGAGATTTTCTATGTTTTTTACAAAATATGTCCAAAGTCGTCATGCTGTAGAATTGTCGTATGAGGGAAAGGGTTAATGTAGAAAGGCGGCTAACACTAAGGTAAGATTGCGAGACACGAAATGAAAATACATTTGCAGTGGTAGAGCGTCCGCCTCGTGTGCGTGTTCGATCCCCGGTCGGGTCTTATCAATAACTATATAGCACTTTACAAAATGGTCTACATATTTATCAGATACAACAGGAAGTAGATCTATAAGAAAATACACTGTATGTATGTTTTGTTTATGTGCCAAATGTGACTTCGAAGTTTTATTTTCTACAAAATGCGAACATTTTGACAATTTTATTTCTCTATATAATAGTTTAACCAGATAACAGGTGGAGTTGCATCCATCTTATCTTCGTCCCTGGGTGCAATGAATCCAAGTTTCGCCTGACGCTGTAAACAAATAAATTGTGCCTGAGTTGTATGTGTACATCTAGATGAGACTGCGCCTCTCAACATTCTGGTCGGGATTTTCACTGTTCACTTTCCAGTCAGAAGAGAACCGCTTTTTATTTGTGCGAATCGTTTTCTTACTTAAAATCAACTTTGATTTAAAAAATATGAAAATCTCTATAATTGAATGGAAAACCTATGACTTAAAGTGGAAAACATTGTGGCAAGGAGAAATTGCTCATTTGAAGTAATTTCTTTTTTTGTCACTATGTTTTCCAAAAACTGTCTGCTGCAGAGGCGTCAAAAAGGGGTTTGTATGAGGGAAAGTGTAAAATTAAAAAAAAAACAGGGTCTGTTTTTGCATGGTACGTCTGGCTCAATTATTATTGTATATTTTTCATGTGAATTGCGTATATAAACCATTACCATCGTTTATGAGTAGCATGCAATAAATTTGAGCGTTGTCTCGAGTACTTTAAAAATGGTTATAAAACCCTTGCAAGCATTTCGAATTGCAAACCAAATAAAACGGTTGCGCAATATTAGTTGACATAATGCGGTTTGTTTACATTTTGCACGTAGGCGCGGCTGAGCACAAGCTTCAACCAATGACAGGTGAGTATTTTCTGTGTATTTTCGAAACTGCGCATGCGTTAAATATATTTGGTCCATAAGTCAAAACCCTTACTGTTGTGAGTGTCAATAAAAAAATGATGAAAAATAAACCGACTGCATTATCCGCCCATAAAACTTTAAAATTGCGTTGCTGTGAGATAAAATGCAACTATCTAATCCGAATCACGCATGTTGCAAGGCGTCAAAAGACAACAAAAACAAATATTTTTAACTAGGGTGCACAGCGACCGTTTTTATCCACTTGTGTTTACCAAAATTAAGAAAGAAAGAAATATAACGATTCCAATACATGATTTTACTTTCAAAATATATATAAATCAATCAGATATTGGTATAATATATCAAATCTGCAAATATCTAACTTGCATATATGTATAATTGAAATAATAGGACATCTAAATATTGGCGCGTCCTTACGTCAAACAGCCATTTGATAATCCGAGGTTCAATGAAAATGAAAAAATATGTACCAACTAAACAAAATGTAAAACTTTTAAAATCAAAACAATTATTTCATAAATGAATCAACAAAGTTGCACAATTTTTTTTTTAAAGAAATAATATGCGATTGTTCTGGGCGCCTGCTATGTTGGCGGGACCCAGTGCGCGGCCCTTTTCACAGCTGAGAGAACCACAAAGACTGGTGACAGAACAATCAGTCAGTTGCGCCAAGACTGGTCAGAGTGTGAGACGTGTGTGTAATAACAGTTAAAAATCATGGATCGTTGTTAAAAAAGTGTTAATTAAAAAAATGTGAGCATTTTTGATAATCATTTTGATATTTTAAACATCATCGTGAAATCCAATCGAAGTTCGGCAATTTTCGGTTTCGCCAGGGGTGGACTTGTGCAACAAAGGGGGCTAGTTTAATAAAGTATGCTGGAGTTTAAGAACTGATAAATATAAGTCACGAAATAATTAAAAGTTTAATTTTGATTATGGTTTGTCTGTAAGGTAATCGATCTTTGATCTGTAAATTATTTTGACACGATCAGTAAAGTATTGTGAGTTATTTCTTGATAAATACGCTATCATTCATTCTTAGGGTTGACACGTAATGTGGCGTAAGGCTTGCCGCGAAGGAAGGAAAAAAATTGTAAAAGTAAATGTAATGTTAGCAATTTAAGTTATTGCATCTTAAAAAGGAATAATTTGTCTATTTGCAGACGTGTAAAAGAAGTGGATGCTATTGAAAGATGATGAGAAAAAGGTGAGTAAACTTTTCGTTATTTCACGAGATAACTCGTCCCGCCATTTTGTTTCCGCTCCCTTCACCAATAGTTTTCAAACAAAAAATAAAGTTACTTTCTTTCAATTTGCAGCTCCCGTAAAGCGACGAGATCAAAAAGCCTAGACCAGCCATCAGTATGCACAAAACCTAGCAGAAAAAGAAAAGCCGAAGAGGTAAGATATTTCACTTTGAAAATGTCTGTTAATCGTCCATTTCGTGTTTCTTTGTTCACCTGATAAGTGGCGGGTGGGGTAAGATCAAATTGAAAGTCTTGAACATCTTGGTAAATATTAAATATCTCTCGTTGACTTATTCCAGGACCCAGAGGGTGCAATGGAATCAAACAAGAGGAAACAGAATTATCGAATTGAGGTATTTGATTTCTTCATTTTGTCCAATTTCTTCATCGTGTTATCAGCCATTAAACGATGACCTACTTTTGAGGGAGACCGGTCTTGGCTACATCAAAGCATGTACGAAGAAAAAGGAGTATTTCAACGAAAATAGTATTTGAAATTAAACAGCAAAGGGACTTTGTTTAATGAATAATTTCTACTATGACTTTAATTCATTGATTGTGGGAAAACTTGGAACAATATTGTAGATTTTTGACCTTAACATTCTGTTTTTTTATGGTATGGTATAAGCATGCATGTGCATTCTTAAAATAAATAGTGATAGAGAAATGCATCAGATAATACTTGTTTTCAATATTAAATATTAATCTTTTAATTTGCTATCCCACATGTAGACATCACATTTTGATCCAGATGGTATTTGAAAATATTTTAGCAAAAGGAGAAATGCCAGTGATGTGAAATCCTCTTTTATCCTAGTCCTCAGCAGATTTGCAGCATGTGGGATAGGGTTAATATATCACTGATCTCATTAGTTTGTGATCTAACTCTTTCAAATAACAAAGCTACCAAGGACAAACTGCATCTTAAGACATCAGAATCACGCTTCTCTGTTGACTGTTTGCTTCTACACAGTGAACGAAAAAAGTTGAGATTGATGACCATTGGTATGATGGGATAATCATGGGAAGTTTGAATGCTCTTCAATAGAGATTGCAAGTGAGGTATTTTTGTAAAAAGGAAAACAAACGAAAACATTCTTGGAAATGGAGAAATTAATCCTTTGAATAAATTCCTCTTCTTCCTCAATACTTGCTGCTGCAGAGGCAAAACAGCCTAAAAGGTTGTCCGTTTCTGATATCCTGTACATATCTTTTTTATGGGACATATAAGGCCTATTTCCCTATCATTAGCTGTAATTTCATTTAGGAAATTGGAATCCGCTGTGGTTAGCGTCGGGGATTTCGAAACAGGGTGTCCCTGGTTCGATCCCCAGTCGCGGCAATACGGTCATGGTGGAGTGCCCTTGGGCAAGGCACATTTTCTAGCCTAGTACTGGTTTGTTTACCCAGATATCATGAATAAATAAATTTAATTACGCGCTAAATGACCTTAGCTGTCGATGCGCCATAAAACAATATATATTCATTCATTCAAAAGAGCCTAGTACGATATCAGTGTCGGATTCAAAGTTGCCTAACCTTTCAGAAGTTTAAGCCGGATCAGAGCGTTCATTTATTTCTCAGAAGGTCAATATTTAACCCTTTCCCTCATATAGACGTTTTCTGACGCCTCTGTAGCAGACGGTTTTTTGAAAACATAGTGACAACAGAAGAAATTGCACAAAACGTACAATTTCTCCTTTTGCCACAATGTTTTCCACTTTTAGTACATAGGTTATCGCTTCAAATATAGAGAGTTTCCATTTTTTGACTAAAACTGTTCAAAGTCGTCTGCTGCAGAATTGTTGTATGGGGGAAAAGGTTAATATAGCTTTCCTATGCACACACAGTAGTTCGCATGTATATAACATTGAATGTAATGTATTAACAGTTTGTGTACATATGACAATATCCATCTTTACTTAGCCGTCTGTTGAACTGTCAGATTTCAAATGAGGTCCTCTCATGAGAACTAAAGCTACATAATAATCACACTCACAACCTCTGTGTTCTTTACCCTTCATGGAACATATTATTAGAGAGTAGACGTATGTTTTCTAAACCGATGTAAATGAATACTGTAGATATATATAGATACACCCATTGTGCGTTTCGCGTATTGGTTGCTAGTCTTGGAGAACAAACTATTTCAGACTCTCTTGTGACAATGTCTGTGTCCGTTCCACGTCAAATTAATCAGCGTATTGTGTGACAGACGCACTATCGAAGCGATAATTGACATGCTGTTTGTTATTGCTGTGCTCCTGTGAGATATTTTTTTATGGAAAGATCCGTGATATGCTATAACCGATTGCTATTTAGATGTCACAATGGAAGTAATGTATTCCCTTTCGCTGAACACATACCGATAGACTGTAAGACGCATATGCTGATTTGATGTTTGAACGGTTGTTTACGTCGCCTTAAACATTGTGTCCGTTAAATGAGCCGTGCCGCGAGAAAACCAGCAGTGTGAACTCTGAGTAAAGTTGATATCCGGATCAGCCAAAGCATGCCGAGCAGGCTAACACGGACAGACACTTTTCGCGTCTTATGGATTTTTTCGTTTCGGGAATCATTTGTCAATACACCTCTATCCCCTGAGACGGAATGTGTCGGCCTGGATCAGTCTGCCCGGACAGCGCAGGCTGATCTGATCGATACATTACTCAGATGTCATAATGTTGGTTTTCTCGCAGGACGGCTCATAGTATGACGATAAACCACCAGTATTGCTGGTTAGTTAATAGTAACACCAGCTTACCGGTTGAAATGGTATCGCCGCAGCACTAACAGCCAAGGAGGTCGCCGCAGCACTAACAGCCAAGGAGGTCGCCGCAGCACTAACAGCCAAGGAGGTCGCCGCAGCACTAACAGCCAATGAGGTCGCCGCAGCACTAACAGCCAAGGGGGTCGCCACAGCACTAACAGCCAATAATACCACATCTGTGTGATCCGAAAAAGGATCTAACCTTTGTATGCAGCGCTTATGGTGGTAGTTAAAATAATACTGCAATGAGCGATTACCGTTATTTATATCGATATGTTAAGTCCGACATAGTATTTTCAGTATGGGCTTAGGTTCATATTCGGCTTGTGCATTGGATTATCCATACACTTTTCTCAAATCTACCATTGGATGTAATGGCATTGTAAATTATTCAAATAACGACTTTATTTATTCACCGTTTCCCTATGGCAGATGTATGCATTTCGACCCTTCAGCAGTCAATATCTCCCTTGTCACAATGTATTCAAAGTATTCAATTGTTATATCTAAATATGATTTATAGATTTCAATATATTGCGTCCGCGTTCTCAAAATTGTTTCCTTCAGATGTGTTGTATTCGGAAAGGGATAAATGTCATGTCCGTGTGCTAGACGCTTCTAGAACGATATAATGCGTATTAGGACAACCAAACAAGACCACGCTTGTAATGAGCAAAGCAAAAACAATAGTATCGTATAAGTCTTTGCTATTCCAAAATAATGAATCTTTATTCTCCCATCTCAGATATAAACAATTTGTTCAAGTCTAACCCAATACTCTAAAACTGGTATAAATAGCTTTCCTCTTGGCGCTCATAGTTGCGGGGTTAGCTGTACGATCGACTGGCTGGTGTCTGGACGAATGGACAAGTAGAACTGGTAACTTACCAAGGAAACGCCTAGGTATAACGGAAAAGGAACTATTAAAAGCGACGTAAATCACCAAATAACCAATCATTCAATCCGTTCTAACCTATACAAGGGTCGCCTCGCTCGTGAGAAAAGTCGATTCACGATTACACGTTTCCTATCACCAGGTTTTTCTTGTTTACTTTCCAGTAAGCTTGTTTTTGCTGCATGAATACGATGTGTTAGTGTCTCCCGTGACCATTAAATTACCACCCTCATGTCACATGAATTGACGCTCACAGTGACAGGAGCGTAATCGTTGCTCGTTACAAACGACACAGGGCTGCTGATAAAGGCAGTAATTCATGTCCTTAAATCCACCTTTGACCTTCAATCATTATGGTGTGGGTAACAAAAGAACCGTCGCGATTCGATGCTGATGTTTGGTAGCAGTATATTGAGTTTGGTAGGGTTATAAGAGAGAAATGGTTGATAAAAGTGTGTTTTACTCCACCTTATCTTGGCCTCTGACAGAGTCATGATTCAATGTCCCAGGGGTGACTGTGTTTTCTGGGAAACCTTATAAGGCAAGATACGGAAATAGCTTCTGGTTTAATACTTAATTATAAAATGCGTATTTGTCAGAGAAGTAAGAAAGATAGCCAAGAAGAGGAAATATCACTAACAATAAGCAACTTTCGTTTTCTCAAAATTGTTTTTGTAAAGTCGTCAGGCAAGAGAATGGTTAAACTATCATTTCGTCATTCGAAAACAAAACTTTGAATTTGTTCACAAATACTTGTTTGAAAGGAATTTATAGTTTGGTGTTTTACGCCGCTTTCAAAAAAAGATTCAGTTATATCACGTCGTTTTGGGGTAAGTAACCTGTACTACTGGTCCATGTAAACGGATACCAGCCAGTCAGTCGTAAGGTTTACCCCGCAACCCTGATCGACAAGGAGGCAGCCATTACTACCATTTGTAAAGTATTTGGTATGACCCGGCTGGGGATTGAACCAACGACCTCTCGCACCCTTTACCGCGGAGGCTTTAGCAATACACCATTGGGGCGGTCTGAACGGAATAGCTGAGAGATTATGAGTTGTCCCTTTCTTTCAGTTTGAAAATGGCTTTAAACAAAAACATAGTAAAATCCTCAATATCTAGGTCCCTACCAAACTCATGATTTTAATAAGTTAATGTGTTGATGTGACTTAACTCGGTTGAATTAAAACTTTGAAAACTTTAAATATGTTGAGACAATTTATTACCAATCAGTGCGCGCGCCCATTTGCCTACCTGCTCCCTGCAAAGTAATTTACTTTTCGGTGCAACCTCTTTACTTGCGACAATGATCCGATCTAGTAAATGCAGATACAATCTAGAATTAATTTAATCTCAGTTTAATTATTTTAATTTAATATTGTTTCGTAGGTAATGTTCTTTACTCACGGGTTTAAAATTGAAATTGATAATTGGATGAGTTTTATATGAATGCATATCATGCTATTAACCATATCTACAATTAATTAATGGTATTTAATGCAATTATCCTTCACTGAATGCAAATAGCATATTCCAATATAGATGTTAATTTAAACAAATGATTACCGTGGGAAATGCAACATAAAAGCAAACAAATACTCATTCTGCTTATTGAACTGATTATAATACCGAGGGCTAGGCGTGAAACGGTTGTAACTAAAATTCGTATTGTTGTACCAATGTTAATCACCTCGCAATAAAGTCTTTCTAGGCGTTAAATCATGTTTCCGTCGTAAACAATGGAACTTTAGGTGCCATTGCTCGTTCTGAGCAATGGCACCTAAATCTGAATTGTTTACAAAGGAGTCAAAATTGCCCCTAAACCAGGTTTTCAAAATAGCTTTATAGTTACAACCGTTTAACGCCAATCCCTCGATACTGTCTTTTCTCTACTATTAAAACGTGGAATCAATATAAATGTGGGTCGAACGCATGTAGGATAGTAAAAAGCATGTAAATACAGCACAAACAGCCCCCTGGTGGTCATGTTGTGGTATAATCAATTTGCCATTAGCAATTTAGTTTTTAATAAACATTCGGGACAGGAATTGCCATGTTTTTTGGGCTAATCAATCCCAAGGACCATTTATTTGAAATTCCGATTACTAGTTTTGGTACTTTTAACGGTTTGACTTTTATGCTAGTTGCTCGCATGAAATTGTAGAACATTGGAAGAACATTTCAGTAAAGTTAAGATGAATTTTCTCAGAAATATAAAGGAAAACATTTATAAAAAAAAGAGAAAACATGTTCTCAACTAAAGGCAGCCGACAAAGTAGCACGGACGAAGCACAAAGGGTGGTCATAATGGCTCGTATGCATTGTTCCGCTTGAGTTGACACTATTTAGATGTAACATGCGAACATAAAGACAGAATCATCTGGCTCGTTTCTATCTATCGATGCATGCTTGATTCTATGAGTTCACAATGTGCATGCATGCATCATGTATGATTTTTAAGTGTCTTTTGTTTGCTTGTTTTGCATCGGCCTCATTTACAGTCTCTCCCAATGAAATGCGTTTACCGACATCGGGTCTAATTGCATCTACATAGCCTCACCAATTATTTGCAATGTCCGTCTACAAGTAGTTTAGTCTCAGATGCATTTGACAAAATATAATTACATGTTTAGCCCAAATAGTTTTACGTCAATTTATCTGTTTATGATACGCTACTAAGACCACAGTTTGGCTCCAAAACTAAATAATATACTCTGTGCCCAGACATCCGATTGGTCAGAAGCAAATTAATTCTCCAAGTTGCCCAATCAGAAACCTTGTTTGGAGCATATAGTTCATTTCCGAGCAACGTTTTTAGGGTTTAATGGTTTCGGGTCCTGAAGCTGGTCAATACATTCACCGTTCATACTCTTCTGTCAACCTGCTTTAGATTATGACAGGACAGATTGACAGGCTTATCTGAATGTACACTGTTTTATTTTCTCATAGACCGGTTCATTTTATGTAGTTTTCCTATAACATTTCATAGAATTCGGGTGCAAAGGTTAAGCCATTTGCTCCTTTTCATTAACTTAACTCTCGCAGCCCAATGACAATTTAGCCTTTTTACAAACAACACAGATTCAGGTGAGTCAGTTCGTAGCCTCTTTTTTATCAAATATTTCTAAACTTTAATATATGAAAAAGTAATATGCAATGGCAGAGTGGTAAGCGTCGGAGATTTTGAACCGGGCGTCACGGGTTCTATCCAAGGTGTCGTCGCTGCGGTCATGGTGCAGTGCGATTTGGTATGGGACATTTCGTAGCCTAGTACTGGTTTAGTTACTAAGAGATCGTGTCGCCGTGATATAATTGGAAAAAAAGTTGAGAGTGGCGTAAAAAAAATCCGGCTGCCCGATTTTGAACATGGACTAGTCTTTATGGAAAAAACACTATCGTTCTAAACAGCTTATCGGTATAAATAAGTTACACTTTATAATACATCCAAATGGGTATCAAGTCATACATGTATGTAATGCCGACTCAGAGATGGAGTGTTTAAGAAGTCCGTCTCGCGAATGAGAAGTCCGGTCTCGATGCCCGGTCGGGTGATAAGAATGACATTTAATTGTTAGTGTTTGGTTTAAGCATACACTTACTTGTAGTGCTTCTTTTTTTACCTAGAACCCAATTGAAATACTAAAGGCTCGTCAAACAAATGTGTATTATAGACCGTTGGTGTAGTGGTATAGTGTCCGCACCGGGTGCGGGCGGTCGTTGGTTCTATCACGGTCATACCAATGGCTTTTAAGATTGAAATAATGGCGTTCCTTCCTTAAGCTAGGGATTGTGGGGTTAGAAAAACGATCGGATCGCTTGCGTCGGGATAAATAGATCAGGGAAATTACCAAGGAAACGGCTTAATATCAACCAAATAAACAAACTCTCTATGAATCGTGTCCGAACAAAAACACTTCTTTTGCTGAGAAACTGGTGACTATGTTGGGTGCTAAAAGCCATATTCTTATTAAGTAATTGCTTGTATATGTAACCTCTTAAGGTCTGAAGATGTATTAAATCACGATAAGACGAATACTTGTTCAAAACACGACAGTATGTTTATATATGTCTGAAATGAAAGAGTTGAATTCTCCCACTTGAAGGGTAAGTGTTCATCCAGTACATATATAGTAATGTTCCAGACACTTGACTTAAAATACCTTAACAAAAGCCGAAAAAAGTCGATGACACGCTAGCAGCATGCAATACAATGAATGGATGTTTGCCAAGGCCCACTGCTACGTGTGTCTCTTTTAATTACCGGTCTAGGCTTTGAATTCGTGAAGCATTCAACAGCTCGGGGTCGATTACTTAAACGTCCAAAATTGTATTGTAGCAATAAAACAACCGTGACTGGAACACTATTGGCTGGATTGTAACTTCTGTTACATCACGACAGCTACATTGACCATGTCAGGACGTCTGATCTGCGTCCCTGCCTCTGCATAAGGCATACAACGATTGCAGTACCAAGTGTGTCTTCCTAGATTTACTGAATGTGCTTATTTTAACCCTCATACCAAGAATCTCCGTCATAAGAATCTATCGTTTTGTTTCAATGCTCTTTTGATTGATGAAAACAATCTGTGTTATCAATTACACTGTACTTACTTAATGTAGACAACTGTTAGACAGACTGACTTTGCTCCAACGTGTCATTGCTGTCCAGAGTCGAACATAGCTGGATAAGCAATTAGTTTGCTTTCAATAGCAGGATGATGTTAAGCAAACATCAACATGTTTCACGAAAATATAGTGAACTATCGGTAAAACCTATGTCTAGCCTCCAGAATATGAGGTATAGTCTCAAACAAAGGTGTCAATATATACAGGAAAACTTTTGTTTTGTTTTCCTGTGGGTGATACGCCGCTTTTAACAACCAATGTCACATCTCGGCGAAAAGGATATTACTCCCATTTGTTATATAATGAATGGTCAGACTGTGCTGTCATTCTTATTGTGAGTCCCCAGTCACAGGGAAATCTCAACAGACTACTGGTGTGCACATACATATCTCTATATACCGAAGCTTCAAATACACTTGCATTGTATTTCAGAGAGTGAGTTTTTGTTTATTAGAAATAGTCCGAAGTAGAATACGGGACAACTAGATGCACTTTAATGTGGGGTAGCATACATGTAATTACAGTTTACCCTCTAGAGCTTGATATGAAAAAGGGTCCATCAATTTATCTGAGGTCGTATTTACAACCATGCCCATCGTCATGCATCACAATCTAAACAACAATTAATCTTTAACAACTACACAGTTCTCATGCATCACAACCTAAAGAATAATTAATCTTTATCAACTACCCAGTTATCATGCATCACAACCTAAAGAATAATTAATATTTAACAACTACACAGTTCTCATGCATCATAACCTAAAGAACAATTAATAGTTAAAAATTACACAGTTCTCATGCATCACAACCTAAAGAACAATTAATCGTTAAAAACTACACAGTTCTCATGCATCACAACCTAAACAACAATTAATCGTTAAAAACTACACAGTTCTCATGCATCACAACCTAAAGAACAATTAATCGTTAAAAACTACACAGTTCTCATGCATCACATGACTTTGTCTGTGATACAGAAACCGCGTTCGGCGACCTTTACCGGACAGAACATATCGATGTATTGATTGGCTAATATTTTGCATCAAATTTACATATCGGATCTATGAATTACTTCGAGCGATTGACGTGTTCGAGTGATTCCTCGAATATATGCTAAAAAGTGTTTTTTTAATTTTCAGCTTTGTTATTCAGTTATACTAAAGTTTAGCAGCAGTTCTGATTGATCATCAGAGCAAACAGACATGTTTTTACTCTATTTTCAAAAGCCAGAATCGTTTCTGAATTTAGTTTCAGTCAATTAAGCATATGATCGAGCTATGACAAGTCAAATGAAAAGCGTAATCGTGAAAAAAAAATCTCACAAAATGCAAAGAACATGTTCTGCGTAATATAATTAATGCATCTAGTTACATGTAACAGACAATGAACATAGAAGCGTTGCGTCAAATTTCTTTTAGATCTCTTTACACGCTGCGTGATGGCGTTGGTATGTTTTGCTTTCTCTCTAAGGGATAAACATATTCTGTTGTCTGAGAGGTGGATTTGGAGGAGGGAAACAGCAAAAATAACGAATAGATATGCGTTCCTGTGGGACATCTCCTTTATCCTTCACGGTATTTGATTTTTTGCGAGTACACTCCTAACCAATATCCAATTTCTTGGTCGCGTTGTATGTATTAAGTCGTGTTAAGTATTGCAGCATGTGCTTGATCTTTGACTACTCAGACGAGCAAAATACGCGAGGACCACAGTCTCAAAAAGGCAGTTACAGCCCGTATTCGTGTAGTTTAAAATTATTTAAATAAAATGAAAGACTACATCAGAAGCCAAACCGTATCATTCCATATCCATATTATATTCCGCATATGTTAGATCAGGTGATAGCGATGGACAATCTTAATCCAGGGGTCGTCAGTTCGAAACCAAATGGTCACAGGCCAATCCATGGATTGTGGTTTCGAACAACAGCTCGGCCACATTCTTTCCGATGTTTGACAAAAAACAAGATGTCTGTGTTGCGGATGCAATTACAAGCAATTTGACATGTCTTTGTTAACCGGATAAAACATTATACTAGTCTTGATACATCATGTAACATACACCAACGTGTAATTCCTAATCCCGCCCCGTCGCAGCTAGGCGGGCATGCTGAAGATCACTTGAGCAAGGCACAATTTATAGCCTAGTACTGGTGTGTTTATCCAGGGATCATGAATATGTGAACTAAAGTAATCTTTGAAACGGCGTAAACCCTTAACTTTAAATGAACATTTTTAACCTACGCACGTGGTGTTTGTCATTAGATATCTCCATGTGTATACATAACAGCGAATACGGCTACGTGTAATACACAAGTCTAGGTATAGTTAATATGACAAGATTCAAACGCGAGTTTCATTAACGTAAAATCTTACTTCCCTTAAAAACGTAACAACACACGTGCAGGCGTAAGTGTTGAACATAACTTAAACAACAACAATTGGCAAAGAGCATTTGTTATAAAATTACAATCCAATTCAAAACGCATGCAAAGTGTTTTATCTGAATAAGTAGGTAAGGTTTGTTGGTAAAAATAAAAGAAAGAAGAGGAAGTTCCCATTGACAAGAAAGAGAGATACAAATGGGATGGAAATCGAGCTATTCCGAAGAGTTAATTTGAATACCAGTTCGACCAGTGGACATGTTATTATGCTGGGACCCCGGATCAATAACGTTATCGACTCTTAACCCGTTCCTGATTTAATTATACATTGTGATGAGCTGTCTCTGTTAATCAGAATCAACACAGAATCGTAGTGTTTACTTTGCTCGAGATTGCGAAATTATCTATTTGGTTAGATGGCTTAGTGGTGAGGTTCTTTTAAACGCATATAAACCAAGAGCGGATGGCCATGTAATGGTCGTGTTCAAAGTTGGCGTATACCTGAGACTAATGTAAATATTAAGAAGATCAATATGTTTCAGTTATAATTGAACAAAAGGATTCATCCATCTGAAAGAAAAAAAAATTGCACGATTAAAATTTTGCAAATTAATAAGTATTATTATTATAGTGCCACGTTTTGGTTCCACGTAAAACGCCGTAGCATAACGCAGCTCATAGCGTAGGAGCAACGAGGCCAAAACGAAGCATAGAATAACACAACGTGTCAACAAACGCAACAGAACGAATCTTGAACAATTTCCACTTTACGTTTTGTCACGTTTGATCACGTTTAAGCCACGTTGCTCTAAGTTTCCTCACGTTGTAGCCACGTTTCCCAACGTAGCTGAATGTGACAGCCAAAACGTGACACTATGACTGGGACATTAATAATCAACTCTATGTGAACTTTAAGTTTGAATAATTCCCGTATGTTTGGCCGGTGGCCTTAATTAACAAATGAATAACGATTGTATTGTAGTGTACAATGGACATTAATTGCTCCCCTCCCGGTTGTGTTAAGTGTTTCTGTGATAAAGGTGTAACAGGTGCTTTGGTACCATGGATTATGCATTGCGGATGTACTCACAATGTGCCAAGGAAACGTTGAAATAGAATTATATAAATAAAATTAACCGTCCCGCAAGAAAACCAACATTGTGGACTGCGAAAAGTATTGACCATTAGCATGCCACGCAGGCTAACCCGGACATAAACTGTTCGCGTCCTGTGGATTTTCTATTTCGGGAATCATTACTCTATACATCTATCCCCCTGAGACGAAATGTGTCGGCCCGGATCAGCCTGCGCAAGCTGATCTGTGTCGAAACATTACACAGAGGCCATAATGTTGGTTTTCTCGCGGGACGGCTCGTTAATGTTCTTCAGTCGTCTTACCAGGACCATTCAAACATACATTTTAAACTTACATATTTCACATTGGATGCATTACACGGAAGGCAAACTGGTAGCTTATATTAATCCCTCTCGGTGTCTCTTTCCTGGGGACTTAACCATTACTTGCAGCGTTTGTGTGGAAATAATTGTAGCCCTATTTTTCCCACTCCATTAGAGTCTAACATGGCGACTTAACTGGAATCTAAAGATATCTACTGTCGACAATCTCTGTTACATTATAAACATTATTGCATACAATACGATGTTTGTTCTTCGTTTTGAAATAAGGTAAACACACCTACCGAGCTATAAGTAAGTAATTACCCATAATGAGATCTGTCATTCCCGTACGTGGTCCGTATTTAATAACAGTATCAATGCTCGGCGATTTCAGTTCATAATCGGTATAATTCGTGGGCTTGTCAGTTTCCGGTGAAAATTACCGACAAACCCTCGAACAGTACCGACCTTACGACCACGTACATAAATCACAGAGCCATGTAGAAACGTCTTTTTATGACGATTAACCGGTTAAATCGGGAGCTAATGTGGTGTTTTCTGAACATCTTTACACCCACACAGACATGTCTGATGCCTTCAATTTGTTTCTCATTTGATGAGCTATATTCCGGATCCTTTGAAATTCCTTTACATTTACATACTGATAGTGTTGACGTCTAGTTTGAAACTAACTGCTTTTCGAAATTGTTATTATTTTGAATGTGTATATATTTTTCAATACGGATCATATAAAAAGTTGTATTTTCTCTTGGTTCATGTTCTGTACAATATATAGAGGATATTTGTTTGTTTCAGTGAAAGATCGATTTTTATTTCATCGAGTGAAGAAAAAAATGATATTCTCACGAGTGGCTT
>JAUELF010000002.1:1574323-1584895 GCA_031471495.1 Clinocardium nuttallii
AATTATGTCCAAATTAGGCTCTTATTTAATTGTCAACGGGTTTCAAAAGAGCCTTCACATTATATTTGTGTAATTTACCTTTCGCAAATAGCTCCAGATAGGAGATCGTTATCACGAACTTTATGATCAGGGCCCAGTCATAAAAGAAACCCACTTAATTCGTCAACCAGTAATGATTATCTACGTATTAACCCCTCTTTCTATATATATAGACGCTTCCTGACTCCTCTGCATTAGATGACTCTGAAAAACGTTGTGACTAAAGGAGACATTGCTCAAACCAATCAATGTCTTTTTCACGATGTTTTTTTTATAAAATTAGTAATTATACCTACATAATAAATAAAAATGTTCTATGTGTTTGCCTAGATACATGTAATTTCGAAGTCGTCTGCTTTAAAAGGTTAAGGAATCAGCAACTTTCGCAAACAAAATGGACAATTTCCGGTCCGAAAAATATTTCATGCGGACTGTTTTGGATATATTCCAAATTGGATTTGAGGAGTATTGTTTACCACGCCCCAAACTGACCATATATTTGGAGGATATCCATCAACGACTCCTGGGGTCTTATTTAAGATTACGACTTTAACTAATGTCCTCCTAATGTTCTAGTGTGGGACCGTGGGGTCATTTCCCGGGTGCTGCTCCTTTAACATGTAAAGTAATATGGCATTTCAGTGGCTTGTATTGTGTTTGCTTAATTTCATAGCTTTTTTTATTTTCTCTCTAAGGAAAACACCAATCTAAAAAAAATGCACGTGAAAATATATCTTATATTTTATACAGCGTTGAAAATATTGAAAATTTCTCCTGTTCCCAAACTAGTTCAAAAATTCGTCTGTCGCAAACCTATCAAAGGGCGTCTTTTTCACGTCAAGAAAATGGTTAAGTGACAATGGTGGTCCCTTTTTTGGTAGGCGTGTTTCATTTGATGGGGCCTGATACAGAATGGCGTATACCCGGGATAAAACCCCAATTAAAAACAAAATTTCCTTTTACGAAGTAAGTTATCTTTCGCCTTAATCTTTCATTTTGACATCTATATGTGTACGGATAAAACGTCCATAAAAACCGGCCACGACAAGGATACTAACGAAAGTGATACATCGAGCGTAATATACTAACAAGGACGCATAGGGATTGTTTTATTGAGATTTATGCCAATTTCAACATTATTTCAGTTATATCACGGCGACAGTTCACTTATTCATGATCCCTGGATAAACACACCAGTACTAGGCCAGGAAATGTGCCTTGCCCAAAACCACTCCACCATAACCATCGTGCCGCAATAAATAGGGAATAAAAGTGATACACTGAATGTAATTATACTAAGCTGAAAGCTTGTTTTGCATCGATGTTTTATTAATATGTTTAAACTAAAGTAAAGTAATAGTGAGTTGTGAATAAGCTGCCAATCTGAAGGATAATGAGCATACATGTACATTGCAAATTTGTATTTAATAATCGAATAGAACATGATAGAGAACATAGCCCTTGGTCATTAATTACAATTATAATACAACAAATGAACACATTTGATATTAGATGAATGTCAACCTGCGAGCTTAAATTAGTCTTTAAAAAACCTTCTCGTAATCACTGTACCCATCTAGTTGTCAATACCCATTTGCCTTGTATGGAATTCTAGTACCAGAAATTAAAGGGAAGGTGTTGGATTGGTCCTCTGAATTCAGGAATAGTGTTAATATAAACATCTATTTTATATCAATTGTGAAACGAGTGTTTAGGTTTGGACGTCATTGGTGCGGTGGTAGGTCGCTCCAGCCTCTCGTAACAAAGGTCATGGATTCGAATCCCGTGGGGAGGGGTTCTGTCTTAAGTATTTGGGATCCAATCAAACGGCTCTGGAGGCATACATTAATAGTGATTAAACTAAGCTGAAATCGCTCTAAATCAATGGACAATAAATAAAGTTAAAACCATCCAATCAAGTTCTTAAATCTTTAATAACTCTTGCTGCCTGCTTCCTGGGTACTCCCCCAGCACTCGTGCCAGGGGTGTTTGGGGGGGAATTCCCAAAGGTCAATCATGCTCTAATGGCATTCGAATCCGTGACTGGCATTCTACCTCTTAGCCCCATTGTCTCCGTGCACGGTGGAATAAATGTGGAAATGGTGTTGAAAACGACGTTAGAACTCCAGTCAATCAATGGTTAATTATTGGTTATCTATGTTTATCATTAACACATGTCGTCAGGTACAACGTCAGATAATTCATAATGAAATGATTTTGAATGATACGAAAATGATTGGTTTCAACCTTGTCTGAGTTTACAAAGCGTCTGAGTGATTAGGACTATAATCTTATCTAATCTGTACAAACCGGTACCGTTCTCATTTTACTTTTCTTTACACTCGGTTTGATATTCAAGTCAATACAGATCTCTATTCTATGTGACATACAAGTTCAATATTAGACTCTATTCAATGGCGAAGAAAAGCGATGATTGCTCTATATATGCTCTATTTGGATTGTTTAAAATTATAACCATTCACACTAAAAAATTTAAACTAATAAACTAGATGATAATTTTGAGATAATGTACATTCACAATATAAAACTGCGAGGAATTAGAACAAAGCCTTTAATAACAATTTCTCTGTTTCGTACAGTGTTTTTGTTTTTCAACATTCGTGATCTGCTGCAGATTTATTGCATGCATATTTGAGATAAATCCAAGCGATTATTTACGTCTTTCCCATAAAGATTATAAGACAAACCCCGGCAGATGTTTAAAAGACTATTCCGAACCAAAATAGACTGGAACCGGTCTCTGAATAATGATATCTTTAACCAGCCGAACGCGTTCATTTTTATTTCAATATTATTATTGTTGTATGGTAAACATTTTTTACTATTTAATCGTTAATTGGAAAAATATTGAAATTAGAGAGCTGTCTTTCTTACATGGAGAAATATCTAATCTAAGTTTTAACAAAATAAAATACTACAAGAATATATCTAAGAGGGAGAAATATTTATTTAAATGAAATATATCTTTAACCTTTCCGACAAACATTTGTAGCAGACAACTTCGAAGAAGACAACTATGATACAATATGGCATATATCTCTGTAAAAAGAAGCTAAAATAGAGTTTAGAAAATTGAGACAAAAAGAGAAATTGCTCGAGGTCAGCAATTTCTCCCTTTGTTACAATGTTTTCAAATGTCGCCTGTTGCAGATTCGTCATATGCCTTTGTAAGTGGGGGAAAGGGTTAAGTATAGAAATGATTTTGCACGAATAAATAGGACCGACTAGACGGCCCACAGTGTAGATCATGATCTGGCACGAATAAATAGGACCGACTAGACGGCCAACAGTGTAGATCATGATCTGGCACGAATAAATAGGACCGACTAGACGGCCGACAGTGTAGATCATGATCTGGCACGAATAAATAGGACCGACTAGACGGCCGACAGTGTAGATCATGATCTGGCAGCAAAGAGACCCGGGTTGATCTGGATCTTTTCTGGTCGCTAAGCAACAGAATGTCGGTTTTCTTGTGACGTGCCCCGAATGTCCGAAACGAATCAATAAACGGACTGTTTTCCAGTCTAAAACAAATATAAAAGTGAACGTATATATATAACATATATACCACGAATAGTGAAGGGCGTTTAATCTCAGTATTTTATCTGTAAATTGCCCTGATCACTTATAGGTGTCCATTAGAGGCGGATTACCTCTCCGTAGACAAGGGGAGCAGTACAACACGTACTGATAATAACACATAAGCAACGATATCTCCGAGATAACACTACTATCCGAGGCCCGAACTGAGGGGGGTGGGGGAACGTGATTGTACCTCGTTTCGCCCAACGCTCACCGTGGTACTCTGTCGGACTAAAGCGGACATGGGGCATGCATGCATCGTTTCGCCCATTTGTGTCTTTCACGTTTACAATTTCCTTTCGTTAAAATGTAAAATTTCTATATTGAATGGATAACATATGACTAAAAGTGGAAAACATTGTGACAAAAGAAGAAATTGCACGTTTTGTGCAATTTCACTTTTGTCACTATGTTTTAAAAAAGCTGTCTGCTGCAGAGGCGTCAGAAAGCGTCTATATGAGGAAAGGGTTAAGTAATATATGTACTTCCCTTGTTTTTAGATATCAAATTGTAAGACTCGGGATTTTTCAGCGACGATGGCATTGAAAATACCATATCAGCTGAACGGCTAAATATTGACTCCTGACCGCACACATTCTATGAATATGATGTTAATCAATATAAATATGAATCTAATATTATATAAAAAATCTGTTTGTCAAGAGATATCACCAGCACTTTGATATTAACCTTTATGAAACATGATCCAAGGAAAAACAGTAAGTGACTGCCGAATTGGAAATAATAACAATGATTTCAAACGTCATTGGAAAAGGAGAAATAGTGCACAATAATAACTCTTAAAATCCCATAACGTTTGGAAAACATTATTGCTGCATTACCATCACAAATCGTCTGTATCAGAAAACAAGCAACTAAATTAAAAAGCAAAATTATTTCTGTTACAAGGACCATCTGAACACACTACCATCTGTGGTCATGCATTCTACCACGTTTAAATACCTCCAATGTCAAATGGCCTGTTGGCGTATTGTTAATGTCCAAAGCGGTCTTCAAAAAGTTGGGCACTTCTATTATCAGAAATGATGTTCGGTCATATCAATCAAAGAATGCAAATCAAATTCATGTACATAGCTTCTCTCATAGAACTGTATATGGTAGGATAAGTACATCGCATAACTCACACACAAATACAAAACAAACAGAGAATATAATAGATTTTACCTGAATAATACGACATGCCCAGTCCAAAACAAAGTTTACCTATGTTAAACGAAACAAATTCTCGAGCCCCATTTTATCACACACACTAAATAACCTGGTCTATCATTTATCTACACTCTTCCAGAGCGGGCTTCATCCATTCTTGCTAATAAGCGCTATCAGGCTTGCTATCACAGCAGTTCATACACATAGAACATCGCATCCCGCATTGTTAGACCCTTATCTATAGTTTGCATGTTTGAGATAAGACAAATTGGGTGTAACCTTTAATTGGATACAATTTATGAGTTAAGGAAACGTGGGCATGATGTTCCATTTGTTCGATTAACTGCCGACAGCTTCGGATTCTCAAACGAAGCCAACAGGCAGGAAATGTTGTCATTAACGACGCATGTTTTGTCTCGTTTAAATCTTTCACCATTTCATAATTGCTTTAAACATCTTTTTTAATCTTCCAAACAGAGTTCAACAGACAACGAAGAAGATAATCAAGCCATATCATATTGTATTTCGATATGGTGAGAAACTACCACAGACAGTTCACCAATCTATAAAGTAGGTATAACTTTCTCTTTTCTTCTTCTTCTTTGGTCTACAGATTTAGGGTATACGTATATCGTCTAATTAGAAACATTTTCTCAATTGATTGATTAATTGGACGTTTAATTGGAGTAAGTATCCAGAATTTCCTGTATTAATCTCACACAAAATAGCTTGGTGTAGGCTATTAGATAATTTCTATTTGGATTTCGTTTGTGTTTGTTTTGGATTTAAGCTGCTTTCAATACGTTGTGTTATTTCATGGCAACAGTTCACGATGAATACGTGATCCCTTACCAACGGGCACCAATAGGCATTCCACCATGACCAACGCTATGAGGTCCGAAACCGAGTCGCCATGTCCCAATCTTTACCAAAAGAAATCCCGGACTGTCATCATCACGGGTTCATCTCGCACTAGTGAGTTTGACTATTTAAATTCACTCAGTACACATGAACGTTGACAGCCATTGTGGAAAAGGCAGACATCTTCAAAGCGATTTCCAGATGGTTGATTATTGGAAGCCAGAAGAGCAATTGTAAAAAACATAACAGGAAAATGACATTGAACCCGGGATTGTAAATAATACTGGACATTAAAACTCATATCAATTCATTGTAAAACAATATCGGAAAATGACATCAAACTCAACCTAAATCATTGTAAGCCCATTGTAGGAAAAATGTTTTTTTATTTTTTATTTTTTTACAAAATTCATATCAATTCATTAATCAATCAGGCACAGAAAACAAAGGTTGCATTGTGACATTATCTGGTGCTGTTTAATGTTACATCTTGTAAACGCAGACTGAAATCGTAAATATTCAAGTGGGCGGGGTTTGATACTGAGATTTTTATCTGACAACTTTGATTCCAGTTGTACGTAATGAAAATGATAAAGAACAAATCTGACACTTTCTGTGGGGGTTCCGCAGGGACTAAAAGCCGTCCCGCGAGAAAACCAACATTATGGCAGACGGATCCGGGTCGACACATTCCGTCTCCGGGGGAGGTATAGAGAAATGATTTCTGAAACAGAAAATCCACAGGAGGTGAAACGTGTCTGTCCGGGTTAGCCTTCGCGGCATGCTTAGGCTCATCAGGGTCGACACTTTACGCAGAGTCTATAATGTTTGTTTTCTCGCGAGACGGCTCATGTCATGCAGATAGTAGTGTGTGAGTTTAACATGTATGTATATTGTATGATTTATACTTTTTAACACACCAAGATGTCCCACAAAAGTTTAAAGTGGGGATTTTACGCCATTTTCAACTTTATTTCCATTTTATCACGGCGACAAGTCACTGATTCATGATCACCGGGTAAACATTAGGCTAGAAATTGTGCCACAATTGGGTATTGAAACCGGGACGAACTACGCCACGGTGGATTTCTAAACTGTTCTTAGAATCTTATGATATACAATTTGGGGACTATTATGTCTGCGTATAGTGTAGACCCAGATGAGACTGTTCATATGCACAGTCGCATCAGAGGCTTCACCGGTCGCGTTTATGTTATCTGAACCTAAGTGAATCTTTTAACAAAGGTTTCTAGACAGTGTAGGGTTGCCCCCCCCCCCCCCCCCCCCCCCACACACCCCAAGTCATTTATAAATGGTCCGTTGTATGATTGTGCCGACTAGACAACTAATTTCAATCAATATATTGCCATATTCATGCACATTGTGATGCTTCTCAGCAGACGACGTTTTAAAACATTGTTGTAAAAGGAGAAAATGCTCACTTTTTCCACAAAGTTTTCAATTCTATTTAATAAATATTCCCATATTTTCAAGTCGATGTTCTCATATTCGTTTGCTGTAGATTCGCTGTACGTGGGAGAGGTTTAGAGGAAAACAAATAAAACATATCATAAACTTTAACACTGAGTTGCGAATAATAACTTATGACTGATGGTTGGACCCTCCTGTTATCCCACTACGTTTGTTGGTATGAACCTTTACGGCGTTTTCACCAATTTCTCAGTTATAACAAGGCACTTCCTCGGTATTTAACCAACACAACTGGTCCATTTTATCCTGACACCAGCGAATCCGTCGCACGCAAACCCTGAACGTCAAGGAGGAACACCCATTACTATCATTTTTTCTAATCTTTGGTATGACGCGGTCTGGGATCGAACCCGGGACCCGCATCCTAGACGTACGCTTTCCCACTACGCCACAGAGGATCATTACTACTACGACTACAACAAAATACCACCTTTACAGTAAACGGTTAATACATTTATTTCATTCAGTCTTTTATGAGAACAAATGGATTTATTTATTAAATAAGGCATATCACGTATTAAAAGTTGATAGATTGTTTCGTTAATTCATCTCGGATCAGGATGGATAATATCTTAGGACGGAACGAACCACGTCACAGGGAAAACCGACAGAGATGGTTTAGAATCAAAGGTAATCACAGTGAAATAGACCGACAGAGATGGTTTAGAAGGTAATCACAGTGAGATAGACCGACAGAGATGGTTTAGAAGGTAATCACAGTGAAATAAATGATTGAATATACATGTGCAGTCAAACCTGTACTCGCTTGTCAAGAACCGACACCCGGTTGCTCAGCTCGGCCAACATTCTTTTCCGACGTTTGACAAAAGTGATTGTGACAAGCGTTATTCTTCTTCCACAAATATGCTAACAATATATGTGCAAAAGCAGCCAGTTGCTTGGAAATAATGTTATGTGGAGAAGCCAGTAAACGCATTAGTAGGTGAACTGGCCGCTGTGATATGACTGAACAATGGTTAAAAAAGGCGTTAAACCTCAATCAATCAATCACACAACGTCCCGTATGTAGGTCTTCGTATGCCATGGTCAAACAACTTCATTTAGAGGCTAGTTGGATGTGTGTATTACGTGACACTGTAATCTGGATTGCCATCAAATAATGCATTAGTATGTGATCTGTACTTGCTGCAGACGTTTCGTGAAGATGGTCTCTTTGTTGAATATATATATTGTTGGCCATCGAGCAAAGCCAATGTTGTTGCATTATGAGAGAATTGTCTTGTTGATAAAACTGATTTACGATAACTTTAACCAGAGCTGTAGATAAAGTATATATTTTACATTCCAAAATCCTTATTTGATGCTCGAACCTTATGTTGTGGGTACTCAAAAGAATCGTCTCACTGAGCCGATTCTGTTGAGTACCCACAAAATAGGTATTGGTTGAGACATAAAAGAGATATTGGTGAGAAAAGACCAGTTTATTCAACCTTATCTAGACCTTTGACTATAACACCGATCTAGGTTTAAACGTGGAATAAGGGTTTTTAAAAGACCTTGAAATACGCACCTAATCTCGAGACTCGATTTCTATTATATTTGTTATCATATCCTATATATAAAAAAAACACCACTACTTTCACTAAACCGGATCTGTACCAATGCATTTTTTTTATCAGCGTCTCGTGGAAATTAGTATTTTTGTTTGTTACTGCAACCCTGCCTTCTCTTCGCGGTTTTCGCTCTTCTTAATAAGATGTGGGAATGAGAGAAGAAATGTTTTTAGTTAACAGTTACTAGTTAACAGTTACGCTTGCTAACGTTTAGCGAATGTACCAGTTAAATAACAGATACTTTGAAAAAGTTTATTTTGTATAAGCTAACGTAAACGTGATCAAACTACCTGCAGATGGGCTGCAATTCTAGTTTTGACGTCAACACTTATTACATGTATTGGCTCGGAGTAAACCTATAAAGTCCGATAATAAAGGTTGACTGCGGGCGGTTTTGAAAACGTCTTGGCAAAATATGGAAACTCTATAAATGAAAGTGTAATGACTGAAAATATTGAAAACATTGTGGTAAAAAAAGAAATTGCTCATTTTCTTATATTGCGACAAAGTTGTCAAAATTCGTCTCCTGATGTATGAGTCTGTTTTACCTGCATTGGACACATTCGAGCCGTTCCACGAGAAAACCAACATTACGTAATGTATCGACCCAGATCAGCCTGTGCAGTCCGGGCTGACACATTCCGTCCCAGGGGGATGGTGGTTTAGAGTAATTATTTCTGAAACAGAAAATCCACAGGAGGGAAAAAGCGTTTGTCCGGGTTAGCCTGCGTGGCATGCTTAGGCTGATCCGGGGCCATACTTGACGCAGAGTCCACAATGGTTTCTCATGGAACGGCACAATTTTTTTAGAGAAAGAACGGTAACCGAGGGAAATTTGATGGAACAATTACTAGTACTCAGATCAAGATTTAAAAAATATTGTTAAAAAGAGGAAATTTTCCAAAGTTATTGAAATGCAAGGATTTTGTGACAGAACCCGTATTAGCCTTGTCGATAGTCGTTCTACTTAATGACGTTACAGTTTATAACAGTGAATTCATGTTTGACAATTAACGAAATGATAATTAACATAATGACAATTTACCAACGCTCTATTCGCAGACATGGCCTGGCAATACGGATAGACAAAGTTTATCAAGGCGTCCTAGTGAGTCACACTTTCTAGGGAAAGGAAAATTGTTCCTCCAGTTCACGATATGGAAAAGTAGATAAAATCTCGAATCTTGTTTTCTGAGGGTATTTTGTGAAATCTTGATGATGGCATATCGATTATTGGAAATATGTCTGAGATTTCTATCAGTCTATGAAATAACGTGAGAAACGAGAAAATCCGGTATTTGTCCTGCACTCGCCAATAATGTTTGCTTCAAAGACAGGTATTTATAAAGGTATATTGACAAGAAAAATACAAGTATACGTGTACAAAACAGTCTGATATCCAGCGTCCCACAGTAAATTAGTACGTCGTATGTTACCCGGCGTCCCACAGTAAATTAGTACGTCGTATGTTACCCGGCGTCCCATAGTAAATGTGTACGTCGTATGTTACCCGGCGTCCCATAGTAAATATGTACGTCGTATGTTACCCGGCGTCCCATAGTAAATGTGTACGTCGTAGGTTACCCGGTGTCCCATAGTAAATGTGTACGTCGTAGGTTACCCGGCTTCCCATAGTAAATATGTACGTTGTATGTTACCCGGCGTCCCACAGTAAATGTGTACGTCGTATGTTACCCGGCGTCCCATAGTAAATGTGTACGTCGTAGGTTACCCGGCGTCCCATAGTAAATGTGTACGTCGTAGGTTACCCGGCTTCCCATAGTAAATGTGTACGTTGTATGTTACCCGGCGTCCCACAGTAAATGTGTAC
>JAUELF010000002.1:1619122-1629598 GCA_031471495.1 Clinocardium nuttallii
ACCACTTGGTCTTCATCAAGATTAAAATTATTCAACAGATATTTAAGTGCAGTCCATCTTTGTTTCGAAGAGATTAAGTTGTCTTTATCTTCCTATATGGTTATAATGGTAAAAGTAGGGTAACGTTCCTGGTAAAACGTACAAGTTGGCATTCCTGAATAGTGTGGGTTCTCGTCTTCCTCAGTATTAGCAGAATATACATATTCGCATGCCGAGAGTGACAGAATCAACACGTGTTGATAGAATCTTCTAATTAATATGTAAACAATTAAGATCTTGATCAGACTGAGCTGGTTCTACACTGTTGAGTGTGACTTACTTTCGTGAATTATATTGTGGAACTAGTGTTTGTATTTATCGTCTCCATGGTTTAGTGGTAAGAGCGTCCTCTGTTGGAGCAGGAGCCCAAACAAACACATTGAGCCGTTCAAAGAAAAAACCAACATTGTGGACTCTGTGAATCCTATCGACCTGGATCAGCCTGAGCATGCCACGCAGAATAACCAGGAAAGACACTTTTCGCCTCCAGTGAAGTTTTGGTTTCTGGACTCGTTACTCTTTACCGTTGAGAGGGAATATGTCGGCACGGATTAGACTTTGCGGACTGCACAGGCTCATCTCGGTCGATACATTATGCAGAGACCATACTGTTTGTTTATCTGTGTACAATCTGTACGTGTTTGTACGGGGATATTGGGTAGGCCGCTAGTTTGCTATGTTAACCATTTCCCATATAAAGACGTTTTTCGACGCCTCTGCACAAAATAAACCTTAAACACATTGTGGCATGAGAGCAAATTCTCCTATTGCCACAATGTTTTTCAACTCTTTTCAATAATTAAACTTTCAAGATTTTCAATTTTGTCTGTTGATATTTTCGTCTGCCGCAAATTTAGTGTATGTGGAAAAGGGTTGATAATATTTACCTCTCCCCCGCTACAAACATAACTTTTACGAATGTTATTCAATGTTGAGGTTAATAGAAATTAGCGATTAAAAATAGAAACGACCATATCGAAAGTACATTCTAATTTCCACGCCCACTAATCATAACATGACAGTGGGCACTCGCCCAACAATAATGAACCGATCCTGTGTATGTGATTTGTAAATATACCTGACACTAACGACACTTAATTAACACCTGAATAAAACGAATATCTAAAACATTGCTAGAAAGGGAGAACTTGCACAATACCAGAAATTCTCATTTGCGTGACATATTTTTTGTTTTAAAACTTATTCTTGAAATTCCGCAGATTTTACACTCTCCCTTTTCACAAATATCTTTTCTATGTAGACGACTTTTGACATGTTATATCAGGTATTCAGGTAAACGAGACCCGACCAAGGACCTTCAACTACGAACATTGAAAATAACGTAAGATCTTTTAGTGTCGACAATCCCAACTTCAGTAGGAGGGTTGTGACCAGAATAAGAGCATTGATTGATTGGTTTGTTGGGGTTTAACGCCGTTTTTAACAATGTCTCAGTCATATCACGGCGACCAGTTCACCTACTCATGTGTTTCCGGGTTTTCTATCACCAGTACTCCACACAGCAATCTTCCCAAGCAACATGCTGCTTTTCCACATAGACTTAGCCCATTGGTAAAAGACAAATGACGTATGTCGCATAGACTTTAGTCAAACGTTGGAAAGAAAGTTGGCCGAGCCGGGATTCGAACTCACAATCCCTCAAAATAAGATCAACTGGTGCAATATGATCTGAATAGTTGTGTTACTGGTGCGAGAAAGCTTAGAAACACATGGGTAGGTGAACTTACCATCATGATGATATGACTGAAATAATGTTGAAAACGGCGTTAAACCATAATCAATCAATCTTCGAATATATTTATTTATATGGTGTGTCTTATTTTAAAGTACGTTAAAACATGGACTGCGTCACTGAAAAATCGACATTTGGAAGTTTACCACCAGCGCAGATCCTGATCGTACTGTAATTCCACACAGTCTGATCGGGATCTTTCTCTTTCGCCATCTAGTCGTACAGGTATCGTTAATTGAAGCCTCTTGGGGTGGGGGATGTTTTAAACTTTACAAACGCGCAGTTAAAAGTCCTAGAATGACAATGCGCATACTGGTAACCATAACATTCCACGCTTGACCTTTGACCGTAAAACAACCTCTTTTGAAATGTGATATGACTATCTTTGACGATTGACAAACTTTTTTTTACAAGTCTAATCTTGATCTTCTCTACTCGGAGAGTGTCGCCTAAAACGTTTATTCCGTTCCAACATTCATCAAATCTGAAACAGATGGATTTGAAAACTTTTCTAGTTAAACTGTTGAACAATTTATACGTCTTTTGAAAACATCGTGCCAAAATTAGACATTTCTCACACTGATTATGTTTTGAACTTGATTCTATAATGTTTTCAACAGTTTCACTAGTTTCCATATCCTAAAGAAAAAGGTTAATCTAATTATTTAACCCTTCTCCGATATGCTGCATAGGCGTCAGAAAGCGTCTGCATATCGGAGAAGGGTTAAATAATTAGATTTACCGGTTCTGATTCAAACGAGGGATGGTTTTAAGATCATTCTTAAACGGCTTTCTCACATGTGTCATTACAAAATCATTCCTAATATTAACTCCAGTGCATGAACTGCATCTTTCATGTTTTCTTAAAATGTGGTTTTAAACCTTTTACATGTTAAGGTATGTTTAGTCTCTGCAAAATAGCATATCTCGAAAAGAAAGTCTGGACAGATAAGTTTTAAACACGAGATAAACATATTCTTGATTGATGAGGGTTTAACGCCGATTTCAGTCATATCACAGCGGTTCACAAACCTACATATATAGAGAGAGAGTTTCCTGGCTGTCCCACATAAGTTATTCTAAGCAGAACATTGGAGGAAAACGCGAATGATTTTCGTCGCATTGGCTGTAGTAGTCAAACGTCAGAAAGAATGTTGGCCAATCTGGGTTTCAAACTCGCATCTCCTTGGTTGGCAGCCCTTGACCATACCGATATGACTGAGCTACTAAGGCACGGTTGCCCCAGCCAAAAATCGGAAAGGATTGAACCGATGTGCACTCCTCGATTGCTAGAGATCAGTTTGTCACGGTTTGTATTATGCAGCCAATGCAACTCCGGCGGTTTGGTATTTTACGTCGCTTTCAACATATTTCCAGTTGTATGAATGCGTTTCATTTGAAAGTTACTAGTACTGGTCCATTTATCCCGACACCAACGTGTCAGTCGTTATGTTGCTTAAACCACACAATCCAGAGCGATAAGGAGGGACAGCCATTTCGTTCATTTGTTATAGTCATTGTTATGACTATATAGTCATTGTTATGACTCGGCAATGGATCGATCTAGCGACTATCCGCACTGAAAGTGGACGCTCTACCACTCCACCATCGAGGCGGTCTCAAGAGAACGAAGATTTATTGCCTTTTGATAAATATACGCTGACATTCTTAACCCTTTCCCACAAACAAAACATCTGCACTCAACTTAGAAAACCAATATGAAGAATCTCTCTGATAAAAGTGCAACTATTAAATCAAGTAGAAAACGTTGTGGCAAAATGAGAAATTGATCACTTTTGACAATTTCTCCTTTTACATTTACATTAAGTGTCAGTGAATCCTTTTCTCTCAGTGTTATCATGACGTCCACAGCAGATGTCCTATTTAAAATGCACGTGCAACTATATCAACGTACAACTTGCATTGTGGGAAAGATCGAAATTAAATCAAAATGAGCAATATCTCCTTTGTCCAGTTCTTCCATTTGTTCATGTGTTTCAAGAATTTTACATATGTTTTCAAAACATACAACTCTTTAAAAGTTGTATCTTATAAACACAGTTCATTACCCACATGAGTAAACAAAACATGCCAAAATTACATCATATACATTTTTTTAATTTGTTGTCTATGATGCATATATGTACAAAGAATAATAAAATGCGAATTTTTCAATAACTTTCATAAAATGACATAACATTTGGTTTGATAAAATGTTCGGATGGGGGTCTGTGTTTAATGATACTGAGATATAAAATAACCAGATCATGTTACAAAATCAAGAAGCAAATCAATTATTGCAACTTTAAACACATTTTAATATCCAAGTAATCTGTGTTTAGTGTATGTAAATGCTCCTCTCACTTTCATACTTGTAGCATCATTTAAAACTTTTCATCAAAGCCAGCCTCGACACAACAGTAAAGACTAGAGATCAACACATTACTCAATTTGCTGAATTATTTCTTGGTTGGTGTAAGGTTGTTTTCATAATTATACACATAACTGATTTGTTCGAGTGTTTTTGTAGGGAGATTTTTCATAAATTGAAACATTAAGGGACCAACAACTTAATGAATTGACAATCATCACTGTTTGAAAAAAATATTGCTTCATTCTTTTATAAACCAATTTGGCATGAAAAGTTGCTGACCCATTTATAACAAATTATTGACATGTTATACATTTTCTAAGTAAAATGACCATCATTAAATAGAAAATAAAGGTTTCACTATAGAAAATGTATACCTTTTTAAAACACACACTTCATTTATAAAGTAACTTGTATGCCTCGTGACATTCTTAACATGTTAAAACATTCAACAATAAAACAGTACATGGCATCTAGAATGTTGGAAACTCCATCGATTTTTCTTTTAATCTAATAAAATGCTTAAAACTTATTCTTCATAATTCTGATTGATCTTAATGGCAACCAGATCGAAACAGGAAACAAAGAAAAGAGTGGAGTTTCTCAATGCCCTAGACATGAATATGAGACATGCTATGAGAAAAGCCTGTATAATAGCCTTTGTAGAAGGAAATGGCAAAGATCAGCCTGTACATATCAATTCAAAGGTAAATTAATCAGACAATGATCCATATGGTCCAGCAGAAGTCGGAACTCTAGAAAGTTGACATTTTGCATGTTCTTAAATCCTCTTTGACCTCCAAAATCTATGTTGTGGGTACTCAAAAGAATCCTCACAGTGAGGCGGTTCTTTGGAGTTCCCACAGCATAGTTTAAATGAGTACTAACAGAGGTATTGAGGAAGCAAGACCAGTTTATTTTTCTTATCAAGTCCTCCGAAAGGTACATATATATACTTGTTTACATTGATCAGATGCTGATTCACTACACTATATGCCCCTTGTTGATTCTTTTCACCTCATTGCTTAACAAAAGACAACTCATTTCATAGCATGATTCATATAAATTACGAAATCGATAGCTTCATGCCAAACAGACGCAACTAAATATTGTAACAAGATGCCGTTACAACCGTTTTGCCTGAAGCCCACGAAATGACATTTGTGTGGAGATACTAAGCCCTCCAATTATATTTCATGTCTAGCTAATCTACTTCCTATTTAACATAATTTGTTTTCATTGGTAAATTTCGGAGATCACATGACCTAGATTCCATAAATAGGTCACATGATTATCACAACACAGACCCGAGGTCTATATATAGCACAATGAATGAATCAATCTTCCCTTATTTCAAAACACAACCCTGGGCTTGTCCCGGAGACCACATTCCGTTTTTCATCCTTAACCCTTCAGTGTATATTTCGTTCATCAACACTAGAACATTTGGCAAGTTCTGTGTAAATAAATCATAAATACATCTAACCTTAATCAACAATTTATTGAATGATCATTAAATCAATTTCCATATATTGCTATATTTAAACAGATGATGTAACAGTAATATCTTTTTTCCAATATAAAAGTTTTTATCACATTTTTTTGTATGTTTGTAGATCTTTCTTCTCTTAATATAAAAAACATTGTCCTTTGAGTAGAATCTTTTGTCCAAGGCTATGTACAATGATAAAAAATGATTAGAGTTTTTGGTATGGTTACTTTTTGTTTTGTACAGGTAAATAAAGCTTGAACTCTGCTGGCAATTCATCTTCTGAATAAAGTCTGTCTGAGAAATACACTCGGCGAATTCGGCAGTTTGCATGAATCTGAAAGTACAGAAAAGGATTTTTTGTTAGATAAATCTAATTAATAAATGCTCCCAAGAATTTGAATGCAGAACATTATAAATGTTGCTAATTAAAATAACCATCTTAACAAGGAAAAAACATCAGAAGACCTACTTAGCAGAGTACAAAGACAAAAAGCATGCAAATCAATGAAAGTAGTTTTTGAAATTCAAGTCTTTCTACTGATATAAATCCCAAATCACATGTTTATTTACATCATTTGTATTATTTTAATATCTCATACTAATCAGCACCGGAATAAACGATATTGAATTTCTAAAATGCAAGGTTTTTGGAATTTGTGATTTTATTGTTTCTGAATCAACAAAGATGCCTACCTGTACTCTGAGGGTCTCAATGTAGTTGGTACCGTATGCTCTTCTGGTAAAATCTGACAAATTGAATTGAATCTGGTTCCAGCCATCGTCCAATCTCATAGGCATAGTACAAATGAAAGGTTTCACACGTGTTGTGCTCTGGTAATTGCTAGCTCTGAACCGTCTCCTTACATTCTTATCGTCTAATACCTGTAGTATATAAAATTAAAAGGACATGAATACAATGTTCTAGGCATCAGTTTAAAGTATTACCAATTACCTCCGATCTTTATCTATCCTCTATACAGACACATCTGCAGCAGACATCTTTTGAAAACATTTTGGCAAATTAAATAAAGAGAAAATTGCTACTTATTTCACCTTTCGCAAATGTTTTCAATTCAATTCAATAATTATACCTAAATTTTTAAAGATTTCAAAAGTCTGTCTACATGTTTTCATAGCTGTCTGTTGATTTTATTTTGGAAATATTGATAGACAGCAAATGAAAAGGATAACAGTTCAAGAATTATGTATTTATATGGCACCAAGATGTCATCACTTGTGATTTTAGCTGTTACATGCACTGAGCTTTGAGTCTACATAAGCGGCGGGGCTCAGACCCGTTTGAAGTTCTTAAATCCCAATTTGAAGTTCAAACCCTACATTGTGGTTACTCAAAAGAATGGTATTATGGTAGTATGTCTTATTCAGAAAATTCTTTTGTATACCAACAATCTAGGGTGAAATTGTTCAACTAGGAAGATATTACCATGCCGGTTCACTTGTGATCAAGGCGCTTTCACATATAAATATTCTCTTCTTTTTTAACAATGATATTTTTGTAAACTTTGCTTGTTAAGGATTAAAAACTTAAATTACATATTTTCTTTTTTTAAAAACAATATTAACAGTACTAGTACAAAGAAAATAAGCAATATAATTAATGTGTTAGGTTGGAAACTCACCTGAACTTCAAATGTGAAGTATTTCTTAAGATTTTTAATTATCATCACCAAAAATGGTAATTTGATTCCCAACGTTTTCTTTGGATCTGCTGGACATGTGATATATGTGGTGCTGAAAAAGATAAATAAAAAATATATTAATAAGATCTATTATAGATACACAAAGCAAAATATGATAACATCTACAAAGAAAAAACTTCTAATTTATAAGGATTAATTTTATATAGAAGGCAAAATAATAGAATGTACATGTATGTGATTCTATGAATTTCTGCCACAATAAAAATTAATTCACATTCGACAATACTCGCCTTAAAATACAGACAACGTTAGCAAGTATAGTGTTACTTACATGTTTTCAAAGCAGACTCATCAAGAGTAATGCAATAGTTATGTCAAGTTAAAAATAAGTTAATTCTTTCAATCAAATGCATGCATGTTAAACATAAGAAATACTTACCTAACATTTGTACCAACAATTTCTAAAACTAGTGACTGAATGTCATTGTCTGTTATACGTTTTATGTGACCATTTCTGACCTGAAATAGATAAAAGCATAGCATTTAAAAACATATCTCCAATAGCAACTGACTTTCAAGTTCAAATACTTCATACTCAATATCTGACTGGACTGTTACTGCATTAAGCCAGTATCAAAGATGAATCCATGAATTGATAGCTTCATTAATGGTTGCCTCGAAAAATGAACAGATGTCAACAACTAAGTCAAAAACTGTTTTGTTTCAAGTTCAAAGAACAACTCATTAACTAAAAATCAAAGGAAATGTTAATATAAAAATGTAGCAATAAGTCAGGAGGTGTTTGGATTGGAAACTGTAAATTGAACATTATCAGTTTTCAATTGCCCGCTTTGTTTTGGTATGATCATTGGTTGATAAACAATAACATTATGTAACTAACATTGGCAATGGTGTATAAGCCTGACAATTAGCTCTTCAGACAGACTGATACATACTGGTAACAATGCTTTTGAATAGTTAATTTAGAAGATGCATGTGTGTATTGAAAACAAAATGGCTGCCATGAATTGTGTATCAAATGATTACCTAGCAACCATGATAAAAATCGAGTTATTTTTAATTTCTCGTTATTTTTCGGCACCAAAATCGTTTACGATATGTAAAGAAATAATAGTATGATGTATACATGGAATTATTAAACATAAATAATAAGTGTCACGGGTTGAATAGCAACCGGCTAACTATGGCTATCTTCAAATAGCCTGTCAATGCTGTTTATTTCAATTTTGTGAACTTTACTGGCATATTCTGTTTATGTGAAATGAAAGGTTGTAGTTATGCTTTGATAAATGATCATTTAACATCAGTTAGAATGTTGCAGAATAATAAAACAGCGTGATAAAACAAATGACAACAAAGGAAATGCTACTTCCGTTTTCTCCACCCTCTCGATTTAATTTAACTTTTATTCGCTTCACAAAGTATTTTGCCCTAAATCTGAACAAAATACATATACATTTATTATCAATATACATATCGGCTAGATGTCATCGTTTAAATCTAATTAGAAATGGTTATATAAGTTTAAAAGTGATCATCAGTTCATTCACTCACGGTTGCCAGCCATGTCACTATGGCGATCACAGATAACTGCATCAAATAGATAAAGTAATTTTCTCACCTTTTTGTCCCATATTTGCAATGGTTTACTTCCAATACTGTACAGTATCGATAAAAAGCCACTTTGGAATGTGTTTTTAAACATTTTGTATTTTCTTAAAACCTAACTTAACACCAAAATGTATATTTTCTGTGACCACACTGACACACGTCTTGTCCGCGTAAAACCAAGTTGTCAAGTGACTACTCTACGTTCTGTATCGATTCTCATGTAGTTGTCAAGGAAAGTTATACGGTTAGCGCATGTAGACAAGTTGCTATGAGCGAATTGGTTCACATTGGTGAAATATACAATATATAATGAAATAAAATTTATATCTCCTTCTTGATTTATATAAACATTAAACTAAATTTATTTTCACACATTTTGCATTTGTTATATCACTGATGTAAAGTTAATTATTGAAACTACTTTTTTAATGTATCTATTTCCGGTCTAAAAATAGAGTCGTGATTTGGTTACTGTCGTTCCTAACGAAGCTATATAATCATGTATGTTTACATTAACTATGAGGAAGTCAATCTGATCTAATTAGTATTTACTGAATTTCGACGTTTGCTTCTTTCGCAATATTCGCAAATAACAAATGACTGGGAAACCCCCCAAAAAAGAAATAGACATGTTGAATGTAATAAACATTGTTTTTGTAATCATATGCATATAGATATATAGAGTTATAGATCTACAAGGAAAGTGAACATTTTACCCTGCATGCTCACATGAAAAGCCTAAGGGTGAAGGATCTTAAATCGTTTACATATTGTGACAATTTAAAAGCGTCCTCTCTTTTTTTAAATGAAAATTGTTTTATACAGAGTTAATACCGTTGTGAAAAATAAGAATTTGCTCAAATTAAATATCAACTGTCTTCTTAATTAGAAAAGGATCATCACGAAAGAAAAGTTATACTTGTCAGACACAGACGATGACCCTCGTAAACTTAGTCTAACATACCGTTACCATTTCCCTGATAATCATACAGACCACTTTTGAAAACATAATGGAAAAAGGAGGGATTGTTTAAATTAAACATGATCTTCTTTTCCGACAATGTTTTCAATTCTTGTAAAAAAAAAGAGAGAGAATAATTCTCATTTATAGGCCTACAAGACGTTACAATTTTTTTTTTAATCAGGCAAACGGCTTACCCGGACAGACACTTTTCGCCTCCTGTGAATTTACTGTTTCAGAAATAATTTCTACATACCCTAATCCCTCGAAGACGGAATGTGTCGGTCCGGATCAGTCTGCGCGGACAGCACTGGTCAACTTATGCACTTAGCGTTAATTTTCTAGAAACTGTTAGTAAACAGTGTATATTTGCAATACTAGCATGGACTCGGAAGCAAAATGCAGTGACGTAGCTACACGTGGGCACGGACCTACATTTATTATGAACTTTTTTTTTATCAAAAACATGTAATAAGAACTGGAGGCATACCATGGTGCCTCGTCCCAATTTCACCATTTCATCATTTCACTATAGTCGTTTTTTTAATTCGGAGTGGGTCGGGGAGG
>JAUELF010000002.1:1636126-1649117 GCA_031471495.1 Clinocardium nuttallii
ATTGTGTCAAAAGGAGAAATTGCATGTTTTGTGCAATTTCTCCTTTTGTCACTATGTTTTCAAAAAGCCTTCTGCTGTAGAGGCGTCAGAAAGTGGCTATATGTGGTAAAGAGTTAAGCGCTATTTACTTTAATTACATCTAAAAAAGGACTTTTAACACAAGCCAAATCAGATATTTGATTCAGATTTTAAAATGTATTCTAAGAACAGTAGAATCTGATCATTCTGAGGTATACTTTCTTTTCCGGAATATTTTCAAGAAGGCATCTTTATATAAGGGAAAATTATTCACAATTATATAATCTATATAATCAATGTCTGGTTATAAGGCTCCACAATTTACCAACTAAGCACTGTCATACTTTTAAAGGCTGTTGAAGGGAAAGCTTACATGAAAATGGGAAGTGTGCCATGAATGGTCAATCACAAGCGTGGTTGGATTGTCTTCCGTCATACAGATTTCGTCTGGTTTCAACTCCCAATATGTCAATCTTTTACATGTTTACCAGATATGATGTTTGTGTCTGCTTTGAATACATCATAGGAACAATAACAAATACTTTAAGACAAACATTCTGGTAAAGTTTCAAGCTGCTCAACTAAAGAATGTGACTCCATCATCAATTTCCAGATATATCACCTTTCCTGGGTAACTTACCAGTTCTACTGATCCATTTATCCTAACACCAGCAAGTCAGTCGTAATGATAATCCAACAAGTCAGTCGTAATGATAATCCAGCAAGTCAGTCGTAATGATAATCCAGCAAGTCAGTCGTAATGATAATCCAGCAAGTCAGTCGTAATGATAATCCAGCGAGTCAGTCGTAATGATAATCCAACAAGTCAGTCGTAATGATAATCCAACAAGTCAGTCGTAACCCTGAACGCCAAGGAGGGAAGCTACCATTATTTAAGTATTTTGTATGACCCGGCCGTCTATCGAACCCGTGACCTCCAGCACCCGAGGGGTTCTCTCTGACTAGTATACTGCGAAGACTAGGTGTATATAGCCGAATGCCAACATCCCAACACGTGTACATTGCAAGTTCAATTAATCAAAACGGAGACGGGGAAATCTGTGTTTTACAAACCCGCTTTTGAATTAAGACAATTCGACGCCAAATGTTTTAGATGATTCCCGAAGATTTGTCAGACTCATTCACTATTTGTCTGTTTATTCGTCGGGGGCTTATCAGTTGTAGCCTTGAGTGCCTATATTCTATGATTTCAGTCCGATTTTCGCTTATACCTATGTTTGTATATTTGTACTCACGCAGCGTCTATATAACCTGAGATATTGAGTAAGCAAACGCTTTATTTCATAAACTTTCCGAATCATTTCCCTGTTTTCTATAAACTTTTTCAGCACCAATGGCGATATCGAGGTGTTTGCAAACAATACAAATTCGGGGTTAATCAGCTCGTGACGAGCTGTCTGGTATCAGCATTATTATATTTCATTATTTTGAGTTATCGAATTATGACGTAAAATGGTGTCGCCCGATTGTGTACATGGACTAGTTTAAGTCGTAAGGTAAGTCGGTAATGACGAGTGCTGGACCCTCGATATCTCGAAGTCGAGAAGCGCCATCAATTACTTCGAGTTATAGAGAGATTCTGGGGATCCCTCGATGTATGCTTAAGTTATGTATGCTTTTCAGCTTCGTTTTTCAATTATAGTTAACTGAGCCGAATAATGAGATAACCAACATTATGGATTCTGAGTAAAGTATTGACCCTGATCAGCCTAAGCATTCATTGCAGGCTTTCCCGGATAGACACTTTTCTCCTCCTTATGATTTTCTGTGGCAGGAATCATTACTCTATACCTCTTACCCCTAAGATGGAATGTGTGGACTGTTTAAGCTGATCTGGGTCGATGCATTACGACGAGTCCAAAATGTTGGTTTTCTTACGGAAATGTGTATTATCAACAAAATCATACAAAGGAAACAACGCAGCAGCAGTTCTGATTGCTGGTATGAGCAATCACAACTTCTACTGCGCTGTTTTCCAGAATCATGTCCGTTCCAAGAAATGGAAGGTATGGGTCTGGTTTAAACAGTATAATTGAGCCGTCTCAGGAAAACCAACATTATGGTATCTGCGCAGACTGATCCGGACCGACACATTCCGCCTCAGGGGGATAGAGGTATAGAGCAATGATTCCTGAAACGGAAAATCCACATGAGGCGAAAAGTGTCTGTCCGGATAAGCCTGCGCCGCATTATAAGGCTGATCCGGGTCAACACTTTACGCAGAGTCCACTATGTTGACTTTTCGCGAGACGGCTTATATGTGTATTATAACCTGTTCGAGTTACCGCGAATTCATTATATATATACACAGCAAATATGTTGAAATGTCCATGTTCATGTATCAACATCTTTTATTTCGGTATCAAAAACGCCCCTATTCGAAAAATCGCTTTAACAGCGTCGGCCGGGTGCAAAGGAAAGATACTGATGAGTAAAGAGTTATATCATGGAAATCTTATCATCTCATTGAAAGACAATCCACGCGCCGTTTTATTTACAAACATCACGTGATCTATCAGCGACATCTGTAATCAAGATGGCCGCCAACGAAGCCATTTTCTGTTGATTATTTATAAAACGTGGTTTTATCAAATTTGTTTACTTGTTGAAAAATAAACGCTTTTACTTATATCCGGCGAATGGTTTCTGTCAAGTGGGGCATACGTGCTTTTTTCATCTTGACTTTGTAAAATCCATTAAAAGATAAATGCGAAATATGCCTAGAAGTTTTGAATGTAAGTAATCCCAATTTCCTGGACAAAAAAACAAACCTACTTGGTTCACAGACGGATCACGCGGAGAAAACATTTTGAGCGTGCTTGTCAAAGTTGGCAAAATTGCTTTTCAAACAGCGTTTAAGTGATTGCTACTGGTGGACATAGTTTAACCCTTTCCAACTTTCAGACACATTCTGAGCATATGAAGCAGTTGACGTTTGTCACAATGATTTAAACATTATTCAATACATGTAGTAATATATATATATTCAGAGATGTTCGACGTGTTAGCCTAGATGTTCTTGAAAATGTATGTTGCAGATATATGTCGAATATTGGAAGAGGGATAAAAAGGGGCATCATTTGAATGTAGCCTACAGTGGTTGTTTATGTTGATTGTGTGGTGTTTAACGTCGCTTAAAACATTTTTTCAGTTATATCCCGGCCTTTCCTTGGTAAGTTAGCACTAATACTAGTCCGTTTATCATGATACCAGCCAGTCAGTCTTATTGCTAACCATGAAACCCTGATCGCCAATTACTACCATTTTTAAAGTCTTTATTAAGACCCGGTCGTAAATCGAACACGCGGCCTCCTATACCCGAGACGGACGCTCTACCACTACACTACCAAGGCTGTGATTAGGAAATAAGATACTAATCGTTTCTGCATTCCAGGGTTGACAGATCAAAGCTCGTACAAATTCCATCAGCACAAATTGTTTTTGATTGATTGTGCCTTTGATGCCATTTTCATCACATTTCAGTGATATCAAGTCGGCGTGAATACCTATCCATGTGTTTACTGGCCTTTTAACTCAGGACCCGAAACAAGCTGAGAGAAAACCAACATTACGGCATCTGCGTAATGTATCGACGAGATCAGCCTGCGCTGTCCGCGCAGACTGATCCGGGCCAACACATTCCGTCTCCGAGGGATAGAGGTATAGAGTAATGATTCCTGAAACAGAAAATCCACAGCAGGTAAAACGCGTCTGTCCGGGTTAACCTGCGCAGCATGCTTAGGCGGATGAGGGTCGACTCTTTACGCATAGTCCACAATGTTGGTTTTCTCGCGAGACGGCTCATATTTTCCAAGCGACTGGCTTCTTTACTATATAAACATTAGAAGTAGATTAGTATAATGCGACAGTATAATGCTTGTCGCATTATATTGTGTCAGACGTCGACAGTAATTTTGGTCGAGTTCGAACTCCAAATCCTTGGTTTGACAACTCGCGTAGCTACAGATTGACCTACCGGGGCTCGGCTCAACTCAAACCGCACTCCCTGATCAAGTCAACAATCGGAATTCTCCGTCAAAACTTGCATCACGCGTATGAAAACTCATTTAATTCCGTTTGATTTGAGTGGTATGTTGATGATATATTTGTTATATATTTTATTCAAAATGTTACTATTTATTATTATTCATTAATTATAATTGTTTTCATAAATATTTAACATTGTTGTTGTCATTATTATTATCATTAATTTTGGTTATTATTATTATTATTAGTAGTAGTAGTAGTAGTATTATAAAACACCCGATTTCGAGGTATCCTTCTTTGTTAATGTGGCTTCAACGCTCACGTATGGTAATGTATCTTTATCTTACATTCTTTTTGTTCTGTTTGTTTCATACTTTTACATGTGTTGACCGCTTCAGTGGGGTAGTGGTTAAGCGTCCACCTCGGGTGCGGGAGCTCGTGTGTTCGATCACCGACTGGGTCATATAAAATAAGGGAATAATTTATTTCGCTCCTTGGCGCTTAGGATTATCGGGGGGATAGGATTACGACTGACTCGCTGACGTAAGGATAATTGGACCAGGATTACTGGTAACTAACCCATGATAGGTCGTGGACCAGGAGTACTGGTAACTAACCCATGATAGGTCGTGGACCAGGAGTACTGGTAACTAACCCATGATAGGCCGTGATGTAACTGAAAAATGTCGAATGCGGCATAAAACATTATACAAACATAACAAAATTGGTAAATTTTAGAGGCTGAAACTATATTAATCCGCTGAGAAAAGAACCCATGTTATAACACGTAATGTTTAAGTTTTCTTCTTTGGTGACGCTAACCATATGTTAGTAAAAAAAAAAAACATCATCTCAGGAAATTTCACTATTTACAAATATGTAATGTCTCATTTTCGGAGCGAATCATTTGTTACATTGTAAAGATCATTGTTTTTTTAGATAAATGAACCTGTTTAAACATATGATGGGCATTATGAGTAGGGCCCGGTGTCTAAAAGGGGCCCCTAACCTCATTTTCTTCAATCTTACTATTGAGCAACGCCTAACGATTAGGTATCTTAGTGTATCCCCCATGGGGCGGTATTTCCCACGTGCAATAACTCTGAAGCAGGCGACTTTGAAATCGTCTAGGTAAACATGTGGAAATATAAATAAAATTACAAAAGGTAAGAGGAGTCAGAAGGCGTCTGTATAGGGGAAAGGGCTTTAGTTGGGGTTTTTCTTTCAGTGAATAAGTCTAGGTTTCTATCATTACATGAGGGTCTTTTAGTATGCTACGGTAAAGCCACCTAACAGTAAGAACTCTGATAAAAAAAGACTAACTTGCATTTTCACGCATATTCAGCAGACGACTTTTTGAAAACATTGTGACAAAATTAGAAATTGCTCCTTTTGTCAAAATGTTTTCAACTCTACTCGATAATATAATTTTGTTTTCAAAACCCTATGAATATTTGTCGTATGTGGAAAAGGATCGACGGGTTAATCTGAGTCTTCTCTGTTCACAGATGTCACACATAATCATAATTAACCGTTCATGATACATCTGTAATAGTCGAATATTGAAAATATTTCGGTGCTCCAATCCAGCAATTTCTTCTTGTCCCACAATATTTACATTTCTGTTTTGACATTATTTTTCAAATTTGTCAGATGTAACGGTGTTTTCCTCGGATTGTTTCAAGTAGACGACACGTAACCCTTCCCCTCATATACACGCTTTTTGACGCCTCTGCAGCAGACGGCTTTTTGAAAACATAGTGACAAAAGAAGAAATTACTGAAAACAATGCGTTCCATATTTAGTCATATTCATTATTCAATTATAGAGATTATCTATTTTTTGACAAACTGTATGTTCAAAGCAAGTTGCTGCATAGGTGTCGTATGAGGGAAAGGATTAATATAATCATATATGTGAACCAGTTTACTTTTCTATGTTGCTTTAACCATTTCCACATACAGACACATGAGCATTTTTTTTACAATTTCACCATTTTGCCACGATATTTTCACCCTTATTTAATAATTATTCTCCAATTTATAAGAATGTTTCCTATTTTCGTCTTAATGTTTCCAAAGTAGTCTGTTGCATATGTGTTGTTGTATGCTGGAAATATAATACATTAACGCACAAAAGGTTGCTAGTCCTTTATTCAAATCTCGACGAAACAGTCAAACATCGACAGAATTTGTACAACCGCAGCAGATTTCAAGTTCGACTACGAACTACGGACCTGTATTCAGTTGACGCGCGTGAAATATGAAAATGTTACAAAAAATAAATTGACATCAAAGCAAGGAGAAAGTGATATTAATTATATAACAATCCACGCTTGTTGTATACAGTCAGCGGTAACTTAAAGTGACGTGGCTACCGCATTCTCTACCATGAATAACACAAATGATTAAGAATATTTCCTCGGATTGTTTTTAAAGCAGACGACACTAAATATTATCATATATGGGGGACCAATTGACTTTTCTACGTTGCATTAACCATTTTCCACATACGGACGCTTTCTGACGACTCTGCAGCAGACGACTTTTGAAAACATTATGGCAAAAGGAGAAATTGCTCATCATGATCAATTTTTCCTTTTGCCAAGATGATTTCAGCTCGATTTGATACTTTAACTCTCATTTATGAAGATTTTCACATTTCTGTCAGTATGTTTTCAAAGTTGTCTGCTGCAGACTTTTTATATGTGGGTAAGGGTTAAAACATTTTATATATTGAACCCTAGCTCAGTCAAAATTCTTTGTGACGTTTGACAAAAGTCGATGTGACAAAAGTCATTTGTCTGCCACCAATAGGCTGACAGTCTATGTGGAAAAGCAGCCAGATGCGTTTAAAGTATGCTGTGTCAGGTATTGGTATAAGGAAACACACAAGTAGGTGAACTGGCCACTGTGATAGGACTGAACAATTGTTGAAATGGCATTAAACCCCAATCAATTTAATACAAAATGACATGGAGATCGCCAAACTGTCACATAATATGCCAAATATATAAGGAACATTATCTCCACAGAGTCTTGCTTGAGGTTGAGGATATTTAACCCTTTTCCAAATGCTGACACTTTTGTTTACTTCTCTGAGAAGTAAACAACATTTGAAAATATTGTGGCAATTTCTCTTTTTGCCAGAATGTTTTTAACTTTATTCAATAATTGCTATTTCACCCTTTCCCACCTGCAGACGCATTTTGACGTAATAGCAGCAGATGACTTTTGAAAACATTGTGGCCAAAGGTGAAATTGCTAATGATGAGCAATTTCTCCTTTGACCACAATCTTTTTCAACTTTATTTAACAATTAAAATATATCTTTTATGGAGATTTTCCAGGTTTTTGTCACTATGCTTTTAACCCTTTCCCTCATATAGACGCTTTCTGATGCCTCTGCAGCAGAGGGCTTTTTGAAAACATAATGACAAAAGAAGAAATTGCACAAAACGTGCAATTTCTTCTAGCCACAATGTTTTCCACTTTTTGTCATAGATTATCCATTCAATTATGGAGATTTTCTATGTTTTGACAAAATATGTACAAAGTCGTCTGCTGCAGAATTGTCGTATGAGGGAAAGGGTTAAAAGTGTCTGCTTTGAAAAACATCTAAGATACTTTTTTTTTTACATTCAAATACATTTAAAAACATCAGGAGAAATAGAGAATTTTTTTTATCATGATGGGCAATAAAATGAGTTAAACTCTGTTGATGTGGATAAACAATTGAGTAATTATTTCCTATATTTGACAAAACTGCCGATAATAATTTGAAAAATATCTTGTCCAAAGAATTTAAACAACTTTTCAAATGAAAGAATAAAAAAAAAATGAATAGAGTTAAAAACATGGTGACAAAATAAATGAGAAATTTCCCATGATGAGCAATTTCTCGTTTTGCAACCATATTTTAAAAAAAAATCTGCTCCAGATGCGTCATCTCAAGGAGGGATAGTGTATTGATATAAAATTTAATTCTGAATCACATTACATTATTTTGATCTATTTCAGGCTGCCCCTCTATGTACAGGTCGTGCTGGTTCCTACGTTGTACATGTCCCACATAGTTGACATAAACCACGCTGGTCACTAGCCTCGCTAAAGAAGTGGCCATCAGGATTCTTCAATCGACGGAAATCCAAACTCAATACAAGCGCCTCATCCACTTGGGTTTGACAATGAATTTATGTCAGTATGGCTTTACTGAGAATCAGTTACACGATACATCTGATAAAATTGTTCAAATTGGCATGAATCCCAATTACTCCTTTTCAGTGATTATTTTGTCTTCATCCTCTCGCAACATTGTTGAACAATTGCCAATTTTTATTAACCATTTACTCTGTAAGAGATTCTAAATGTTGTCTGCTTCTGAAAGCTATGGAGGAAATAATGGCAACATCACTAAATGTGGTAGTAGGATTTTGTTTCGGAGTTGAAAACTGTTTGAAAAGAAGAAATTGCTCAAAATTAGCAATTTCTCCTTTTCTCATAATAATTCTTATAACAATGCTGCAAAGATGGACTGTCTACATAATAATTTATTTAAAAAGGGGTCATATATCTGGGAGAGGTAGTCATACTGAAATAAATTGCGAGGTGATAATGTAAGGGAGAGAACTCTTTTGGCTTCATCTTGCTTGGAAGAATACAAAACAGTGATTTAGGATAAGACAGAAAAGACTTTATTTACAACAGCTTAACTACATACTGAATTGCTATTTTATATAATTAATCCTTAACCTGCTGTTTGTGACTTAACCCTTTCCCATATACAACAATTCTGCAGTAGATGACTTGTAAAACATGTTGGCAAAAATGTGAAATATCTCCATAAATGAGAGTTTAATCATTAAATTGAGTAGAAAAAACATTGTGGCAAAATTAGAAATTACTCATTATGAGCAATTTCTTCTTTTGCCACAATGTTTTCAAAAGTCGTCTGCTACAAATGTGTCTGCAAGTGGGAAACAACATTTGCGTACCATGTTATGCTCAACTATAAACATTTAACTCACAGTTGTGCTATTTAATTTTGGTCTAGTAGACGACATTGTTGGTTACTCATATATCGGTATTTAGCAAAGAATAGTTCATAAATAAATATGAAACTGGTGTTGATGATACTGGTTGGAGAAGTTTAGCAGGATCAGGGTTAAATCTGTTAACCCTTGCTCATATGCAGACACATTTGACTCATTTTAAGATGACAACATTTAAAAATAATATCTCCTATTGACACAATGTTTTCAACTCTACTCCATAATTAACGTATTGTATGTAGAGATTTTCCATATTTTTGCCTTGTTATTTTCAGTCGTCTACTTCCGTTTTGTTGTAGATGTATGTGAGAATGAGTTAAATATGCAGACGGGAGGGAGTTTATTATACTATTTTCACCACATCGACATATGTGATATATTATACAAGTCCCAGATGAGAGGGGGGTATTTTTCTTTTTACTAATTTATCATTGCAAACCCTGGAGGTTTCAACTTTACACCATTTATACAGAATCGTTATATTTGTAAATCCAATGTATACAAGCACCACACGATAGGGAAAAACCTGTACACTTCTTATGTACGTTAACCCTTTCCCTAATATAGATGATTTTTGACACATCTACAGCAGGCAGCTTTTTGAAAAACATAGTGACAAAAGAAGAAATTGCTCAAAACAAGCAATTTCTCCTTTTGCCACAATATTTTCCACTTTTATTCATAGGTTATCCATTCAATTATATAGATTTTCTATTTTTTGCAAAAAATATGTTCAAAGCCGTCTGCTGCAGAGTTGTGATATGAGGAAAAGGGTTAAAACTAAGGTCAGAATCATGTGAGTCATGTCTGGGGTCTAATCAAATCTCCATAACGGGCTATACATGTATAGTGGTTCGTTGGCATAAAACTAATTGGACTACAATTTTAGTTTTCTTGTCATAAGATGTATCTATAATTGTATTACATTTAGACAGACAGTGAAGACTCCTGCAAGACTGTATGGATGTACAGTCTTATCTCGGTATCCATTGAATGCAGATGCATAAAGAACCCGAAACACTAGACACGGCTCATAGATATAGGAAGATAATAAGAGTTGATCAATGTCTCTCTTTCCAACAATGTTTTGATATTGAAATAACATTTAAAGTATTTTCTATAATGTACTGTGCCATATGTCTGACCTTAGGTTCATGAATTCACCGTACAATCTATCTTGATTGACAGCTTGTCTGATAGAGATTCAATTAGATGAATAAAAGGCTATGTTGTGTCTCAACAAGTTGGTCTGGGTTTCCCAAGGTGTAGGTCATGTTGTTTTGTCAAATCTATGGGTTTTAATAAGGTTATTTGGTAACTTTTGTGCCATTTTATAGTGCTTTTAACCCTTTCCCTCATATGAATGCTTTCTGACGCCTCTGCAGCAGATGGCTTTTTGAAAACATAGTGACAGAGAAGAAATTGCTCAAAACAAGCAATTTCTCCTTTTGCCACTATGTTTTCCACTTTTAATCAAAGGTTATCCATTAAATTATAGAGATTTTCTATTTCTTGACAAAATACGTCTGCTGCAGAATTATTGTATGAGGGAAATGGTTAAAAAGAAAATGTTTTGCGAGGCATTATGGGTTTTTAGTGGGTTGTTTTTTTCCTAACTTAAAGCAGATAATGATAATTAATACATTATACATGTATATAATATTGTTAATTTACTGGTATAATATTAACCATTGTTAAACCCTTTCCTGATGGAGGTGCTATTTGTATACTTGTGGGGAAAATGCTCCAAAGAAGCAATTTCTCTTTTTTCCCACATTGTTTTTAAACTCAGATTTAATAATATGCTTCCAATTTCCAAACTTGTAGCAAAAAGTTATTAAAGTATTTTTCACAGATGATGTTAAATTTGAATTATACTTATTGTTGCAGTTGAAAATATTCTTGGAGAAGCAAACAATTTTTATAATAAGCAATTCCTTTTCCTTCAATATCTTTTGAAAAATGCCCGCATCAGGGGAAGGATTCATGAAAATATACCAACGTGTTGAAATAGGTCTAGTATTAATTAAATAAAGGTATGAAGTACAAACGAGGTAAAGATTGGAGGTGAACTTGATATTTGAAGAGTGCCTTCTAGTAACATGTGTCATATCAGTATGTACATAGTAATGAATTATCATCGAAATGTTTTACATCTCTTTTATTTCTCTTTATTCACATAATACAATTATTAGCTTGTCTGTTGTTTGAAGAAAAAAAGTTGTGCTATTGTGATACCCTTGGTGTCGTCACAAAACTTTAACCTTAACTTTAAAACCATACAACATTTTCAATGAAACTTGGAACAATATACATGCCTATACCATGTCAATCTGGCTTTAATTGTATTCAGTAATTCCCCTCTTTATACGCCCGTTTTGAAACGGCGGTGTCAAGTATGTTGTCCGCTCAATAACTAACCATTTCGCTTTTGTCAATCAAGAGTTATCGCTCTTTAACTATATAAATTACCTAAAATTGGTCTTGTCAGTTTAATAACTTTAGAAGCCTCTGTCCAATCATCACTAAATTTTGTCAGAATGTGTATTGGCATAATATCTTGGACAAGTTCGATAACTAGCCATATCGCTTTAGTCAATCAAGAGTTATCGCCCTTTAATGGTAGAAATCACCTAAAATTGGTCTTGTCGGCTCAATAACTTTAGAAGCCTTTGTCAAATCATCACCAAATTGGGTCAAAATGTGTATTGGCATAATATCTCAGATAAGTTTGATAACTAGCCATATTGAGAGTTATTGCTCTTTAATTATAGAAATTACCTAAAATTGGTCTTGTCAGCTAAATAACTTATGAAGCCTTTATCCGATCAATACCAAATTAAGCAATATGTTGATGGGCAGAATATCTTGGTCAGGTTTGATAACTCACCATGTTATCTTAGTCAATACAAAATTGCCAAAACTGTACTAACAGTTTCTGCTCTCTAGGTTTGGCTGATGTACAACCAATAATCACTATACTTGGTCTCAAAAAAACAGGATGGGCGTATTTTTGACATTTGGTGCTCTTCTTATCTCTTTTCAATAAATTATACTTTCATTAAGAGATTTTTCACATGTTTGCCTGGATAGTTTCAAATTCTTCTGTGTTGTGTTGATTACTGGTGTGAGAAAGGCAGGAAACACATGAATAGGTGAACTGGCTGCTGTGATATTACTGCAAAATTATTGAAAACAGTGTTAAACCCCAACCAATCAATCAATCAAGCATAGTTATCATGTTCCGTCAAACACTCTTGTGTATGATTTTTTTTTCAGGCTGGTAAAAGTTCCAGCAAGTATGCCTGGATAATGGACAAGCTACAGGCCGAGAGAGAAAAGGGAATATCCATTGACACAAAGTTGCGTCGCCTGGAGACTCGTCACTTTTATGTGAATATTATCGACTCCCCAGGGCATGTGGACTATATTCATAATATGATCACAGGTTCTTCACAGGTGTGTATGAAAAAATTACACATGTTAGGTAGTAATCTGAGCCCAAAGTTGGTTGGCCCATTGCTTTAGCATAGTCTGTTTGGAGCCATATCTCGGGCATTGTTGGGTGGATTATTTTATAGGGAAGTGCAACGCAATAAGTTTCACTAAGGTTGCTTTTGAAACACCAAATAAGGTTTTTCTTGCTCTTATACCGTGTACACAGTCATACATGAAAAGAGAGATAACCCTCTTTAATCTAATTTAGTTTTTAACAGGTTATCTCCCTTAAACTAGGGATGCATTGAGTGTTGGTATATTTTTTGTAATTTCATTATATATTGATGTTTGAAGGGGGTATACTGGAATCAGTCGGTCGGTCTGTCCGCAAAATCTTGTCCGTCGTACTCCTCCTTCAGTTTCAACCTGATTTACTTGATACTTGGCATAAATGTTAATCAGGAGTAGTAGATGTGC
>JAUELF010000002.1:1657034-1669898 GCA_031471495.1 Clinocardium nuttallii
CCCAATTCTGCAGAAGACAACTTTGACAATGTATTGGCAAAAATTTGAAATATGTCCATAAATGTTAATGTAATCATTAAATAGAGTTGAAAACATTTTGGCAAAAGGGGAAAATGCGGAAATTACTCATCATGAGCAATTTCTTATTTGTCACAATGTTTTTAAAAGTCGTCTGCTTCAGCGGCGTCAGAAAACGTCTGTATGATGGAAGGGTAAACTTTTATGGATTATAAATATATGTTATTCCCCATATCTTTACTCTTATAGATATTTGTTGATGTAACCTGAAGAAGGAAACTTATTTAATATTTAAATCTACTTGATATTCGCATATTCCGATATATTGTTCACAATGGTGTAACTAGACACCTTGTTTAAACATAAGTTGAGTAACTATACAATTTCCCACTTACAGACGCATCTACATGAGATGGTTTTTGAAGTCACAATATTTTCCAACACTATTCACTAATTATACTTACATTTATAGAAATATTCCATATATATATATATAGGCATATAAAAGTAAGTATAATTATCGAACAGACTTGAAATCATTGTGAAAAAGGGTAAAATTTCTCTTCATGAGCAATTTCTCCTTTTGTAACAATGTTTTCAAAAATGGTCTGTTACAAAGACTTCAGAAAGCAATGTATGAATTCCTTACCTCTTTGTTGTCCCAGGTACCTTTGGTAAGATTTTCCATCATTGCTTTATTTTTCTGAATATCTTCTGGTGTTAAATGTTCTCGTCTGTAAAATATATATATAGTTTAACCCATCCCTCATATAGACGCTTTCTAATGCCTCTGCAGCAGACGGCTTTTTGAAAACATAGTGACAAAAGAAGAAATTGCTCAAAACATGCAATTTCTCTTTTTGCCACAATGTTTTCCACTTTTAGTCATAGGTTATCCATTTAGTTATAGAGATCTTCCATTTTTTGACGAAATATGCTCAAAGTCGTCTGCTGCAGAATTGTCGTATGTCGGAAAGGTTTAAGCCATTTCAGCTTACATAACTTTGTGAAAAAATCATGTAACCACTCTATCAACATAGCTATAAAAGCCGGCTGGAGAAGTTATAATTGTACCTAGTCGTAATTCCTGTTACAGTAAAAAGACTCAAAATGGACTGCTCTCCCATAACAAGATTTGCTTCCTTATTTCCAACAAGAAATCTTTGCTGATGGAAAAATATTTTACCTAAACCAGTAGAATGCAACTGTGGAAAGTCTCTGTAGAATAGCAGGAATGCTGCTGGCAAGTTTATATTGCCAATCATAGAAGTATCCTATAAAAGCGTTGTATTCAAATTCCACACATAATAACGGGAACCAGTCTTTGGGGTTGAAATGCTGTGACTTGCATTTGTAGTGCTGGGTCTCACCATCTTGTCCCCCTGGGAGGAATGGGGTGCAGCTAGCAAAAGCTTGTTTCTGATCATCTGTGCATTCCTAGATGAAAATAAATGATAATTATCCTTTAAAATAGAGCCATTTACAAAGTGCATTCATTGACTGCACATGTTTAATAATTCCTGTATTGAATGAGTTTAGCATAAATATCTGTGTACTGAAGATAAAATGTCTGCTAAAAAAGGAAAGGGAAAACAGCAGCTAATGTGCCAAAAAGGCAAGCAAAAAGTATCCAACTCACATTTCAATTGTCATTCATGAGTTATTTTCAATTGTGACTTGACTAAAGCGTTAAAAGTACGTTCAAGTGGTCCATGAATTGTGATGAACCACTACTGCAATGTAATTTTTCATTTCATTATAGAGTATACATGTATATATATAAATTTAATAATGACATTATTTATTTAATCTTTATTCATATCCTATATCTATAAAACTTTAATCTTTAAATTGTAGTTTCGCTTGCCATATTATAATGTATATTAATAGTGACTAATTGGTCCGTCGGGCCGGGTGTATTTATTTATATGTTTTTGTATATATGTATTGAATTCATTTGTACACATGTCACTGAAATAAATGATTTACTTATATGGTACAATAAAGATTCGGATGCTGGCGCGCTTCATGGATTCGCAAAATCGCTTCCGACGTTCATACTGCATGAACGCACGAAACATAAGAGTCAATCCTTAAATATATCTCAGAATGTTACAAAAAGTGTCAAGATTATATTTTCGTGTAAATTTCGTGAACTGTTCGTGAACTGCTAGTGAACTATACGAAACACGTCCTTGTAGAACGTGTCCAATTAACTCTGCGATACGAGTTTAGGTGACGGACATATATTTCAAAATATTCAGAAAAGTGTTACGATTATGTTCGGGCTATTTCCGTGAACTGTTATTGAACTGTATGCAACGCGTCCTAGAAGTATGTGTTCAATTAACCATGTGATATTATGCTTATCTACGTCCCTGACACAACTAGGTTGGAAGTAAGTTGCTGATTGAACGAATTCATGAAACTTTATATAACGTTTTATTTTGCAAACAATACATATAGCTCACCCTATCATAAACGAGCTGGCTCTACTTAAATCAACATTGTTTGTCTTTTAGTTTTTAAAAATATACCCAAACTCCAATGACATGAAAAATGCAATCGCCCGATTTTGAACATGGAAGGGTCTATTTTAGGAAGAGTTGAGTGTGTAAGCTGATATAAATTGTCATTATTTTAAACACATTTTCCCCTGAAGGTTAGTCTTACCAGTGTGTTGTTCAATTAAAAGAACTCGTTTAAAAAAACAATTAAGCCGTGTCTGAGGAGTTGACGTCTTGTTGCTTATTTGAACAATCACGTCTCGGATGAGAGCCTGTGTATACGAACAGTCTTAACACATTCTTCACTGGTCGTCTATAACAAGAGAAGGACCATTGCTGAATTGTGTCTTACCCTGTGGTTATCTCTGGCATCCTTCATAACACTTTATGTAAGTCCATTGTGAGATGGACTTGAAAACAAAGGACCCTCTAATGCCAAGCTCGCCTCCAATGTATGTTTACTCTAGTTAGGCGTACCATTTGTAACAATTTGTCTTACTAAGTATCAGTTGCAAATTGCTCAGCTGGTGTCTTCGAATATAATAAATGAGAATTGATTTGCTCTGTATAGATTTCGCACGATGATTAATTTAAAGGAAGTCAAGGTCAAGGAAATACAAATCCTTTTCGGCATTAGCCCCAGAGTCAACACGCGTTTACCCGAGCTGATTAAAGTGACGTCGATTTTAACAAAATACAGCCTACTCGGGTTAACCTACTATCAACCTACCCCCAAATAATGTGTAATATCGGGTAGCTTGTCCGAAAATTATGACACCCCAGTCTGGCAACATTGGACGGGAATCGGTAAATCAAGTGTTAACCTTTTCCCTCATATAGACGCTTTCTGACGCCTCTGCAGCAGACGGATTTTTGAAAACATAGTGACAAAAAAAGAAATTGCACAAAACGTGCAATTTCTCCTTTTGCCACAATGTTATCCACTTTTAGTCATAGCAGGGACGTCTTATCTACGTCCCTGGTCATAGGTAAACCATTCAATTATAGAGATGTTCTATGGTTTGACAACAACTGTTCAAAGTCGTCTGCTGCAGAATTGTCGTATGAGGGAAAGGGTTAAACTCTTTACCGCTCGGTGTTTAACAGAAACCCGAGTCAACCTGAGTAAAGAATGTTTACTTTGGGAAGTTAACCCGGGTTATAAAACCGAATGCGGTCACAGTGAAAAATATTATGTGTGCTACCTATTTCGTCGGAAAGGCCACAAGTTGGTCTATTTGAACAGTAACCAGTCCATCTGCCCAGTTGTGTTATTAACAGTAACCAGTCCATCTGCCCAGTTGTGTTATTAACTACTTAAGATGTCAGAATATGCGTGTGTTCACGTAATGGTGGCATAACACAGTTGAAAGCTGATTTTCTGTTTCCTGGGAACATCCCGACTTTTATTCTCTCAGACTCAATATTTCTCATAATATCCATACTGATTTGATAAAATCAAGGAGTGCCAGAATTATAAGAAAATGACTGAAAGTCACACCCTCAGTCAATTTATGGAAATAATTGGCCACAAAAGAGGTCTGAAACAAGGTGGAAAGGTAGGGGGATAAATCAATTTTACCCTTTATTCCAAAGACCACCACACAAAAACGCAGGGTGGGTAGTGTAAAATTGAAGAGCTGCTTAGACTCTCAAAACAATAGGAAATCTGTGGATGCAGTCAGAAATACCATGTTTCCAGCTCTTTTTCAAGCTATCTTGGACGCGAAAGCTGTTATTCAAATGTGTCCCTAAATTCACGCCTATATCTCTGCAACCAGCGTTGTCAAACCGGAAGGAGAAGTGGGTTCAACTGAAAAATTCAATCCCATGCTTAGAGCATACTTTTCACATTCATAAACATTAAGATCAACCCTTTACACACGAATGAACGTGAAACTTACTGTTTATCATTATTATATTTTTTCCGAATATCCCGAAAGCATGTGTTACATGCCACCCATGTTCGAACATAGTATATCTTGATTAAAATGCGTATGTACATACTGCTTTAGACCTACACTGTTCGCAGAAGCTAACTTGTACATTTTTTGTAAAGTGTACTAAAAGTATTATTTGTTATTATTCAGTGTGATAATGGTGTTGTTGTTGTTGTTTTTTCATTTGTATTGTGTGTTACTGTGTGTTACCGAGCAGGCTGATCCGGGCCGACGCTTTCCGTTTCCGAGGGACAGAGGTATAGAGAAATGATTCCTGAAACAGAAAATCCACAAGAGGCTAAAAGTGTCTGTCCGGGTTAGGCTGCACGACATGTTTAGACTGATCGGGATCGATACTTTACGCAGAGACCACACTGTTGGTATTTCTGCGAGACGGCTCATATATATAAATCTTTCCGATGTCCGGTCAAACTGCTGTGTATTAGATACGGAGAAGAGCGATCAAAGGATTATTTCATTTACATATATTCATATTTTATGCTATTTGTTTCGTTCGTGTGAGAACGTTTAAGTTTCTATCATTGTTCATATTTTTATTAATATTTTGATACATAATAATTCAAAAATATATGAAATAAATAACCTAATGTAAAAATTAAAAGGTTTTACTGTCAATTGTTTCATTTTGGAATATCCAACGCAGACTTCCTCAACATTTGAACATATGTTTTCCCAAACATTGATCATCAATAAAAATGTGTACTTTTAAAGACATCTGAAGAACTAAAATAGCAAACAGTGTTTGTGACATCTACCTTTTGCTTGTGACATGAGATTAAATGCTCGAGAAATACTTTGACGTAGGCTTTGCCCTATAAGTAAGTAAGTAAATATTGTATTATAGTGACACGTGTATAACAAAACAAACGTATAACAACATATAATAATGGATTAACATCCGGCCCCATGGGCCTATATGTCACTGTTAAGAAAAAAAATTATTTTCACAGTAAGTACATTTCACTGTTCCTGTTATAAACATATTTATACACAGCACTGACTCGCCCATGTCGTTGGCATGTTTCTTAGTTCAAAAGGACAAGATACATACCAATTACGTGCCCAAATTCAATTGCACGACCCTTATTTTTTCTTATACTATATACAGTAAGTGTGTGTTCGCTATTAAATGTGAGCGTGTTTCATAAAGGGTTTTCGTTTCGCAACAGCGATTTACGTTCTTTCTGGAAAAGAACAGTAACACAATTGCAAAACAAAAATGTAGTAAAAATAGGTATCTGGTAACTTACACAGGAATCGCCGTGAAATAAAACAAATCAATCAATCGTTTTATTTGTCCAAGAATCATCCTGTTTTCGAAGTGAAACTGCAGTCGTCGGGTCACGAAGCATTGGCATCAATAGTTTTTAACAATGACCAAACACTTGATAGCTTTATTTTTATGATGACTGACTGCCTGTCTTGTACGCATAATTAAGTTTATAAGTTTCTAGGATTCAATCTGCACGTTGGTTGTTCTGTTTACTTTACTTTCTCTGTTCGTGTAGTAGCTTTTGTGGGTAAATATATCTAATGAAATGACCAGAAAATAAAGAATCGAATATATATATCAATATAATAACAAACAAACGACGTTGCTGTATGATGTGTATGGTCTAAAGGTTTAATCGTTTTTCTCTTTCCTAGAAGTTGTTCCAGCGCTCAGGCAGCACTATTGGAAAAAGGAAGCAGGGTACCATCTACAGAAGGGAGAGTCTAAAGCTAGGCACTAAATGAAAATCTTCAGTACCATAAACAATCGTGCTGCGATACAGACAAGTAATAGAGTGAAAATAAATTACAGTTTAACGTTGAAACATATATACATTATCGGAATCGGAATTCGGGGAATTTGTTCTCTGGCTTCAAAGATTTTCACTGCAAGACACCAGCGTGTGGAATTTAAATAGGTATACGTATCAATTCGGAAGCGGGGATATGCTGTGCTGTTATCAATGATTGACTAATAAAGGTATTATAGAGGTTGTTGTTTGTAAGATATTCGAGGATAACAGTGATATAAAGATAACCTTTATTCGCCTTTTATCGCGTAGTATATCGGCACGCTCCTGACACTACAATTGCCACAAACTGAACATTATTATATATCGTGTATGTACCAGGTATGAATAACGTTATATATTTAATATTGCGATGTACATTTCATTTGATTATTCAGTGGAATTAGAATTGTTTTACAATTCAGGAAATTGAGGTTAACGTTGTGAGATAATGGAAAAATAATCGCAAAAATAACTATAATGGAGAATATAACGTGTTATTCACCGACCAATGAGGCTGGAATATTCACTGGTACGAGCTTCATAACGCTATGGCTGAGTGCAATACCGCTGGTTACCCTGTTCGTGATATCCGTTACTGCAAATGGAACCATCATTGTTATGTTCATTTGCAAATCGAAATTACGGAAATGCAGAAACACGTACATCATAAGTCTCGCCGTCGCAGACCTCTTCATCGGAATAACATTGCCTTTGTCGATTTTCGAAACACTCGGGGAGGAATGGATGCTCTCTGATGACGCTTGTACGTGCTTCTTAACTATAAGATATTCCTTGTATTATGTGACGATTCTAAGTATCATCCTCATCACTGTTGACAGGTGGTGGTCCGTGAACCTACCCTTCTCCTACAGAATAAGACGTAGTAAAAAGATGGCTTTCACCTTAGCAGCCTTAGTATGGTTTTTAAGCTTTGCTATACACATTCCCTCGATAGGAGCCTGGAACATTCTGCATCCTGCGACAGCAAAAACACACAAATACTGTCGTGTGCCGTATGAATACAATTCTGGGTTTACCATATCAGCGAGTATTATTGAATTCTTCATTCCATTGCTGATACTATTGTCTCTGAACGCTGGTCTATATATCAAACTTGCGAAGAGACGTAACAGCAAAACACTACGACGTTCTTTAAGCACTTCCGATGGAAAGCCTGTATGTAGACGAAAGTCGAACTCAGATTCGGACAATACCAATAATTCAGATGACATAACTGACTTAATTGTTTCTTTGTATGCTAGACGGCCATCCTCCATCGCGGCCCATTTCAGGCGTGCTAGTGCTACCGCTGGGCAACAGCAAATAATAACAAAACTGTGCACTTCCGGCCGGCTGGCCAATGCGCGACGTCTTTCAACGGATTACACCGCAATGTTCACAGGACTGCCGAGACGATTCTCGAACAATAATCATAGAAAAGCATCCAGAGCGAGTGTCTCATCAAGGGGTAAGACGAACGACGATGTGGTAAGAGATTACCTCGTACGGCAGGACAATAAGGCGCTTTTATCGCTTGGCTTACTTGTATTAATGTTTGTGATTTGCTGGACGCCTACGACCGTTTGTGATATATTGTATTCGCTGTGCCCTGGGAGAATTCCATTATACTTGATTCAACTGTCGTATTGGATATTAGCGCTTAATTCGGCAATTAATCCCTTTCTGTACGGCATCGGGAATTCAGATTTTAGACGCGTGGCGAAATCATGGCTGTTTTGCCCACAACAGACACAATTCAGGTTGCTAGAGACTTTACTGTTTAATCAGTTGCTCCAGCCCTCGGATGTAACGGGACAGAAAAAAGAAGAACGACGTACACATACAGTCAATGGTAAAAACGCTTCAATATAGGGCTTTCATAGAAACTGTATATAATTAAACTTTATTGGTCTGTGATTATTTGTGTTTTATAGGGAGACAGAGATCCGAGACACGTGTGTGAGAGAAAAAAACTGAGCGAGTGAGAAGAATTACATGTACTTCAATCACATTCTATAAACAGACGACTAGATAATGAGGAGTGAACAGGTTTATCTTTAATGATATGAGCCGTCCCGCGAAAAAACCAACAGTGTGGACTATGCGTAAAGTATCGACCCGGATCAGCCTAAGCATGCCGCACAGGCTCATCCGGATAGACACGCTTCACCTCCTGTGGATTTTCTGTCTCAGGAATAATTACTCTATACCTCTATCTCCCTGAGACGGAATGTGTCGGCCCGGATCAGTCTGCACGGACAGCGCAGGCTGATCTGGTCGATACATTACTCAGATGCCATAATGTTTGTTTTCTCACGGGATGGCTCATATGTCTGTTGATACTCATTAAAAGTTTTAATTTAACACCTATGTTGTGTGGATACTCAAAAGAATAGCCTCACTGAAACGATTATATTGAGTACCCACAACATAGGTGTTGGAGGTCAAATAATAATTTAAGAGCATAAAAATGAAATGTTAAACGAGTTAGCCCCCATGTCCAACATACTGACGCTTTATGAGGCTTCTGCAGCAGACGATTTTTAAAAACATTATGACAAAAAGGAAATATTGCTCATTCCGAAATATGACTCCTTTTGACATGGTGTGTTTATCTTTGTTCTTTCATGTATAGATAGTTTTCATATGTTTGACTGAATGCTTCCCAAATCGACTGATGAGGATTTGGTGTAATAGCAAACAGGTATTCGGGGGCGGCTTGTTTAATCGGGCAGAGATCATTTTGTATGATAATAAGTATTATTGTTTCAGTGTAAAGCTTATGGTTTGTATGCAATAAAACAGACTGATCCAACATCTTTCTTGTTGGCCATCTAGTCTATCAAAGATTAATATCTCATCTTGTGAAGTGTCATAACAGCTTGAGGGTAATAACAGAAATATTTTTTAACGGAATGTACTCGAATTATTTTATTAACTAGCATGTCTTCGTTGTTTGCATCTGTGTACAGCGAAGACTCATATGATGTGCTCGCTCATTTCTTTTCCAGACACTATTTCTCTTATTACCTGAACAAATCTTATGTTGAGGGTATTCAAAAGAATCGTCTCACTGAGACGATTCTTTTGGGTACCCACGACTTAGGGGATGAATGTCAAAAACAGGATTTAAGGTTTTTAATCTCATTGATGTCAATATCATATCCCTTTCTGTCACCTTTTTACGAACATGCTGTTAGGCACTTACTCGCAGGTTCTGTTGCTTTTGCAAGAGCCGTTGCTTTCCATTGATATGTTTAATTAAGTTATGCATTACTTTCTATTGTTATGTTTGATTTATTTGTTATTATCTGTGTTAAATTGTTATGTTTCGTTTTATTCCCGGTACACTTGTGTTGCATTGAATTAGTTGTTTAGAAGATTTATGCAATATTCTAACAGCTTAAAAATGTGTAAACATTGAAACATGTTAACTAACTAATTGGGTTCAATATTTAAAATGATTCGTTCTTAGATTATTTTCAAATTATATATCGTTGGTTTATCATCAGAACAAATCTCTGAAGCAGACAAGATTTAAATTTAAACTTGGGAAAAGTTGAAATTGTCTGAAATTAACTTTTACATCTTAACTTGCAAATCTATTTCCGCTGTTCTTAAAACTTGCAATTGCATACAATGAATTCTATCTTGAAGGTTTTGTTATGGTTTATCTATCGGCTAGTGATTTGAAACTCACACTAAATAGAGAATTCTTCATGATCCACATTTTATAGGTAGACCGTAACAGTTATGGTTTACGAACGAAGGGTGTAACACTCCTTCTTAATTCGCGTTTTTAAATTAGTTTAAAGCCGTAAATATAATGGTACACGATATATTATCTTACGAGTTTTCTGAGCCGCTTTTATAACTACACGAACTTTTTATTAAGTTGAAACATTACATTGAAGATTTAACTTTTTATTTTATTTTCAATTAATTGTAAAATAGTTCTGAAAGTAATGCCACTATTTTATTGACGTAAGCTACATAGTTACTAGTCAAACAACAAATAAAAGGTGTATATACAATTGAAATATAACATACACTAAATTGCAATAAACATGAAATATAACATACACTAAGTTGCAATAAACATGAAATATACTCAAAATCGAAATTCTGTATTGAAGCATGTTTTTCTGTAACACATTAAGTCAATGTCATATCACGGTGGCTATTTCACTAACTAATGCGTTTCACGTCAGTACTCCAAACATCAGTCTTTCCAAGCAACTGGCTACTTTTCCAACTAGATTGTTAAGCCCATTGGTGGAAGACGAAAAACGTTTGTCACAGTTAATTTGTCAAATTTCGGAAAGATTGTAAGCCGATATGGGGATCGATATCTCAATACCTGGATTGATCATAATATCGATCCGCTAGTTATAGTCTTGAACGACGATGGCTAGAAGTCCATGGTTCACGAGTTCGAATCCCGAGCTTTCTATGTGAAAAGGTATCCAGTTAAGTCCCTGTGTAGAATGTGACGTTAAGTACTGGTGACAGAAAGCCAGGAAACAAACGCTTATCATGAACTGACAGTCGTGATTAACCCTTTTCCGCATAAAGATGCTTTCTGACGCCTCTGCAGCAAACGGCTTTGCGAAAACATAGTGACAAAATAAGAAATTGCTCAAAACGAGCAATTTTTTCTATTGCCACAATGTGTTCCGTTATCCATTTAAATAAAGAGATTTACTTTTTTTGAAAATATGTTCAAAGTGGTCTCCTACAGAATTGTTGTATGAGGGCAATGGTTAACTGAAAAAACTATGACAACGGCTATTAACTCCGGCCAATCAATTTTAGAGTTTTTCCTCCGATAGTTCAAGACGCAGATAATTCTGAAAATGTAATATGAGCCGTTTCGCGAGAAAACCAACATTATGGACTCTGCGTAAAGTATCGAACAAACACATGCTTATTCGGACAGACACGTTTCGCCTCATGTGGATTTTCTGTTTCAGGAATCATTTCTACTCTACCCCCCTGAGGCGGAATGTGTCGGCCCAGATCAGACTGCGCGGACAGCGCAGGCTGATCTGATCGACATATAACGCAGATGCCGTAATGTTGGTTTTCTCGCGGGACTGCTCAAATGATGTAAACAGTTGATACTCTTTAAAATTGATCATCCTCACATAAAGGGACGTAGAATAAACCATTTTATCGTTATAGACGCATCTGGTTCGGCGATGTTGTCTGTTCTCGGATACTTTATTACTTTTAGATAATTCTAAGAATATATTCATTGACGAAAAGATCTATAAATGACAATTATGTTTATCATGTGCTGCGAAGATGCGTATCTGTCATTGATATTATGTCAATTTTCTCGAATTAACTTACGATAACTAACCCTTATCCCTCTATGCTTTAAGTTAACCATCATATACGTACGTAAGACTAATAAATATACTTCATTTACGAACAATCTAGACAAGTATCAGTCTGTACATCCATGCAGTATGCTCTTTGTAAATGTCATTCTCTACCACTGTATCAAGAGGTAAAACAGACATACTCTAGGCGCATAAATTATTGATAAACATATTTAAGCCGAGCCCCGGTAGCTCAGTCGGTAGCGACGCGGGCTGTCATTCTAGGGGTTGTGAGTTCGTACCTCAGCTCGGCTAAGATTCATTCCGACGTTTGACAAAAGCCATTGTGACACGCAATACTAGTATCCAACCAATGTTCTAACAGTATTATGTGGAAAAGGCTTGAAACGACTGGTGTATGGAGTACTGGTGTGCGATAGCCAGGAAACACATGAGTTGGTGAACTGGCCGACGTGATATGACTATGAAATTGTCGAAACGGCGTGAAACCCAATCAATCTACATAAACATGTTTAATAAATGAATTGTTTCAACTATGATATAACTTATAACTAATATTGAAAACGGCATGAAGTGTGGTGGTACCAGCTGCAGTTATTAAGCCTGTGATTCTGAAGTTAATTCGATCTCAATAAAATGTTTCTTTCTGAAAGTATGTTTGCCTATGAAACTAATTGAAAAGTCGTTCATTATATATATATGTGCACATTTAATTCGGATTTGCATCGTAATATAAGACTTAAGAAAACAGAAACTATGATTGCTAATTATAATAGTTAAACGAATCCATCGGGGGTAACTCTTTCCCACATAGAACAAATCTGCAGCAGACGACTTCGAAATTATAAAGTCCCAAGAAAATTTCTATAACTGATAGTAGGTTAATTTAATGAAGTTGAAATCATTGTGGCAAATGGTTAAAATTCTCATAATGAGCAATTTCTTCTTTTGCCGCAATAATTTCAAAAGTCGTATGCTGGAGAGGCGTTAGAAAGCGTCTATACTTGGAAAAGGGTTGAAGACTTATAACAGTTGCATATTTCATTACATTATACGTGTGTGTTACCTGAGTATCAAAATACCTGGTTATAATGTATAAATGATTCCAACCACACAGGCAAATGGAACATCGGGGGCCTCGGTGGGGTTTTATAATTCAATGGCGACTAAAATACATGTTTGTGTCCTACATTATTTAATTATGTATTATTTTGGTCATGTCGTTTTACATGTATTTGTGAGGTTT
>JAUELF010000002.1:1677988-1688567 GCA_031471495.1 Clinocardium nuttallii
TTTACTACAAAACAGGTTGAGTCCCAAGAAGTTGTATTACAAAACAGGTTATTGATATTCATGTATGTAGGTTTCTTTTAATTTTAAGGTGAAAGTTTCAGTTTAATCGACATTTGAAATTTTAATTACACAACGGGTTGAGTCTGAAAATGCGGTATTACAAAACGGGTTCGTAACATTCATGTATGTTTCACGTGCGATCTCAATACCATCCTTCTGAAATAAGTATTATTGTATTGATTCCTAGTGAATTATATTTGAATTTACTAGTTTGTTACATTTCCGTTTTTTAACTTCAAATTACCCGTTTTGTATTACCGCATTTTCGAAACTCAATCCGTTTTGTAATAAAGAATATCGAAAATGTTATTATCTGTTTATTTCACCTATAATTTACAAAGAATCAACACACACATGTTGAATAATGCTTATTTCAGAAGGATGATAATGGAATTCACGTTCTTAATACTCTTGTATGTATTATACAAAATGTCTTTACTATCATTCTAAACTAAGACTTTTAACGTTTGTACATAGGTTTCTTGTAATTTGAAGTTAAACATTTCAGTTTAATCGACTTTTGAAATTTGTATTACAAAACTGGTTCTTGATAATCATGTACGTTTCACGCGCGATTTTATTATCATCCTTCTGAAATAAGTATTATTTAACATTTGTGTATTTATTATTTGTAAATTAAAGCTAAAATAAACAGAGTGTTACATTTCAATATTTTCATTACAAAACGGGCTCTTGATATTCATGTATGTATTTTGCATTTTTTTCTCTTAAATAATACTGCTTAACATTTATACATAGGTTTCTTGTAAGTGTTAGTTGAAAATTTCATTTTATTTGACATTTGGAATTTTTCATAACAAAACGGGTAAATGAAAATGCGGTTTTACAAAACGGGATCTTGATATTCATGTATGTTTCACGTGCGATTTCATTACCATCGTTTAGAAATAAGTAATATTTAACATTTGTGTGTTGATTCCTTGTAAATTATAGCTGAAATATACAGATAATTACATTTCCGATATTTTTTATTACAAAACGGGTTGCAACAAGGCTCACAGTTTCAACAAGGAAGTAATAAAAGTTTCGTTCGTCAACAAGGAAGTAATAAAAGTTTCGTTCGTCGCATTGAAATTGGTAGATGAAGCTCGTTTCAAAATTAAAAAAAAAAAATTGGAGTTTCTGTTTCTGTAACAATACCGGAACGACCCTAGAAATACATTTTAATCTTTTGAAATGTCAGTTTAAAACTTGATATATTGAAATTTTAATTGCGACCTACGTCTGTTATATCTCTCCACTGCATCGTCTCCCAAACAAACGTAGGCTGGAATATGAAATTATGTATCTTTAAAAGTTCCCTGAAGGTTTAAGCGTTTTTCCTGTCATATTGAAAACCATAACACAGCCTTGCAGACTAATTTATGTTATATATGCTGATGTTGATAAATACTGAAGAGACGTAACTAGTATTTGTTACAGGATATCGTTGCATCTCGCTGGTTTTAACACTTTCGCGCATGCGCGTTCAACAAATCTTCAGCAGACGATTTAGAAAACATATAGCTAAAATATTGAAATGTTCTACGAATGAAAGTGTATTCATTGAAATGATTAGAAAACATTGCAGCAAGGACATAAATTTCTCATTATCAGCAATTCCTCCTTTCATCACAATGTTTTCAAAAAGTCTGTTTACTGCTGATACGTCAAAATGCGTCTAAATGGGGTAAAAGGTTAAACTATTGAAATAACAAGAACTTTTAAACTAGCCCATATGTGCACGCACATTTCGAGACATATGTCATCATTATATGATAACAAAGTAGAAAATATAACTTTACGTTGTTTTTTGTTGTTTATGGAGATGGCGAAATAGATAAAATTCTGTATTTACTGCATGTTCTGTAACGCCCCCTCCCTCATATCTACTGTCGCTTTTATTTCTCTGTAAAGGTTATTTAGTTCAAAGCTGCTATAGCAGCATTTTTATGCAGCGAGGTTAAACAGTTTGAATTTTTTTACAGGATACCTAGAAGAATATTCGTGTGAAATCATTTTGAAATTGGACTTGTATTAAAGGAGAAGATTTCAAGATATGATCCGGCTGCCATTTTGTGCAGCAGAGTGAGTGGGTTTGTTCGGACAACTTTGGTGGAGGGCCACTAATGGAACATTTGGCAAAAATATATTTGAAATTGGGCCAGTTGTTTAGAAGGAGATGTTTTTACAATATGCCATCTTAAACAGCGGAGTGGAACATTTTGAAATAAGTGGGCCATGTTATAGGGTCCTTACAGCTGCATTTATTTTAATTCAGTTTGCTTGAAAGGTATTTTAAGTCGCTTTCATCAGTATTTGAACATGTAATGGTGGGTTTTTGTATGGGTTACATTACCGGTATTATTGATCATTACACCGATGCAGTCGTAATGATATACCCGCAACCATACGCACCAATTAAGGAATCTATTGCATATTACGTTGGTTTGACACAACCAAAGATTGAACATTTATCGAATGTATATGATATTTGATAGGGTTTATTAGCAGATGTCGTTTAACGATGTTAAAATGTATTTAATGCGGAATGGTTAAACAAAATTGGTACAGGGTAAACTAAGCAATATCAATGCCATATATTTTTTGTAAATCAGACCTGTGGTTTCTGGGTGGACCACGAACAGACGGATGGACGATGAAAATTGAGTGATGACAGCATTGAGTGATTCGGGATATGGTGAGTTAATAAAGGATAAGGGAAGAGAACGACTTCCAGTATCAAAACTGAGTTAAAAGATAAGACGAAATGAAGAACAAAACAAGATAACCTACAAAGTAATATATTTTAAGATGAATTACATGCAAATACTGCCTAATGCAAAGACGGAAATATCGTTTCCTAGGCATTAACAACCTGCACACACAAAGTCATGAATCTCTCGAAAATGATCTTTGCAATTGTATAAGATAAATGAGGAAGAACTATATGGAAAGCCCAATATCATTCAAACCAGACATAAACTTCGCTCGCTCGTGCATAGATATGATGACTGCTCTATTCAGACCGTCACAGGATGACCTTTGCGAGAGTCAAGCAAATTGTCGCTCACCAAATATATCGGCATAACCCGTATGAAATCAAAGCACTGAAAGTGCTCGCAGCATAGGGGCTAACTGTAGATTACATTTGGACATGTATTTACCGATCCCAAAAGTCTAACTTGAAATCTTTACAATAGCACTTTGTAATGTTGATATAATGAATGATAAAATAATTGAACGCAAAATACTGTATACACAGTATGGTTGTATATCGATATACTATACTTTGACAAACATGTAAGAATCTGCTATCTGGATAGTTTCTGCTAAGCACACCTCCTGGTTAACAATGGACTTTATCGGGGGGGGGGGGTGTTAATGCGAATATAACACATATATGTATATACATGTCATATCAAAAGCACACTTGCCTAACAATGATGAATATATTGAGAGTCCAATTTTACTTTCAAAGCAGAAATAAATTCTATGTTATCTACATTTTCTTCAACGTGATACAACTGAAATATTTATAAAAGCGACGTAAGACATCATACAAACGATTAACTAATTTCTTAAAGTGTTTCACAAGGCATGGGTGAACAAATTGAAGGAGTTTGTTGCAGTGGTGTCAAATGACAATTGCACCACTGTTATAAGCAATTCATAAAACAAAAATGAAAAGGATAATTATAAATATAGAATAACAAAAACAAAGAATCTACCCAGGGCGTAAATCGAAACCATGGTCTGCCGCTTGGGAAGCGAGTATGCTAGCCGTTACACCAGACGCACATTCTTTTAATTTAAGAATTTTATTAAAAATCGATAAACAAGCTAGCGAATTATTTATAATTGAAGCGTTTTATCCTTATAAAAAAAACACCTATCATTTGACTATCTTTATTCCGTCTTCTTCTTATGAATCTAGAATGAAATACGCTAGTACTTAAATTCCTGATTAACGTTACCGCTGAAAAGTATTCGAAAGGATTTTTTTTTTGAAATACCGATGCCTAGGCTAACTTACACATATACCGTATATGCTATATTTTGTCAACCTTTTATTGTATTATCAATTCAATAATTTGATTATCTGAGTATATGTGTTATAATTGGGACTCGATGATCTGAATTTGTCTTTGAGTCGGAATCGAAAAGCTGCATTTACTCACTCGATTTACAATATTTAGGAATCAACCATGAACGTTAGGAGCGATCAAGTATATTGAACGCGTAGAAATACATTTAAATTTTCATATAATTTAAAAGCAAATGACTTTGGAGATCTTTCTATTGTTTAAGTGATATCAAATCAAACAAATTTTCAGGTCTATGTCCTTCCAAGTTATCGCATTTTGATTTTTAGACAGGAACTATTGGCGGTACGAAATGACCGACATGGGTATTAGCTGGCAACAGTCAGTTAATTTTTAAAAAGATATTCCACAAATCCTCCTCCTACATTAACATTATGTACGATCTGCATCCACCAAGACATCTCTCTGAAGCCGAAATGATGTTTGGAAATGGAGAGCTGATATGTAAGACAGATGTGAAATAATTCAATGCCAACATCATAAAACACTAGTGGGCCATGATGACCATAGACCTAACCCTATGCATTTAACTTTTGAAAAGTAGAAATACCCATATTCCCACAGTGGCCTAACCATGTAGATGTTTTCAGTCATCATGCTGCAACAGGTTTATTCTATGTGGGAAAGTGCTGAGAAAACGGAAGATGGAGAAATTGTTCAATACAAGAAAAATCTCCCTTTTTCTCAAAAATCTTACAGTCAGTTTAACAAATTTCTGCTTCAAATGTTTCAGATGTTACTTTTTTCTCTTGGAAGTTTACTATAAATATATTCCAGGTTAGTGGTCAAAAGCCTAAATACAAAAGGATATATGGCTTCCCTTCCATAACCTTGATCAAAAGCAATGGTTGTTCGCACCTTTCTTTGGCACAGATAATGTTAATTACCAGTTACATGGGGTTAATCAATTAGTTATGGATGAATTAAAGCTTTTTTCTATTAACTTGTGCCAAAAATTCAAGAAAGTGCTCTCATTTTCAACTTTAACATACAGACGCTTTCTGATACCTCTGCAGCAGACGACTTTTGACAAAAGGATTAATTGCTCATCATGAGCCAATTTCTCTATTTGCCATGATAATCTCAACATTTTTAAATAATCATACTATCATTTATAGAGAATTTCTATATTTTGTACTTGATAATTTTAAAGTCGTCTGCTGCAGATTTATTGTATGTGGGAAACGATACACAGATATATACAGACGCTTTTTGATAGCTCTGCAGCAGACCTCTTCTGAAAACATTGTGGCAAATGGAGAAATTGCTTTGAGCAATTACTAATTTCTATAATTAAACAGTCACCTAAATTAGTGGTTTTCTATTGTTTTCCTCAATTGTTTTCAGTTGCCTGCTGCAGATTTGTTGCATTTGGGAAAGGGGGAGTGCTTTACTTTGATTACATAACCATGCACTCATTTATCATCATTTTCTGACATTTTTCCAGGTCAATTCATTTGTTAAGAAGTAAATTATTTCAGCTCTTTCCTAATTGAAAATGATGTTTGATGCATCTGCAGCCAACGCCTTTTGAAAAACATTTTGACATAATATAAAATAAGTAATTTCTCCCTTTTTCAGAATTTGTTTAGGATATTAACCCCACACATAAATTGTAAACTTAATTAAGATTGAGACCAGGTTGGAGCACACTCACTGTCACAATCATAATAAGATAATTGATGTATTGATTGATTGGGGTTTAACGCCGTTTTTTAACAATTTCTCAGTCATATCACCATCCCAAGCAACTGGCTGCTTTTCGACATAGACTTAGCCCATTGGTGGAAGATGAATGACGCATGTCGCATTGACTTTTATCAAACATTGGAAAGAAAGTTGGCCGAGCCGGGATTCGCACTCACAACCCCTGGATTGACAGCCCGCATCCTAACCGACTGAGCTACCGGGACTAGGCATAATAAGATAATGCAACTAATTAATTTAACCATGCAGTTAAAAAGTTTGAGCAATCTTAACTTAATGCAAGCTTGCACAACCATATTTATATACACATCTTTTTAACTCTTTCCCGCCCGCAGCAGACAACTATTGAAAACATTGTGGCAGATGAGGAGCAGTTTCTCCTTTTGCCAGAATGTTTTCAACCCTATATTAAACTTTCATGAAAAGAGATTTTCCATATTTTTCTCCTAATGATATCAAAGTCATCTGCTGCAGATTTGTTTCATGTGAAAAGTTAAATGTGATACCAAACAACAAAGTTTATTCAAGATCAGGTGATCACATTAATCCTTTCCCTCATATAGACACTTTCTGACGCCTCTGCAGCAGACCGCTTTTTGAAAACATTGTGACAAAAGAAGAAATTGCTATAAAAGAGCAATTTCTATCGTTTTGCCACAATGTTTTCCACTTTTAATCATAGGTAATAATTAATAAATTAAACGAGACTTACCTTGGTTAAGTCGAAGTTTGATTGTAATTCTATGAGTTATAGAATTACGGAGGGATTTTCTATTTTTGACAAAATATGTTCAAAGTAATCACTGCTGCAGACTTGTTGTATGAGGGAAAGGGTTAAAGTTGATATTTAGGTATAAGCTTAATATCTCCTCTGCCAACTCTGAGCCACCAAAGTATTAGTCTAAACCCCCTTTCCCACATCTGTAGAAGACTGCTCATCATGAGCAGTTACTCCTTTTGCCCCAATGTTTTCTAAATTAGCCAGTTGCTCAAATGTGTCTGCAAGTGAGAAAGTGTTAAAAATTGAATATCAGGTAAATAGTTAACCATTTACCACTTTCAAGACACATTTTAATGTATTTGCAACATACCTTTTTTTCATCTCTATTCAATAATTATATAGGGTTTTTATCTAGTTATTCTCAAAGAAGTCTGCAATTGATTTGTTGTATGTGGAAAAACGAGACAAAAAGAAATCCCCAGTAAAAACAAATAAAAGGTGTTAATTTCTAAATGGGGGATCAAGTGGAACCTTAATTTACCTTGTTTCTAAGGATCAGGTGAACCAATGGTATTTTTGTTGGACAAACACCAGAAACTAACAACCTCTGTATCCACTTGCAGCAACAAAACTATTAATCTTTTGTTTGCTAAAACAGTGTGGTGGCGAGGGAAAAAGGGTCCACAATATTTCTGTATACAATAAATCACCGTTGGGAAATTAACATCAGTCACTCACTATGCCCTTAAATTTCTATTCTCATTTTAAGAGCAACATCAGCATTTAAATTTGCGCTGGCTTTGAAATTGCTGAAAATGAACAGTTAAACTCAGAGCTTCATTGAAGATAAACTAGAAGGAGGGTTTTTAATTCTTTCCCACATACAGACGCTTTATGACGCCCAACCAGCAGATGACTTTTGAAAACATTGTGGCAAAAGGAGAAATTTCTCAAAATGAGCAATTTCTCCTTATTGCCACAATGTTTTCAACTTTTTTCAATCATTAAACTATCATTTTTAGAAATATCCCCTATATTCGTTGAGATGATTACAAAGACGTATGCTGCAAATTTGATGTATGTGGGAAAGGGTCAACTCATTCCACATTCTGATGCTTTCTGACACCTCTGCATCAGACGTTTTTTATCAACTCATAGTGGAAAATGCTCATTTAGTCACAATGTTTTCAACTGTAATTAATAATTTTTCTTTCCCTATTTTCAATATTTTTACCTAGCAGTTTTCAATGTTGTCTGCTGCAGAGTTGTTATATGAAGGAAGGAGTTTACAGATATAAGCCCATTAAACCCTCTACAGTGGGTGGTGGTACCCAAAACAATAGTTTCCAGGGTACCAACAATACATGTTTTAAAGGTCAATTTTTAACATGGATTTCATAACCTGAAACCCGCCTCTTATCTCAAGCTCTGCTTTTTAATTGCAGACCAACCTGACAAAGGATAAAAAATGTCTAGAGATAAACATGAAGACATGGCATGCTTGTCATGCCTGGCTGGTAAGGTGTTGTAAGTAATTAAATATATTCACGAAGTTGGAATGGAGAACAAGTGCTCTGCATTCTAAACAGGTTATTACCCTTCACATGGGGATTGTTGATTGGTTGATTGATTCATTGGTGTTTAATGCCATTTTCAACAGTATTTCAGTTATATCATGGCCACAAGGTCATTCTCTCAAGCCATAACTTCACACAATATTCTCTCAAAGGTACATGTACCTCAGGCTATCTTTACATGTAGAGGTCCAGATAAGGATACAGCTCTTTTCCCCACAATATCTCATTTATTATCAAACCAAACTCTATGATGTGGGTACTCAAAAGAATTGTCTCAAAGAGATGATTCTTTTGAGTACCCACACTATAGGGTTAAAGGGTCTTATAAGGATTTTAGAACATACAAATCGCCCCTTATCTAGAGCTCTGTCAGAAAGAATGAATATTTGTGCATTTGTCATTATTTTTGAAAGCACAGTTGGACAAGGAGAAATTCTTTAAAGCAATTTTACCTTTTCCAGTTATATCTCTAGCCAAGAAGAATTATTATACCAACTTTCCAGAAATTAAATCAGTTTACTCACTTACAGATAGCACATTAGAGATGGATGAAGTTAATCATTACATTAATTGGATTTTAAAGGTAATTAAAGAATCTTAGCAGCAAATCAACGGCTATAAAGTAACACTTTCTGACAGTGACTGCTTTTAAACTATTTTATATAGATTTTCATAAGTTAACCCTTTCCCAGATAAATCAATTCTGCAACAGACGACCTAGATGAAGGTATTCTTATTGTATAAAGTTGAAAACATTTTGGCAAATGGAGAAATTGGTTGTTTTGAGGAATTTCTCCATTTGGCACAAGGTTTTCAAAAGTCGTCTGCTGCAGAGGTATAACAGAAAGTGCCTTCATGCAGTAAAGGGTTAAGTCTAACCCATTCCAACTTGCAGACATGCCTCTGCAGCAGACAACTTCTAAAAACATTGTGAGTAATTTCTCCTTTATCCAGAATGTTTTCAAACCTATTCTATACTTATCCAGAATTTAATACTTATTCCAAAATTGTTTCAAAGTTATCTGTTACTGATTTATTATTATTACCAATATTTGTTATCGCCAAACTGAATTCAAAAGTAATCTGTTGCTGATATGTTATATGTGGGAAAGGGTTAATACAGAGTTGAACAAATACTGTGGGAAGAAGGGAAATAACATACTATAAGTAATTTCTCATTAACTAGTAATGTATTGAATCCTTGTTAGCTGCAGAAGAATCAAAAGAGTCATCTGTATCAGAAACATTTAAAGACCACTGCAATTGAACGCCAATGCTCGTCTGTTTTTTTCTATGCTGAAAAAGGAACATTTCTGAATAACTATTTAAGCCAGAGTTATGTGACTTGGTATAGACATGTGCATCATTCCCAGGAATATGTGTACCAAGTTTCATTTGAAATATTAAACAGTTTTTGAGTGATGAGGTAAGACTAAAGTTTTGTGATGACGACAGCAGCTCTGATGCCAAGGGTATCACAATTACCCGATTTTTTTTCTCCGAAAAACAGACCAGCTAAAAATGTTAACAATTAACTTCATTAGATTACTTATCCCATTACAGCTCACACATGCAAGCAATTACCTTCAGATTTTATTGACTTTAAATATCTTTATAACTTTCACACATTTTAAAGTCTTCACTTTAGCTAGTAATTAACCAAATTATCAGGCTATATATACTAGGATACATTAAAATCTATTACAAATGGGCTGCGGCTGGCATTATGGGATCTGGCTAGCTTGATAAATCTGAAAACAGTCGAGATGAAGGTGAGTCTGTGCATACACACAGCCTTAGCAGTATCTTCACTGTCTGTTTATATGGTTTGTAGACATAAACTATCTTCTGATAAAACAAAAATTAGTTTAGCCCTACTAGTTGCTCTGAAATGTAACTTTCCAAAACCAAGATGAAACTAGATTGTTTTTGTAAAAAAACATATGTCTCCCCGTTGCAGTTTGTCATTTGACCTTCAAGCGTGACCTTGACCTTGAACCGGTATGGTCGAGACATGGGGTCTGCACATCGCCTTGATGAGGTGAACATGTGACCCAAGTTTCATGAAAATCATTCAAGCCGTCTCGTAGATATGGAGCGAACACGAAATAAAGCCTCAAATCTTTGAGCTTCAAGCGTGACCTTGACCTTGAACCGGTATGGTCAAGACATGGGTTCTGCACATCCCTTGATGAGGTGAACATGTGACCCAAGTTTCATGAAAATCCTTCAAGCCGTCTCAGAGATATGGAGCGAACACGAAATAAAGCCTCAAATCTTTGACCTTCAAGCGTGACCTTGACCTTACACCAGTATGGTCGAGACATGGGGTCTGCACATCGCCTTGATGAGGTGAACATGTGACCCAAGTTTCATGAAAATCCTTCAAGCTGTCTTGGAGATATGGA
>JAUELF010000002.1:1693230-1709315 GCA_031471495.1 Clinocardium nuttallii
GTTTATGCAAGGGATAATTTAAGTCTAGCCGCACATCTAAACCAAGTTTAGAAATCTGTTCTTTGACATAAAAAAAACAAGTTTTAAAAGACTTATTAGCTCTACTATCTGCCCAGAGTGCTACTCGCTTGTTTATACGCTGCCGAGATAAGTTACATAGGTTACACCAATAGCTCACAACAGATTTCCAATGGCGGACATTGGGTGGAACCCATGCCATTTCACCGAGAACAGCATCATTTGGCGTATACTTTCCAACTCCTAGAAAGAAACGCATGGCCCTGTTATATATGGTAGATACATGTTTCGCTTTCGAAAGTCTTAAAATAGAACACTTCGCTTAATTCCAAATATATCACTATTATCATTAAGTTATTGCATGCTTGTTTCATTGTATGAGTTAGATTACAATGTATACATCTATATCCGAAGTGATACCATATGACACATATACGTTAGACATGTATTACCTTTTCAGCTATGTCCTGTATAATATAGACCTATACGCATATTTTCAAAGATATCACTAGTGTCATAATAGTATTACTGTGTATATTCTGCATCCTTGTTTTATTGTATGAGTTATATTCCAGGTTAGTTTCCTTTACGAATTATTCGTCAATAGAAAGAGTTTATCGTATATACCTTTAAATGACTCTTTTAGTCTTTTAAAATTCTGTTTTAAGAATGACTTTATAGAAGTATTGATAATTTGAAATAGATGTAATTTGAAATAGATGTATTGATGATTTGAATAGTTGCATTTTATGTTATATTATGTTACGTGTACAAATATGCGACTTTAATATATATAAAAATTTAAATTATCTTTAATGATAATGCTTTTAGGAATAGATCTTGGTTTACAGGCTTCTGTAATATGTGCTTTGTTAATGTCTCACACAATGTAAAATAAGTCTACTTTTGTGTCTATCTATGATTATCCTTTGAAGGAACCATTACATTCTTTCCACCTTAAAATGTAAGATGTATGTATCTATTGTAATCGGTCAGAAGCTGTTTTCAAGAAATTGTTTCCGCAAAACAAATATCCATTTAGACTTTTCAGACGAACGAACAGGTAGGTATTAAGTGTGTATGTACAGAAGCGTTGTCTGATCTTCATCTGCAATATCCTTTTTTTCCGGCTAAGGATGAATTTCCAATTACGTGATTCCGGACATTTTAACGAATGTATAGATAATCACACGTCCCGGTGAGAGAGGCTTTTCCAGGCCGTAAACAATACAGATATCGACGCCCATGGACATCGACTTTGATGAAAGACTTGTTTATTGTTTTAGGTGCAACGCCGATCAGAGGTACTAATTCGAAATGAGTTCTGTCGGACTACTTCAAACGAAGCCCTTGTTAAGTGACCGAATGGGCTTCTGATCTGAATGTAAATAAAAGGCGTCAGTGACAAATGGCTGTGTTCTTTTATCGAAAAGAAAGGAATTGGAAATAGGATTCCCGCTTCTCCTGGGTCGTGAGTACCCGGGTTCTTTAGGCGTTGATGTAAGAAATCACTTAGTGCATCTCTACTATCAGTGATAACTGCATATACATTTAAATCTGAGCGTCATATTTACGTTCAATCTCATTTGTTATTGTCATTGTAAATATGAGCCATCCCGCGAGAGAACCAACATTGTGGCCTCCTGTGGATTTTCTGTTTCAGGAATCATTACTCTATACCTCTATTCCCCTAAGACGTAATGTGTCGGCTCGAACTAGCATGCGTATACTGCGCAGGATGATCTGGTCGATGCATTACGCATAGACCATTATGTGTGTTTTCTCGTGCGGCTCATATTATCTGAACAATTACTTAATTTTCATAATTTATTTATTTTTCCTTCTCCTTAAATGATTACTTTTTGTTTATTGTACATACTTGTTTGTTATTTACTTTAGGCAAAGTCGTCTGGCTGTAATTCAATGTATTGTGCTGTATTGTATTGCATAATGCTATTCTCAAATTATTGTCATGAAAGTTATTGGAAATAGTGCCTTCAGGAATTGCAATCCCAGATTTCCTTGGTCCTTGATGCTTTGATATCAAGACCAAATACTAATTGCATAATATAACATCGACTTACTTTACAAAAGTTCTTGGTGTATTTAGGATTCACATTATACGCCGCTTTCAACTATTACAATTCCCTAGGTTTTAGAAAGTACTTTAGGACTCAGTCTAAATGATATCCAAATAACCAAATACTCCAATGTAGGGAAAACCCACCCTTGGTATACTTTTAAATGCATTCTGTTATTCGACCTAGCCTCGAGCCCACGACCTCTGGTTGAGGATCTTACCGCTACTACATCCACATATATGAAGTCAAATCTTGATCTACAGTTTGTCCTTCTTATTCATCAATACAAACATATTTCTCGCTAAGTTTGAAAGAAGTTATCAAATTGTATTGTGATATTATCAGTTTCAGTTTACAATTTATTTTACTGTAGGTCTTGACTTTTTGACTTGTGCCACTTTGCTTAAATAAGTTGTAGTCTTTGCTGAGAATTGATCAATACCGTAATTGTGGTTGATGTAGCACAGACTAGTTGCCTACGTTTTCTAATCGTTCGTACCAGAAGTAGGCTAAACAAGCTTTTATTTAACGATAGGTTGGCTTGCTTTTGCTACCAATAAATTTCATTCATCAAAGGGTTGGGTTCGATGGTGGGTTGGCTAGCTTTTGCTATCATTACATTTCATTCAACACAATTTATCCCATTGCGGTTCATATTTGAGACTTAATACTCTTGTTAGGAGCTGCCTCCCACTTTGCACTCGGAGATGTGCGCATAACACCACGATTGGTCTCGGGTGCAATTAACCAACATTCCTGGTGTTTGGAGTAAACGCTACGGTATGAAAGTTGATTAATAGGGGTTAAACGCCGTTGTCAACAATTGTATTCATATCACGGCGACCAGTTCACCTACTATTGTGTTTCCTGGCTTGCTTGTACTATTACTCCAGACAACATCTTGTCAAAGCAACTGGCTGCTTTTCCGCATAGACTGTTAGCCCATTGGCGAAAGACGTATAACGCTTGTCACAGGGACTTTTGGCAAACGTAGGTAAATGTTGGCCGAGCTTGGGTTAAAACTCACAACCCCTGGATTGACAACTCAATTCGTTATCGTCTGAGCCACCGGGGCTCGGCTCACGATATGACATGAGGTCCATTTAAAGCAGTACATTTATACCGAATCGTATGAGTGATAACATAATTGAGCCGTCCCGATATAAAACCAACATTATGGACTATGCGTAAAGTATTAACCCTGATCCGCATAAGCATGCCGCGCAGGATAATCTGGACAGACACGTTTCGCCACCTGCGGGTTTTCTGTTTCATGAATCACTACTCTATACCTCTAAACCTCCTGAGGCGGAATGTATCGATCCGGATCAGTCTGCGCGGAAAGCGCAGGCTGATCTGGTCGATACATTACGCAGATGCCATAATGTTGGTTTCCTCGCGGGACGGTTCATATATCAAATAAGTGAAAGGGTCAATAGATTAGCACCATCGATTACGATCAATAGTAATCACGTACTGGTACTAATCGAGACACGTCACACACAAACAGTCCACTTTCGAAAAACGATGCTTCAGATTGGCCGGAGCCTCTGCACCGTCTGAGCAGGATCTTCACTGTTTGCTTTCTAGTCATGCACATGTATGTGTTGACGTAGGAGAACGGCATTGAAAACAATAGGAACTGATTTCTGTATAAGTATGTAATTTAATCATGGTTTCCGTTGATATAAAAGAAACGTCGACGGTCAGCTTTCGTGTGTCGCGGTCCAATTATCGATTAGATGAACATCGGTAGTTACAACGTTGTTTAACACATTCGGGGATTTTCCGGAATTACCACGTGTGAATGGGGCGGGAACCAGCTTATAACTCTTCCCATTGCTTGGAAATAGAACACGCATTTGAATAATATAGAGATGAGTACGATGTACAGTGTAACCTTGTTTAAAATCTGCAAATATACCCGATATACATGTATCTGTGGAGCTGATATATACTGGTCAAATATACCCGATATACATGTATCTGTGGAGCTGATATATACTGGTCAATCTTTAATGGACATGTACTACAGTAACGGAGATTTAACCCCTTTCCACTTGCAGACGCATTATTTTGAGGCATCTGCATCGACGACTTTTGAAAACATTATGGCAAAAGCGATAATTGCTTATGATGAGCAATTTCTCCATTTGCCACACTTTTTTTCAACTCGATTCAGTTGTTGTTCTTTCATTTATAGATATATGTTTAACATTTTTGTCAAGATGTTTTCAAAGTCGTCCACTGCTGGTGTGCTGTAAAACGCCTTAATGCTTATATTGTATTACTACTGATGTTATACTCAGTGTTTCTTAAGAGAGGAGACACCGAAATAAGCAGCAAATATAGCATTAATTAGAACTACATCAATGTGTTGTATTGTGCCACAAATAAGAGAACTATTGCAGAGGTCTAGATAAGGAGGAGTTTTTCACACTTTTTCCCACAATTTCTCTCTTATTATTAAAGCAACCCCTATGTTGTGAATACTCAAAATAATCATCTCACTGAGACGATTCTTTTGAGAACCCACAACATAGAGTAAGAGGGTCAAATAAGGATTTTAGAATAAGCAAAACACTACTTATATAGAGCTCTGTATTAAAAATAAGATTAGTTTTAATTCGTTAGAGCACATGATGAAATTATTGTTAGTATAGTGCATGTGTTTGAACAAAACATTGGAAACAGCGCATCACATTGTTTTCATAGAGATACATTATATAAACTGTACAAACGTGAAAAACGTACTAATCTCGGTGTCTTATCTTTGTGTTTCACAAGTATAAAATCACCGTACAGGACGACAGAAAACATCAATGTGTCAAATAGGAAAGTTTTATTTGGTCTTTTTAAGAAATAACAAAGTGAATAATAATTGTATCTTACAATGTGGTGGATTTTTTTCCAAAATCGATTATGCCAGAATAACCCCTTTATTATTGCACCGTACATATACTTGGGAACTGGTTTATTGTTATCTGTGGGAAAGACCGATTGATTGATTGTTTGGTAATGTACGTACGCTTTCAACAATTTTTCAGTTATATCACAGCGTTTTCTAGGTAAGTTACCAGTACTTCTTGTCCATTTATCCTGACACCAGCAAGTCATTGACACCAGCAAGTCGACTTTTCGCTCACGAGGCGGACACCACATATATACACGCTATATAAATGTCTTACAAACATTCTACCAATTATACCATTTTACGAGATTGTTGATTATTTATTATTATTTATCTAAACGGTGTATCAAATACCGTGTAAATGTTTTAAGTATGCCTTATAATAGTAAAGTAATACACATGTCACTGCTAGTTGAACTACTGAGATAAACATGGTCACCATAAGTTGGTCACACATGCATGAAATAATATTCACATTAATTTTTACATATCCATTTACAAGTTAATTATACATAATATTGGTTTGTTTATCAGCACGGATAAAAACGAGTTACTTAAAACTTCTTCTCCATGCAAAACATAATTGTCTCAATTTGATATTACTCTATTTACATGTTGTTGATAATTGTATTGATAATATTCCGAGAAAGGTCCTAGTAATCAATAATGGGTACGATCGACCTTCATTCCCGGAATAGAAGCAGATCTTTAAAATGTGTAAATTTATCAAATAGTTTGGTTTTACATCTACTAGCTTAATCAAAATATGAGATAGCGAAAACATAGAATACACATTCACATTACATACAGCACTACCTATGTGTGGCATATACGGATACAGCAGTAGTTAGAAATCTACTAATATGTATTTATTATGTCACGAAGAGAAATGTTGCAGCTTAGCTAATCTATAACAGCACGTTACGTAAATATTGTTATGTATATTGTAATGATTCCCTATAGGCCGGTGACCTAATAATACAATAATAATGTAGCGTCGTAAAGTTGTATATCATTTTTGAGAAAATAAAAAATTCCAAAGACCGTTAACAAATTAATCGCGTATATACACATGGTAAAGATTGGTCAAATAACAGAATTGAACCGTTCCGCAGGAAAACCTACATTATGGACTCTGCGTAATATATCGACCCGGATAAGGCTGTGCCGTCCGCATATGCTTATCCGGGCCGACACATTCCGTCTAAGGGGAATAGATGTATAGAGAAATGATTCATGAAACAGAAAAAACACAGGATATGCACCGAGTGTCTGTTCGGAGTAGTCTGCGCGGCATGCTTAGATTGATCCTGGTCGATACTTTACGCAGAGTCCACAATGTTGGTTTTCTCGCGGAACGGCTCTTAGGCTATCCCTGAAGCCCCCTGCTGAATAATGCTGACAACTTATTCTCTCACTCAATCTTCCGTCAGTTCGCGCCCTCAACGAACCATGAAGAATTATTAACTGTTGACATGACGTCTATTGATGATTAGTATAGACAGATACGTGCATTAATTTGCTGTAATTACTCATTAATTATCCGCCATTGATGAAATGTGCGCCACCTGTTGACAAAGATCGGTAAACGCCCGGATGTAATGGAATGTGTACTGGTTCCCGGATTTTTCTCCAGAACTCGCACACCTGTGGGAAGTCTTTGTTTAACAGTGAAGTCGTGGGTGTTTTTGTCAATTTACTTTTCCCAAAAACATTTCTTATCTGTTTTTTGAAGCCCGTGCAAAACAATTTTATTCAATTTAATAGATGTCCTTACGCTCAGTGCGTTTCAAAGACCACGTGTTTAGTTGATTCGTTTGAGAGAAGATATCTGAATATCAGTACAGAGTTGGTAGTATATGTACAAACGATATAGTTTTAATTAATTAGAGTTAATCTTAAACTAGGTCTACACATTGATTTTATTCATCTTCATACACTTTAAAGAATACACGAACACACATCTATATATATTCTTATTGTTTTTGAATATATGTGTAAATTAATTATTTCCGATAAGATTATATCTTTTATCATTAACCCTTTCCAACAAACAAAATTACAGCAGACGACTTTGAAAACATAGTGGCAAAACCTGAAAAATCTCCGTAAAACATAGCTTTCATCTTTGGCCACAATGTTTTCAAAAGTCATCTTCTGCTATTGCGTCAAAATGTGTGTGCAGGTGGGAAAGGGTTAACATTAAGCAATTTTAAGACAACTAAGTGAGTATAAAAATATAGAACTTTTTTGAATCGTAATAATGTTTCAGTTTAAAATAGTTTAGCTAAGTTTTGGCATTAAGTCTTTAAATTTCTTTTTCTTTTTGTATGTTTTGTTTTCGTTTTGTTTGTTAGTTTGTTGTATAATATAGTTCAAAACGCATGTAGATATGTAATGGCGAGGAACACTTGTTGTTCAAGTCTAATACTAAACGAATTAAATTGAATTGGTTTTAAAATAAGGACCTAACCCTAACCCTAACGCTAGGAATACACTAATGTCCATCTTACAGATTGAAATTCTACCAGTTTATATCGGTCCAAAAGCAATCACGAACGGTTCCAAAATGAAGGCATCAAAGCATGGTAAATTTGATAGAGAAAGGCAATGAAACTCGTATACCTTATAAAAACCAACTTCCCACAGAGGCATGAGACTGATCCGAGTCATTAGCGCGAAAACCTACCCCGCATAAATCTACGTCTTCTGACAGCATAATTACTGAAAACAAGCATCTGTGTGCAAGGGCGTGTGTAGAGTCGAGATAACAGCGCAACTTCACAAGTTTTCCAGCGTTTTTATCACGCCATAAAATAAGTTGGCAAATAAATGCCCTGTGTGTGATTTATAGACTCCTGAAGACGAGAGAGTGAACGATATTCGGCTGTTATATCCTGGGTTCTGTTTTACATGAGTTTCGTGTTAGAAACCTGAGTTCTAGTGGTGCACTCACGAATCCCTCGTCAGAACTCGCATCATGATCCCGAAGTTGCAACCTCGATCCTTATAAGCCGTAATGTAGTGCAATTTCTTCCACAGAAAATATCTGCATGCAACACAATGAAATAATCTTAGTTAACATGATCGGAGCCTGTTCTTTGAAAAAAGGTACAAGTTAGCTTGTGTGGACAGTATAGGTCAAGATAAGCCTGTGCGTCCACACATACATATTGTGTCCACATAGGCTATTACTCACATGATTATTCTTTAACTTTCTGATAACACAGAGCAGATAGACAAACTGATGTATGCCAACTTGTAGATTTCCCCATGAACAGACACCCTATACTGGTATGCGTCGTCTCTCTTATTCGGGAAAAGGTCTAACCCTCCTTGGCGCTCAGTGTTGCGGGATGAGCATTACGACTGACTAGCTGGTGTCGCGATAAATGGACCAGTAGTATTCGTAACTTACCCAGGAAACGCCGTGATATAATTGAAAATTGTTGAAAACGTCGAACAACACCAAACAATCAAACTCGCTATGCTGAAGTAGCAATCTCGATCATTATTCTTGTAATGTTCTCTATATATATTTGGCATAACATTTAAAGAATTAAATTGATATTGACTAGTTCTTATTTTTGTTTTCATTTATTCAAATGGCGCTTAATCCAAAGCAGTAAGTGGTAAAAGTAGCAAAGCTTCGCACTGTACTATCATTGATTATGGTTGTGTCAGGAAATAAGATTATTAACCCACATTTATACGCTTTCTGATGGTCACTGCAGCAGACGACCTTGCCATAATATTTATAACTTAATTTAATAATTGTTTATTCATATATATAAAAAGTCTCCATAATTAGGCTGAATCTTTTCTATGCTGCACATTATGTGAGGAAAGATTGGTAAACGGTGAATTATTGATTGAATAGGTTTTTAACCCTTTCCCAAATGTAAATGCTTTCTTACGCCTCTGCAGCAGACGACCTTTGAAAACATTGTGACAAAGTGTTCAACCTTTTTACACAGTAACTAAACCTTCATTTATATATAAGAATTTCTGTATTTTTTGCCAAAATGCTGCATATTTGCTGTATGTGAGAAAGGTTTAAGTCGTGGAGAAAGACAATTTCAATAACGTCCCAGTTGACATACTATCATTCTTCCATTTTTCTCCAATTCGACTTGCAGTTTGGTGTGTTCTTATTTATGTAAATACTTACATGTGCTGTACAGTAAAGAATCCTTTAGTTTATTAAATTGCTCTATGTTGTGCTGAATGTATTTGTGTATGTATTGTAATATCCCAAAGCAGTTTTCTGCTGACATGCCTGAATTATTAATAATACTAATACTAATTATTATTATTATTATAATTATTATTATTATCATTATTATTATTAATAAAAAAAAACACTTCCAATGCTATCTTCGTCTATTGGACTGATAAAACATCCAAAAAACAATTATTGAAGTCTCTACATGTTATTTAAATGCAGGTTTATAGGTGTCCATTTCAATTATATGTCACTATATCAGGAATATGACATATGGGTTAAATCATACATCTACGTCAAAACCCATTAATATATTTATCCATTGATATAAGGAAATAAAAAAAATATCCCTGGTACACGTTGACAGCGTCTATAACAAGTTAAATCACAAGAAATATATGATGTGCAACTTCTACTTTTACCATAATATCTTCAATTCAAGCATTACACTCTTTACCATCGTTCTACATTGTACCTATAGCATTTCAAGGACGTTTTCTGTAGCATTTAAAGTATGACGAAAAGCATTTACCCTTTCCCTCATATATACGCTTTCTGACGTCTCTGCAGCAGACGGCTTTTTGAATACATCGTGACAAAAGAAGAAATTGCACAAAACGTGCAATTTCTCCTTTTGCCACAATGTTTTCCACATTAAGTCATAGGTTATCCATTCAATTGTATAGAGATTTTCTTTTCTTTTTGACAAAATATGTTCAAAGTCGTCTGGTGCAGAATTGTTGTATTTGAGAAAGGGTTAATTTATAATTTCACTTATAATCAATTGTATGTACTTGTAGGTAGAGAACATTGCTGTGGCAGAGGCTCTGGGCCTAAAAACCGGTGCACATAAAGTGAAGGAGATTTCTGATACAGATGCCAGTGTCACCTACAAGTATAAATTTCTGACAACAAACCACTCAGTAGATTTTGCTTATGCCAATAAGTCATTTTTAAAACGAACTGTTGAAGTTGTGTCTCCAGAGCAAATAGTGTCTCCAGCGAAGAAAATGAAGAATGGACCATTAAAGGTTGAAATACTACAGTCTCCAGTGAAAACAAGTGCTCTCACAAATATAAAATCGAATGGTTTGTCGGTAACTTCACAAAGTGCTTCATCTCAGTCACCAGTGTTAGTTCAATCATCAACTGGAAACACTAGTCTAATGTCTTTATCAAACAACACAAACTCCACAAATATTATTTCCAATAATTTACATTCAAACATGAAAAATCACCAAACCAATACCTCTTATCCAAAGGTAGTATCATTACTGTCAAACTCTTTACTAAAGAAAGGAACTGCTCCTATTCAGCATAAACAACCACAGACATCACAAAAATTTATCATCGTCTCTGGTATGAATTCCAGTCCAGACATCACCGGTGGAACAGGCCCCCAGCCACAGTCGATGATTTTAGAAGGGAACCAGTCTAATATTGTAGGTAAAGCAGGGGAGGCCACGTACTTCCTCTCAACAATACCATCGCTAGAGCCCAAAACTGACGATACAGACAATAGTAAGAATCTTACTGCAACTAATAAGGACCTGTTACAATCAGGTTTTAGTGACAGTGTTTCCATACAAACTCCAATAGTGCCTCAATCCAATGTTTTATCCACCAATTCCAGTGACAGTATACAACAAATGTATTTTACTGTACCCCTGTCTTCTTCACAAACTGCCCTTCTATCCTCGGATATTGAAATGAACACAAAATCTCCAGTAGTTTCTGAAATCTCAAATCAAAATGAATCTAATGAAATTGATTCCCCTGTTACACAAGACTCGGTCAATCCAACAGAAATGGTAAATGTGGATCAAGAATTGAACGAAGAGTTCAGTGACACTAGTGCTATGATTACGGATGATCTGACACGGGAACCATCTGATAAACCAGATGAAATGTTGACCAACCAAGGTGGGGAATTTACAGGGGTAAATGGTAATCAAGTGAGTTTTACTGTCCACTCGGACAGTATGTTAAATGATAGAAAATCTCCAAATGAAATGCATGATCCTATGACAGATGACCAAGATATAAGTGAACGGAGGTGTGATTTTGACGCAACAAACAGATCTGACGACATAATCGGAGTGAACAGTATTGATACGTCAGAATCGAACGGTAAATTAAAACAAGAAACCTTGGATGTGGAGTGTGATTCTCAGCTCAACGCAGAATACACCGGTGTTAAGTATGTCAATGACACAAGTGAACCCTCGATGAATGACAACCTTGAACCCACTCAGGGAGAACTCTATCAATATGAAGAGGACACTGGGGAACCAGATCAAGTGGAAACCATACAAATTCCTGCCACCAATATTTTTCAGACAGAAGACGGTGCAATTTTTATCCAGAACCATGATGGGACATTTATACAACTTCAGAGTGCTGATGGACAAAACGTTTCCATGGAAACAGTGCAAGCCTTGCTGGCAAATGAGGGAGATACCCAGTTCATAGCGGGACAGGATGAAAGCTGCCAGTTAGAACAAACTTAAATATTTTTTACTATAGGCAAATTATATTCACTATTCATGAACAGTTTAGCCATTTCCAACTTACATAGTTTGACACATTTAGAAGCAATTTTCTTCTTTTGTCACGCTGTTTTCAACTCTATTTTAGTAACTCTACTTTATTCATAGAAATATTCCATATGTTTGAATCTAAATGTTTGTCGTCTGCTGCAGATTTGCTGCATGTGAGAAAATGTTAAGACTCTTCCAGTGGACAGTAAATACTCATATGAGCCTTCGTCTGTGCAGTTTCACCGGAGCTTTCACAATTTGTCTACAGCTAAAAGAGTCGTAGACGTTGCTTATGATGAAAGATTAGAATTGTGGAAAATATAGTTCCTCTGTTAGACCCATTTATTTGATACAAGAACTGGGATGAGACAATACCCCTTTCTGTCCAAAGCTGCTTGAATATCATTCTGCAAACAGACACCAATAACATTTCTGATAAAGTAGAAATTGCTTAGGTGAATCAATTTGTACTGAACTCAGAATTGTTTGAATTTTTTGTTGAAGAAATAGAAGATTCTTGTTGGAATCATGTTTTTGACTGTTTACTTGATATGGTGTATCTACAAAAGGGGAATTAACCGTTTCCGTCATATAGATGCTTTCTGCCGCCCCTGCAGCAGACGGCTTTTTGAAGAAATTGCTCCAAACAAGCAATTTCTCCTTTTGCCACAATGTTTTCCACTTTCAGTCAAAGGTTATCCATTCAATCAGAGATTTTCTATTTTTTGACAAAATATGTTCAAAGTCATCTGCTGCAGAATTGTATGAAGGAAAGGGTTAATATTTTGATAAAGAGCTGAACATATTGTTGGAAAAGGAGAAATTGCTCAACGTTTGAAAGGTCATTTGCCTGTAAGGCTACAAAAGTCTTTTTCATAAATTGGTTCACCAGGCTTTCTACAAAATTAATTAAATACGGTAATAAGATTGACAATGATGTTTTGGCATGCTGACATAAATAGCTTAATTTGTTCAGCAGAATACTTTAACACTATTTAGGCAAAATTATAGAATATTATGTAATGTATTAAAACTGAAACAAGTTGAAAATATTGTGGCAAAAGGAGAAATTGCTTGTTTGACCAATTTCTCCTTTAGTCACAATATTTTCAAAAGATGACTGCCTCGAAGAAAAACTGCTCATTTGAACAGATTTTCCAGTGCTTTGCCAGGATAGGATTTTCAATGTCTTCTGTTGTAAGTTTCTTAAACCCTTGCCCTTATACGACAATTCTGCAGCAGATGACTTTAAACATATTTTGTCAAAAAATTGAAAATCTCTATCATTACCGGTAGATGGATGATGACCTATGACTTAAAGTGGAAAACATTGTGGCAAAAGGAGAAATTGCACGATTTGTGCAATTTCATCTTTTGTCACTATGTTTTCAAAAAGCTGTCTGCTGCAGAGGCGTCAGAAAGCGTCTATATGAGGGAAGACACATTTTGAAAACACTGCAGCAAAAGGAGAAATTGCTCTATAGCGATTTCACCCTTTGCCACAGTTTTCACGACACTTTCATACTTCTAATTTTGGGAATTTACAATGTATATTTTTGCAAACCAACTTTGAAAATACTGTGACAATCGATAAATTGCTAACGGAGCAATTTCTCCTTTTCCAACAGTGTACTTCATTCTTTTATACTTCTATTTATGGGAATGTTTCCATATTATGTTTGTCAACCAGTATAATTATGTTTTTATTGTTGTCTGCTTCAGATGTGTAGTATGTGAGAGAAAGGGTCAACTGTTTACTTAATAACTTAATATGTTTAGTGTTATAAATTTGCTTGGAAACATCTGAGAAAACAAAGGACTTTTATTTTAAGGATTACAGACTTAAATAATGATTGATTGATTGATTGATTAATGTTTTACGCTGCTTTCAACAATTGTTCACTTATATCACGGCGTTTCCTGGGTAAGTAACCAGAACTACTGGTCCATTTATATGGACACCAGCCAGTCAGTCGTAATGCCCCTGCAACCCTGAGCACCAACGAGGGCAGCCATTACGTCCCGCACCGAGGCAGACACTCTTCCACTATACCACCTAGGTTGTCAGATTTAAATAAAATACTGTTGGTAAAAAAGTAAAAATAGTATTGCTCATCTATGACAATTTTATCTTTTTAGACGACACTTTAACAAATCTTCTGCTGCAGGGGCTTCTTAAGTCGTCTATTATACTAAATACTTTCAACTCTATGTAATGTTTTTAAAGTAGTCAAAATTGTTGTTAGTGTAAAAAGATAAGATATCAATGCAGAAATAAATTAAATTCTGTATAAATTTAAAATATATAACATGTATTTGGTTGGTTTAAATTTGCACTGATGAATTGTATGTTAGATATTAGAGTAATTATGTCAATATAGGTCATTCATTTGTATAGTGTGGCTATATTTGATTTCAATTACATTATAGCAAATAGTAATAATCTAATTTACAAAAGAGTCACGTAACATTCAAAAATGGGATTATGCTGTGTCTGAGATTGATTGATTGATTACTTGATGAGTTTAACACCACTTTCAACAATTTTTCAGTCATATCACGGTGGCCAGATAACCTGTGATTCCAGGCTTTCTCACACCATTACTTCACACAACATACATTCTAAGCAACTGGCTGCTTTTCCACATAGACTGTTAGCCCATTGGTGGAAGACGAATGATGCTCAGGTCACAGTGACTTTTGTCAAACGTCAGAAAGAATGTTGGCTGAGCTGGGGTTCGAACTCACAACCCCTGGATTGACAGCCTTCGTTGCTACCAACTGAGCTACCCGGGGTTGCCCTTGTGTCTGAGAACAGTGAAGACTTGGACTAGCCTGTGCACACACAAAGACTTCACTGTTTAAACTTTCGTTTAGATTTGTTTGTTTAAGTTGTTATTAAACCCGTTCCCACATGCAACAAATCTGTTGCAGACTACATGTACTTTGAAAACATTTAGTTAGCCATGATGGCCCTGGATTGCTCACCTGATTTTATTTTTTTACACTTTAGCCATATAAGCCCCGCCTCCTGGTAGCCATAGTTTTAAACCATTATCAACATGGCTTGAAGGAATCTGATAGTAGGTCACTTAAGGAACATTTCTACAAAATTATTTGAAAATCGACTTAACACTTTTGGAGCAGAAGATTTTTTAAGTTTTCAATATAGCCACGCCTCCTGGCGGTCATGTTTTTCGACCAATCAACATGGCTTGATGGAATCTGATAGAGGGTCGGTCCTCCAAGGAACATTTTACAAAATTATTTAAAAATCTGCTGACCAGTTAGGGCAAAAAAGATTTTTTTTTTTTTAAATGTTCTGTTGCCATGGAAACCAGAATTCTGCATGGATCCCAAACATTTGAAGGATTTCTGGTAAGAGGATGCTTTTTGTGAAGTTTCATCCCAATTGACCAACTAGTTACTGATGGAAAGATCTTGATGCAAGATACACAAAGGACGCCAGACAAAAGGCGATCACAATAACTTGTCAGCTAAAAATATAGGTGCCATTTATAAATGCATGTACCATTATTGAATATGGTTTAAAACATTGTGCAAAAATGCAAAAATGCTCATCATGAGCAATTTTCCATTTGCCCACAATGCTTTCAAATGTTGTCTGCTGAAGATGCATAAAAACTCATTCACATGTTGGGAAAGCTTTACGTCTTTTCCTTAAACCTATTGCTTCTCCAATTTTTTTTTATTTTAAAATAGTCTGGAATGTCTCCCTTTCAAAAAATGTTTTATTCTCTATTGTATACTTAAAATCAATCTTCTCTGACATTCAACATGTTTTATAATTCTTTTAATTTAATCTTACCCATGCTGAAACCAAATATATTTACTCTGATGTTATGTAGTTAAACCAAGGCTGTGCATAAAACAAATTTTTGTCAAGATGTTTTTAAAGTCATCTGCTGCAGGTTTGTTTTATGTGGGAAAGGGTTAAAGTCTTTGGTAAGACCAAACCAAGAATCAAACCCTGGTCCCCTGCACTTGAGACGCACACATACCCTTACCACTACCTCACTGAGGCAGTTCTCATTCACTGGGAGACCATTCACAGAGGACTAGAAAAAGGAAGAGTGAACGAGTCTTGCTTCATCAATATATCTGTAAGCAATCATTAAAACATATGTTGTGGGTACTCAGAAGAATCATCTCACTGAGACGATAGGTTTTTGAGGTCAAATGAGGATTTTAGAATTTGCAAAACGCGCCTTATTTAACCCTTTCCCTCATATAGACGATTTCTGATGCCTCTGCAGCAGACGGCTTTTTGAAAACATAGTGACAAAAGA
>JAUELF010000002.1:1709415-1729479 GCA_031471495.1 Clinocardium nuttallii
CATCTTTCCCTCTGAGACGGAATATATCGGCCCTGATCAGTATGCGCGGACTGCGCATGCTGATCTGGGTCGATTCATAACGCAGAGGTCATAGTGTTGATTGTCTCGCGAGACATCTCTAATGATGTCTTATTCCAATGTCTATCATATAAGCAGAGGACCACGGCGACATAAAAGCCCTTGTATGAAATAAACAAACAGTGAAGGTTATGACAAGCAAGGCCTGTGTGTCTCACATATCCTCGTCAGTGTCTTCACTTTTTTCCTCAAAGTTTAGTTACGTTGAGAAACGTACGTAATAATTGTTGCAGGTGTTTTATGGCGACTTCTATAATTGTCAGACAGAACTGCGTTTGAACCATTTTGAGAACTGATGATAATGCCCCCTCATTACTGCTCATTTTCATTCTATTTTTCTTTAGTTTGTTTGGGGGATGGGGAGTTGGGAGTAGCATTCATAAAAAGTATATGTTTCATTTGTCTGAATTAAATCTCTCTTTTTTCTCTTCAATTAAGAAGAATCTAAATGGACTAATGAAGTATTCGAGAGACCCGGTTTTTGGTTGACGACGACGACGTGTTGTATAATGTTTAGATCGTTTGATTTGCCCTGCCCCCTCGGTTTTAGCAATTACACGGACTGTTTGCATTGCCGTAAAATTATCCATTCATAGAAAGACGGTGTTGCGAGTCCAACCGTAAAATGTCAAGTACGACCCTTACCCATCTGCTGCAACTTGTCTTGAAAGAAAATGTCTTGTCTGGAGCGATAGCACAACCAATTAACCCTTTCCCACTTACAGATGCATGTTGATGCAACGTTCACTCAGTGTGGCTGACAAAAGATGAAAATGCTAAGTATGCACACTTTCAAGTCGTCTGCTGCAGATGTGTGATATCCGAGAAAGGGTTAACCAAGTTTTAATATAAGCTAACATGATATAAAATTGTGTTCATGATTGTCTATGCAAAATGTATTTGAATATAAAATGTAATATTATTATTTTGGAATGGTCATTGTTCAAGTTTCAATTTTAAGGAAGGGTTTAAACTAAATAAAAAAATACTAAGTCGGCGTTATAACAAAATGTGTTTCGTGCCCCATATATATTTGAAACTACATCATTTTATAAAAAGAAAAGCATTTTTGACCAATTGGAGTTAATTAAGAACTATCAAATACGTATAAATTGGTTACCCACACAATACAATACACTACTTTGTCACGTTTTAGACAGTGTATAATTATGCGTGCCAATTATGACTACAGTTTTTAATTATGTCCATGTATGTTTTATTGTTTTGTGTTGTTGTGTGGCCAAAGGATTATACAGGGCAGACTTGCACGAATAAAGACATTTGAGTTGACTTGATAATAAGTGTCTTTTTAAAAGACGAACTTCGTCATTTTTAAGCTTCAGTTCAAATCGTTTTCCTTTTTAGTGATATATTTCTTATAACATGTTACTTTTATTAAATAAAATGAGCCGTCCCGCGAGAAAAGCAACATTATGGCTTTTGTGTTGTAGTGTATCGATCCAGACCAGCCTGCGCAGTCCGAGCAGACTGATCTGGGTCGACACACTCAATCTCATGGGGGATAGAGGTATAGGAAAATGATTTCTGAAACTGAAAATCCACAGAAGGCGAAAGGTGGCTGTCCGGGTTAGCCTGCGCGGCATGCTAAGGCTGATCATGGTCGATTCATAATGTTATTTTTTCTCGCGGGACGGCTCAAGTGTGTTTAAACTAACGATACGCCTTCCTCCATTCTCTCAAAGCGAAGGGAAAACAGTTTTCCGAAAGAAAAAAATCATGGAAATCCCTCATTACATGGGAAATATGTAGATTTCGAGCAATACATCATTTGTCAGGAATAGCACTTATCTTCTATCTACAAAACCCTATAGTTCTTCAACCTGTAACGCGGACATGCATAATTTACTATTATTAATCACTTTATGTTTTCCAGTTATGTTGTATATTTTTCCGCACAGTGACTGTGAATAGAGTCTTTTAGAGCTCAGAGAAACGGAAACTGTTTACCAGCCATGTCGGTAATTCAGCCACGCCAAGGGAAAGTGGAGCTTTTATTGTTGTTGGATATCCGTTCTGGCATCATTGACGTGATCGGTAGACTACTTTTGAAAATACAAAGTGTCGAATTGTTATGACGCTTCTGCGACAGTGGACTTTTAAGACATTGTGGCAAATAGAAAACATGCTCATGATAAGCATGTTTCTCTTTTTGCCACAATGTTTTCAACTCTTTGCAATAGCTAGAGAGCTTCCATAATTTTGCCTAGATGTTTTTAAAGTTGTCTAATGAATAAACATGTATTGTGTGACAAAAAAAAAGGTTACAAACACTTTGACTTAAAAATTATTATGGCAACACTTGAGATGTTTCCCTCGTCAGAAGTTTAAAAGCCCAGTGAGGCTATACTTGCAATGTTTCTTTCAGAAGTTAGATTTGATGTTGTAGTACATCATGAGAGAGTGTAAAGACTATGGTACGAATGTGTGTAATTACGAACTCTCCTGAATCTTCACCGTCCGTCAGATGCGAGAAGATGTCTATACGGTCGGACGAGATAACGTCGTTATAGTAATTGGTTGACTGATGGTCTTGTGCATAACGCCGCTTTCAACAATGGTTCAGTTATATCATGTCGTTTACTGGGTAACTAACGCGTACTACTGATCCGTGTATCCTGACACCAGTCAGTCAGTCGTAATGTTAAACCTCGCATTCCTGAGCACAATGGAGGGCAGCCATTGCTACCATTTTAAAGTATTTAAAATTACCCGGTCGGGGATCGAAACCGCGACATTTCCCGCACCCGAGGCGGACGCCGTACCACAACGCCGCCGAGACGGTCAGCCTCGTTATAGAACCTTAGATACGGTAAGTTAATATAATTATGTTTAACAGATATTTTCATTTTTTCTCAATTAAACATAAAAGTCGATGTTATTGTTTAAGACCAGTCCCTCCAGAGCTTTGGTGGTTCCGTATCGGGTGCAGGAGGTCGCGGGCCCGATCCCCGGTCGGGTCTTAACAAAGACTTTCGAAATGGAAGTAATGGCTTTCCTTTCCTTAGCGCTCATGAAAATGAGGTTAGCATAACTGACTCGCTGGTGTCAGGATAAAAGGACAAGTAGTATTGGTAACTTACCCAGGAAACGACGGGATATACTGAACAATTCTTAAAAACGGCGTAAACATTATGTTAAAGAATATTCTTACGACTTCCACTTTACATTATTATACACAATGTAAAATGATGTCATACAGCGTGGGATGCTGTTCTTTTAACGACGAGCCAACTTTCTCACATTTTAGTGTCCCAGATTCTACAAGTTTTTCTGTCTTAACGGTTAAATCGCATATCGGTGTAATTGTCTGTGTTACTTTATGGGATAACGTCTGTAAACAGTTTGTTTCGCTACATTGTTGAATACGTTCCGTTTGTACTGTATTCCCTTCTTAACCCTTCCCCATATATAATAAAAATTCGGTCTGTAAATAGTTTGTTTCGCTACATTGTTGAATACACTGTATTCCCTGCTTAACCCTGCCCCATATATCACAAATCTGCCGAAAACGATATCTGGTTAAAACTATGGTAAACCTCTATAGTAGAAAGTTTAATCATTGAATAGAGTTGAAAATACTGTGGCCAAAGGAAAAAATGCTCATTACGAGCAATTTCTTCTTTAGTTACAATTTTTTCAAACGTCGTTTGCTGGAAAGGGCACATAATGCGTCTGTGTGGGTGAAAGGAATTGTGTGCTAAATTCATTAATCGTCCATTCTCCTGTTAATTTAACCCGTATTTTATAGTAGATATGCTGTTTGTTTGACGTTATAACGTAGTGGTTAGCGATGCCCATTTTCCCACAATGTTTTTAATTCTGAAGGAGAAATACCCTTTCTTATATTCTTGGTAGTGCCTATTATTTCATCAGATCTTTAAAACAGACGACGGGTGAAAATGTCATATCAAAAATTACAACTTTTGAAAACATTGTGAATACTCATAATGAACAATTTCTCATTTTTCCACAATGTTTTCAACTGTATTCAATATTTATTCGTTAATAAAATTGTATAGAGAGTTTCCATACTTTGTTTTACTATAAGTCAAAGTCGTATGGAGCAGATATGCTGTATGTGGGAAACTGTTAGTTAATTAACCCGTTCCCTCATATAGACGCTTTCTGACGCCTCTGCAGCAGATGTCTTTTGGAAAACATAGTGACAAAAGAAGAAATTGCACAAAACGTGCACTTTCTCCTTTTGGCACAATGTTTTCCACTTTTAGTCATAGGTTATCCATTCAATTATAGAGATTTTCTATGTTTTAACAAACTATGTTCAAAGTCGTCTGCTGCAGAATTGTCGTATAATGGAAAGGGTTAAGGGTTCTGTATATCGGAGAACAAGAGATTATCGCCAATAGAAATTTCTCTTTTTGCCACAATGTTTTCAATTTTATCCAATTCCTATTCTTTCATTTATGGAGAGTTTCCACACTTGTTTGACTAGACATTTTTAATATCGCCTTTTTCAGATTGGCTGTATGTGGAAAATTATTTAATTAAGGATTCTGTATTTCGAAGAACAAGAGATTATCGCCAATAAGGAGATACAACGATAGAAACTTCTCTTTTTGCTACACTGTTTTCAATTCTATCCAATTCTTATTCTTTCATGTATGGAGAGTTCCCAGGCATTTTCAATGTCGTCTTTTTCAGACTTGCTGTATGTAGAAAATTATTTAATTAAGGGTTCTGTAGTTCGAAGAACAAGAGATTATCGCCAATAAGGTCGGAGATACAATGATAGACATTTACTATCTATCACTACTTACCACTTATCGACATTCCACATCTAGCCACTAGCAGGCAATGCCATTATCAATATAAACAGTTTGAGCTGTCAGTTTCGAGAATCTATAAACAAATCATTCAGACGAACATTGGAACAGTTTTACTTCGAGATTCTTCATACGGGCAGGGTTTTACGTACGAATAGAACCGCGCCGTCCCGCGATAAAACCAACATACTGGCATCTACGTAAAGTGTTGACCCGGAGCAGACTTAGCATGCCGCGCAGGCTTACCCGAATAGACACTTTTCGCCTCGTGTGGATTTTCTGTTTGAGGAATCATTACTCTATCCCGCTGAGGTGGAATGTGTCAGCCGGATCAGTCTGCGTGGATAGCGCATGCTGATCTGGTCGGTACATTACGCAGATGCCAGAATGTTGGTTTTCTTGCGAGACGGCTGAAACTATTACAGATGTCATTGCGTCGAGGTTTTTTTCTCTCTCTTTAGTGCGTCAGGTTTTTGTTTCAAACCGTTTAGTTGGTGCGATATTTAACAGTCGTCTGTTTCTGAAAACAATGGCGTTAAATATTGCAAAGTTTGAACAATTGGTTGTGTATTTTTGATACAGGTTTGTAAATATTTTGGGAAAGGGAAAAATACGTTAATGGAGTAATTACTTAACTGTCTTCAATGTTTTCATAAAGCTCTCTCTTTTACAGGCATCCAATCATGGTCGTCACTGTTTTGGAAAGTAAGTTAACTTCTGTGGTTAACTCTGGTGGACAATATGCGGTATTAATTGCGAGAATTTAAATTTGTGATACAATATATCGGCTTAAAGTAACTGCAAATTAAACGTTTCTAGCCGATAGGCAAGTATTGACATACATCGGCCAAGTAAGTTAGTATTTTGTTAACACTTCGTATAGCAATTCGCGCCATTTTGACGAATTGTCTTGCTAAAATCATATGTCTACACATTGTCCAGCTTAACTCGTAGTTTGACACGTCGTCCAGCTTAAATTCGTACTTGAGTACGTCGTCCTACTAAATGCGTAGTTTGACATGTCGGCCAGTTTAATTCGTATTTTGACACGTCGTCCAGCTTAAATTCGTATTTTAGTACGTCGTCCTACTAAATGCGTAGTTTGACACGTCGTCCACCTAAATTCGTGTTTTGACACATATGTCAGCTAAAATTCGTATTTTAGTACATCGTTCTACTAAATACGTATTTGACATTTCGACCTGCTTAATTCGTATTTTGACACATCGGTCAGCTTAATTTCGTATTTGAATACATCGGTCTACTAACTACGTATTTCGACACGTCGTACAGCTATAGTGGTATATTGACAGATCGGCCAGCCAAATTCGTATTTTGACACGTCGTCCAGTTGAATTCGTATTTTGCCTCGTCGTCCAGCTAAATTCTTATTTTGCCTCGTCGCCCAGCTGAAAATTGTATTTTGACACGTAAAGTTAAAAAGTGACAATACGGCTATTTGGTATTTGAGTACATCCGATGATTTAGTTAAATTCGTATTTTGACAGAACCTTCAGTAAAATTCTCGAATTAAATGATACTACCCATTGTTCATCCGAAATATTTACAATTTATTCGATATAAATCCGCTTTTGAAATACAGCTTTTGGAAACATTGTTTGTAAAGGATAATTTTTCCTCAAAACAAACAAAGTTATAATTTTCCTTTATGTTTAACTATGTATTTATATGATACTTCTAATACTATGCCATTCAATTGGCCGACATATATTAATTTCTAACATATATTCTATTTCAGCAATTTTAGCTCAAGCAAGAATCAGCTGCTAATCAGTCACTTTTCAATCTTATCACGGTAGATGTTTTTCCTTATGTTTTAAATTATTCTTTAATTTTACTCTAGTGGCTTGTACTTTTCATTTTGGTACAATACAGTGTACATGTGTTTGCTTTTTATCTTATTCATATAGATCGAATCGTGTCGATACAGCCAGTCCTGACACAAACTGCGCAAGTACTGCTTACGTCTCGAAAATATGTTTCGGTATTGTTTTGCTCATATCTGCCTGACCAATTGTGCGTTATGAAGTAGTATGATACCATAGCAAATACGTGTTCTGATTTTGATAGTCGTCATTATTTCTTTTTAAAGTGACTTAAAGATGTTATGTATTACTGTTTGTACTCGTGTGTTGATGTTTTTATACACATGTCACTATAATAAAATATTACTTTTTGTCTATATGTTCCAAAGTCATCTGTCGCAGAATTGATATATGTGAGAAAGGGTTGTTAATTCGACGTAATGTTAAGTTGTAATTCTGTCGAAATAGCGTAAAATCCTTTAAAAGACGAAAGTTAAAAGACTGCAACGACGATGCAATTAGTTCGCCATATGTCAGCGATGAAGATACGGATCTAAATCGTAACTCGATCCGAGCAATTTGAGATTCGTATATATTTGAAACGCGTCATCCTAAAAGAGATCAATATCGCGGGAGTCTAAACACACCGTTATTTTTTTTTAGATAAGCCTGCACCCGTAGTCTTATCAGACCCTTCATAATCAGTATAACAAAATATGTAAGTATATATATATATAATTATGTGTGTGTTACTCAATTCCAGGTTCGATATTTCAAAAATTGGACTTAGTCTTCATTCTTATTTTACATCTACGGGTATTTTTAAAATTACAGAGTAACACCGTTTTTGATTGGCTAAGCAAAAAGGCTATTACAACGAATATTTAAGAATTGGGATATTTTTCTGAATGTTTGGTGAATAAACGACACATGTATATATGAGCGGTGCTTTAAGAAAGCGAACCGTTATTGCATCCGCGCAGTCTGATCTGGCTCTGCACTGTTCGGCAATATGTCAAATAAAGGCTTTATGACACGTCAATTAAGCAGTATCTTTTTAGATCTTAGCATGGAAGCCCAGGAAGCCCAGAAAGCCCAGTCCACACGTGTTATGATTTTGATAAAAAAAAAAAAAGAGTATCGCTCATGTATATATGTAGCTTATCATTAAATACTATAGTTGTAGCCACTCTCGTTGTCTTAGTTTGGTCGTATTATATAGAGAGGCCAATAGGGATATAGTGTAAGGGTCCATTTTTACAAAACGCGACTCATTTAATAAAAGCGCTGATGGACGCACATGTTATTTTCAAGATAAGACCAAAAGTAAACAGAACTTTTCAGCCTCGTCAAAATATGAACCCGAGTTACAAAGCCGTTTGAGAAACTTATATGAACTCAGATAGCACTAGCCGTTAGATAAATATTATTACTGCATTATGAAGTTTGAAATAACGTTATTTGTTGGTTTGTAAATATTTCTTCAACTTAACACAAATTATATCGGTGAAACCCGTTTTTACTGAAGATTATTTCATTATTTTATATATATGAATGTTTAATCGAGGGAATGTGTCTGGCCGTAGTTATATTCAATTCATGTAGAAATTTCAACCCGTTGCCTGAAACAGACGACACGTCGTGTCGGTATAGCAGACGACTTCTGTTGAAAACTTCTTAATAACCAATATCTTCTTCCCACTATATAACAAAATTACACCTTAAATTATCCAGATATAAAACCATAAAAAGGATTTTTGTTTCAAACCAGACGACTTTCGTCAGAAAATATCACATCACGTAAACGGATTCGAGCCGTCCCGCAAGAAAAACCAACATTGTGGACTCTGAGTAAAGTATAGACAAGAATCGGCCTAAGCATTCCACGCAGGCTAACCCGGAAAGACACTTTTCGCTTCCTATGGCTTTTCTGTTTCAGGAATCATTACTCTATACCTCTTTCACTCTAAGACGTAATATGTCGGTCCGGATCAATCTGCGCGGACTGTGCAGGCTGATCTAGATCGATACATTACGCAGAGACCATAATGTTGGTTTTCTCGCGGGACGCCTCAAATGAGGACATGCTGTTTTGTTTAAATGATAAAGATCGGAGTGTTCAAAAATAACTGCGTCGTCCTCGACTTATATATAGCACAGATTATCTCTTCTTCATTTTCTCCTTCCTATTTAGCGTTCGTCGTAAAAATCATTATACTCAATCATCACCATTATCATAATTCTCTCCACTCTCATCGTATTCATCAATGAAGGTTCGATATTCGATTTAAAGGAAACATAAACTGGAACACAGGCCCTAAGTACTGAAAATATGACAACACTTGCACATGTATCCTTGGAAATTTATTTAACATATTAAAATGCATACAACTGTAATAATAATAGAACATGAACATCAATCATACTTAGCACACATATTTACTATAACGGACATGGAGTGAATAGCACAATACAATACCAACATAATGGCATCTGCGTAATCTATCGACCAGATCAGCCTGCGCTGTCCGCGCAGACTGATCCGGGTCGATACATTCCGTCTCAGGGGGAACGAGGTATAGAGTAATGATTCCTGTAACAGAAAATACACAAGAGGCGAAAAGTGTCCGCCCGGATTAGCCTGCGCGACATGCTTATGCTGATATGGGTGGATACTTTACGCAGAGACCACAATGTTGGTTTTCTCGCGGGACGGCTCATTTTTTAAACATTTAAGCCGTACCTCCACATAAAACAAACATTACGGTATTCGCGACAGAGATAGGGAGCTGACTGCGCATCAATACAATCTGATTCAAGGTTACCTCGTTTTCTGAACCCTCTTGGAAAGCTTTCCCGGACTGTCCGTACAGTGTACATCCAGATCATACAACGAGTGCGAGCAGATTGCTCTGGATTTACACTGTTCGAAATTTACCTAGGGTTAGTGTTCATGTATCCTTGGTAACAAGATTGTTCATACTAATACTGTATATAAGAACGGGTACCGAGAATCAAGCAGCACTTATTTGATAACGCTTGAATTTCTCACACTGAGTTTTCTTTCAATTTTCATACTTCTTAAACTGACGTGATACTAACCCTTCAATGAACAAGAGAGTCGTATCAATTTACCTGGATGCATTTAGCAGTGTGCTTTCAAAATATGCGTCGAAAGTATTGTAAGTGAAAAGCTGGAAGTAAGACTTTCATTGAAACTCTTTGAACAGAAGAAACAGTGTACACCAAGAACATACTGCGAGGGTGAGCAGATTGCTCTGGTAATACACTGTTCGAAATTGCCCTGGTGTTGGTTTTCGTGTAGCAGCATTTATTTCATAACACTTGAATTTCAGGCACTGAGATTTTTCAACGTTCATACTTCTTTAACTGGAAGCATTTACTGAGTGCTTTCAGATAGATATGCGCCGAAAATTATTGTAAATGAAAAACTGGAACTAAGACTATATGTTAGAGAATATTTGGAATGGAGAAATCGCTCATTACAAGAAATAAAAACGTTCTCACAAATAGTTTAAGCAACTGCATGTTATAGGTCTCTCTTACATGTTTTGAACGCATCGATGTAACGGGCATTCTTAGTGCAAACTGAAGACATCCGGTAAATTCTCCTTTTCCAATATTTTTTTTTAATTGCTACCTTAGTTAACAAAATAAAAGTCCGTAGCAGACGTTCCTTTTAAACGAATGTAGCAAGGGGCCGGTTGCTCATCAGAGGAAATTTCTGCTTTTGCCACAATGGTTTACATCTCGTTTAATTAATGTTAAAACTTTTATTTATAGAGAGTTTCCCCAAATGTTGTCAATGTATTCAGTGTCGTCTGCCGCAGATTTATTACATATAGGAAAGGATTAAACCAGACGCAATGATAAATACATATATATTATAATATTTGATAATTTCCCTCGTTTTCATACATTTCATTGCATCTTTCGAAATTGTATTAGATACATAGTAACTACAAGCATGTTAAAAAACCCTTTTTATTAGAACCCATATATTGCTACATTTATGTAGACAAACTTTTAAACTCATTTCCCGATACAGTATTATATTGTATGGGCCGTTCCACGAGTAAATCAACATTATGGACTCTGCATAATGTATCGTCCCGATCAGCCTGCGCAATATGCACGCGGACTAATCCGTCTTAGTAGGATAAAGGTATAGAGTAATGAATCATAAAACATTAAATCCACAGGAGGTGAAAAGTGTCTGCCCGACATAGCCTGCATGGGCCGCGGGCCGGCATGCGTAGACTGATCCGGGTCGATACTTTACGCAGATTCCTCAATGCTGGTTTTCTCGTGGGACGGCTCATATATATATAAATGATTCCCTGATATAACCGACATGAACGTTATTACTCATTACTGAATATTGCTATACAGAAGTGTCTTGAAATAGTCTCTGACTTATTGGCGAACAGTATAGATCCAGATCAGACGGCGCGGATTCAGAGCGCCGCTTTTATATTGTTCTATAATATAAAACAACATCTGATTAAAAATAAATGACCTCTGATTTTTTTTAAATTTCCATACAAGGCTAAGAGAACCAATCTGGAAAATTAAAATGATGACTTTGTGACGAAATAGAAGATTTAGATGGAAGGAAGATAATTTTCAAAAAAATGCTTTTGCGAGGCTTTATATATATATATGTATGACAAGTCCAAAATTGTTCCTATGGGTTATATATTGGTTGAGAATCATGTCGAACGTATAAACAATAGTATAATATTAACCAATGACTTGTCGTTTGTTGTTTTCCCCCAGTTATTTGTTTTATTGTTGTGGTTGATTTTGCTTTGCAATTTAGTGGCTAAGCAGGAATTCAGACATTCGTTGCTGAATCAAAATTAGTTATAAATAAAACATTAATTACAATAATGCCGACGACGATAATAATGATAAGATTAAACATAATAATAAAATAATAATGATAATAAAATATAATAATTTATATTTAACGGCGCCTTTCCACCTACTATATTAGAGTCCGAAATAAGGCTTACTTCACAATTAGGAAAGCAAATGATATGAAACAATTTCACAAATGAAGGCTAAGTTCACATAGCAAATAAATAAAGTGTATGCTTGCATACTCCAGTAGGAAACGAATGAAGTCATAAAGCAAAATAAATTGGAATATACCTTGTTCATAAGGTTTCATAACACTTCATTTACACATAAAATGATTTTATAATGTCATTGTTTTCACAATTTAGCAATTTTGCATGTTGTTGAATTTCACAAAACCAATAGGCTATGGAGTCTTCACAAACTTGGATGGAAAGGCCCTCTTGGAAGATTGACTTGCATACATGTACTATGTCAAATGAGTGTCCTCTCTAAATAAAGCCTTTATTACTATTATTATTATTATTATTATTATTAATAATATTATTAAAGGGGGCTGAATAACAATATAAATAATAACATCGATGCTATTAATATTTTGGTATGGAACGTGTGATAATAACATTAAATGCAACTCTGTTCAGAAAAGTTGAATATGAAGCCGTTCAGAAAAGTCCTAATTACACTTCCCTAGATCATAAGAAAGGACAATAAGATATAGATATATAATAAAGTACACATAAACATATATTTTAAGTTGAAATAACGTGTTTTAAACTAATATTCCCAATTTTAGCACAAGGTGTCAATTATTTTCCCAATTGTTTCGGATCCATATTCCAAGGAAGGAAAGAAGAAATCACAGAATTGTTTCAGTCGGATATTTTTCATTGAAATGTCCATGAAATAAATAATAAGCAGCGAAGATACTTTTTTAAAAACTGTATTACATGATTTATAATTCAGTCTAATAATTGATACGAAAAGCTGTTTATTTTTTTCATTTTCAAAACGATAACATCGGATGAGAAAAGTCTAAGACACGGAAATTAAAAGAGCGATTATGATGAACAATCGTTGTTCTATTTAACAATTCATTCCAGCCGTTGTCTTCTTTAGATGGTAGAAGAAGCGTGTGACTGTCCTTATAAAGGTTTAAGCATAATCCGCACAAACACGTATTTTGACACCTCTGCTGCAGACGACTTTTGAAAACATTGTGACGAAAAGAGAAATTGTCCATAATGAGAAATTTCTACTTTTGTCAAACTGTTTTTAAATCTATCGGCTGATTATACTTTCATTTAGAGAGATCTTCCTCATTTCTGCTGCATATTTGTTGAAGTTACATTTGTTATTCCCTTTGCCTCAATGTTTTCAAAGAGTGTCATGAAACGTTTGTTTACGATTCTCTATGTCTTCTTTATATTAGCTTTTTTATCATTTTGACAATAAAGAATGGTTCGTTTCCACTCTAATATGTTTCATAGAGTAATCAGATAACCTTTGAAATTTGCGTAAGATATAACGCCATTTTATTTTCAAAATCCAGGTCCTCAATAATTATTTAAAAAAAAAAGTTTTCATCAAATATATTTTCACTTCAAGCTCGACAATATAGAAATGAAAAGTAGAAACAAATGTAACGGCATGTCAAGATTGAAGAACTATCTTTTCGGAGTAAAGTTATAAAATGTATATTGAATTATTAATATTGAATCTGATAATTTGAACTTTATTCTAAAATACCATAGAAACGAAAGGTGGAACAAGTCTTCAATTAAAATACAATATGACACAATCGTTTTAAGTGAAATAAATTGTTATGAGAACAAATTGACCGTGTGATATGAATAGATGTGGATCTATTGTTTTTATAACCATTACTGTCGCTTTCGATGATTTTTATCTTTTGTAGTAGATACCCTTTCCTACATGAAGAGGTTTTTTGACATAATAATTTTAAATATTCTGGTAAAGGAAGGAAATGGATAACATGAGAAAGAAACTTCTCCTACTGTTAAAACGTTTTCAAAGTGATTCTCTTGTCGTCTGATGTATATACTTAGTAAAGTGTTACTCCTTATATTTTACCATTTCCTCTCTGATAAATCTGTAATGCATTGCAATGCTGCATTCGGCTGGCAGTTCCGTGAACCAATTATCTGTTACGTTATTTTACGAGTTGAATGCTTTCAAAAAACGTTTGATTACAAAATGTTTAACATTTTGAATTATTGTTATTCCTTCTTGTTTAATTAGTGATAAAGTAATACTACATGTATTTAAATAAGCGTTACGAAATATGTTAAATGTTTTTGATACTATTTCTTCCGTGTAAAAGTTTTATTTACTCGCGACTCATTAGTGTAGTATATATTAGAGTAGTTTTATAAATGATAATTTTGTATTAAAATTATTTAAGTTGCATAGTTACCATTGGGTTTTTCCATTTGCTGAAACATTTTCAATTTCGTCACAAAATCTTAAAATCGTAAGTACGCTTTATCTTATTGTCAAAGTTTTTTTCCAAAATGTTTTTTGATTATTTTGTTTTTTAAATTCACCGTGTTTTATCACCCGACCTTCTCAAAATTCTCCTATGATGGAAGCATATATACAAGTTCTCATTTCAAGTTTTATTTTGATTGGAAATGATAAAAAAAAATCCAAAGGAAAGACACATTTTGACGCGTGTGTAACAGATAAGTTATGAATACATTGCGCGAAGAGGAGGAATTCTATTTTTGCATAGAATGCGTTATATTCTTGTATTAGTTTAGATTACATGCTGTTTCATTTATAGATACAGGTTCGCAATAGGTTACACCAAACTCGAACCGAAAGTCATAACCATTTCCCACATACAGCAAATCTGCAGCAAACTACATTGAAAATGTCTACTCCAAAATATGTAAAATCTCTATAGTGATAGGTATAATTACTTAAACAAGTAATACTATTGTGGCAAAAGGAGAAATTGCTCGTTTTGAACAGTTTCTCCTTTTGTCACGATGTTTTCATAAGTCGTCTGCTGCAGATGCGACAACATGCGTATTCTAGGTCGGAAAGGCTTAACGACCAGCGAACATCCATATACATACATATACATCCATATACATCCATATACATACATATTACATCCATTCCACGCAGTCAGGTAAGGACTGTTCAACATGTAGACTAGTCTTAATCTCAAATATTAAATATGCAGCAGACGACCGTGAAAGACACCTTGTATAAAATGTGAAAACTCTCTAAAATGAAAGAATAATTATTGATTAGATATGAAAACATTGTGGCAAAAAGAAAAATGGCTTATTATGAGTTTACTATGATCTCCGTTTGGCATAATGTTCTGCTGCAGAGACGTCAGAAAACGTGTGTATGTTGGACACGGTAACATTCATGCTGGAGGCATATAGAGAACAGTTACCAGTCGAGTTTCGTATTGTATGGCTCGCATTTAACATGGATCCAATACATAAATACATCACCTAATTAATTAATATTACCTTATCTTATATGACCAGAGTTACCACATAAATGTTCACAGCTCGAAGATACATAGTATCGATTATATCGTCGTTTACTGGTTATAAACAAGAAGAACATTACGAGAAAGAAAACTCATTACTCTTATGAGAAATGCTGTATACTTTCACATAATTGTCCTGTACATGTATAAATAATTTGAGTGTCGCAACTCGTGGAATAAAATGATACATTGTATATTTTACTCACACTCTTATAGGAAAGTCCCATTATGCTTCAGGAACATTTAACAGTCTAGTTCACGATCTCGCTGCATTACGTGTTTTATTTAACGAAACGAAAAACAAAACAAGAATATTAACCACTTTAAATTTGAATACAGACATGTTTATTACATGTTTAAGTTTCTCTATTGGACAGGTATAGCCCAATTGAGATTTGAAAACAAAGATGTATAATTCATATTTAGTTTATTTGAAAACCCAAGAATATCCCACTTTACATTTCACATTTAAATACAAACATGTATATTTCAGGTTAAGTTTCTCTGTGAAACATTTCAAGAAAAGAAAAGTCTTTTTTTTTCTTACAACCTTCTACAATTATATTTTAAAATTTACCATAATCACACGCATATTGGGCAGGGTTCTTAAATGTCGATCTAAAAGCTGCCAGTTGACAACTAGATGAAGCACCCGGTGCCAATGATGCTCCCTGTGGTCCGAGGATTCGCTGAGAATCGAACATCTCCCTCATGAAAGGAGACGCGGATGAAAAGTCGGTATTATGGTGGTTAAAATCCGTGGCTGTTGACATGTACCATGCGTTAGATCTGGAATAATTCTGACCGGCTTGGGAAGCAGAAAACATAGATGGTATAAGTCCGTTAGATTGCGAAAAAGGAACGTGATTATTTATATGCGCGGGGGCCGGGGTCGTGTGAGGGGATTGATCCGCACCGTCACTATGGGAACCGTTTCCCCCCGGGGACATACTCGAACCCATACCGCTCGGCCGTCCTGGCGTATTTCCGACGGACTGAAACATAGTCTGAGCACTTAAATTTCCATGGGTATATCCGTAATTTCCAGAACCAGCGGTCACGTGAGAGTTTCTGTACATATCCGTGGGTCTGGAGTAACATTGTAACATAGATGGGGCGATCAACGGCGGGGGATTCCGTGATCCGATAAACGAGTTAGCCGCCGGTATGTCACTTACAGAGTTTGTCATTAGATTGTCAACGGAAAATGTCGAACAAGGTGTGTCCGTGTTTAAAGATTCCCCGGTGATGGGGATATTGCTTGGACTAGTCTCGTGTAGCCGTGACCCGCAGTCAGAGGTACCCGGAGAGGCCGGACTCTCCATTTTCGTCGGCCTCAAAGATGTTAACGGTGCCGTTTTATTTGCGTTTTCGTAAGAATACTTATCGTCACAATCTGATTTCATAGGATTATTTTTCTCAGAATTGGAGAGTTTATTAACCTCTAACTTCTCAAAGTGTCCATCATCAGCCCCGCCATCTTCATCACCCGGTGCTAGATCACTCTTATCGTCCATGTCGTCGCCAAGGCCTTTATCAGGTTTCTTGAATCGCCGCCTACGCCGTAGGTAGCTACCGTTGTCAAACATGTTATAACTGTCCGGGTGCATGCTCCAATACGATCCTTTCCCGGGCTTTTTGTCATCTCGGGGAACTTTTACAAAACACTCATTTAAAGACAAATTATGTCTAATACTGTTCTGCCATCCCTGTTTATTTTCCCGGTAAAATGGAAAACGTTCCATGATAAACTGGTAAATTCCATTCAACGTGACCTTCTTGTCGGGTTGACTTTGAACAGCCATTGCTATCAACGCGATGTAACTGTACGGCGGCTTGACCATGTCCTTGGGCGCGTGGTGCGGGGGCCCGTACGGTGAGTAGGGCGAGTGTCGGGCAACGGCGTACTGGTCCACCGTCGGGCTGTACATCCCCATCCCTCCCATCGACATGCCCCCGTATCCGGGGTGGCGGTAGTAGTTGTTGTCACTGAACAGTGATGGCATCATGCCGAGCGCCGACGAGTTCGGGATTCCGGAGACACCGGGAGTCACACCTGGGTACCGGTGTGAGAGGCCACTATGCTGCATATCCAGGAAGTTGCCCACAAAACTATCTTTTTCATTTTTTCCAATCATTTCCGATGAAAATAATAGTAACAGTAAATATATTATAATAATTCCTTATATATTTCCGATATCTATAAATACATCTAAAACTGTTTAATTGAATTAAATAGATTGTGTTCATATATTCTGTATATTATGATGTATATTTAGAACTTCATACTCGTTCTCTGCACAGACGCCTTGAAAAAACATTTCTGCCGACATCAGATTTGCGCAGACGAAAACCTCTTCAGACTCAAGCTCCGCCCACTAAATACAGCATCCAATCAACGAAGGCTGTAACCAATATTCTGTGAGAGTTCGCCCCACAAAATGATCGGCCCAGCGTGACTCGGTGGGTTGAAATAATCGAGAATAAAGCGACGATGAGCATACAAATTAATTGTCAATCTCAACCATAGGTGTCAATAGAATAAATTAAATGGGGTAAGCAAGCGAATAATAAAGCGCGCTGCCTCGGGTTATATTTGAAATAAAGTATATGAATTTCAAGTGACCCTCAAAATCGGAACGATCGCGGTTTTCAATGGATTGTATCGAGTAGCCCCACTTACGCTTGTTTGTAAGAGAATTATGTCGTTGAATAAATTCAGGGTATGTTGGGTGGGCATCTTATATGGTTTATGAATAGATCCGTTAGTCTTTATGATACCTATACACATTATATTAACTGAAACTCGTTAGAACTCCCCGTGTCTCTTCTTTATTCTACTCTTCTTCTTTTTTCGTTACTACTTCCCCATGTTTAGGCGCAGTTTGAGATATCTTCACCAGCCGAATTTTGAAAGCATTGTTACATATTGAGCAATTCCCTCCTGGCTAGATTTTTTCAAACACAAATACAAGCGATTGCTTTTCCTTTTTGTTTTGTTTTAGGGAAATTTCAAAATGGTAATGTCATAAAATCATTTGTGCAGCGTCTCATTTGGTTTTGATGCATTGTGTACAATTAATGTAATAGTTGAATAGAATAGTGAAGAGATCTCTATGAAATTGATGGCGAGCTAATTTGTATTTAAACTCAAGTTTAAAATAACGCAAAAGATGGATACCGATAAAATCGTATCTTGCATTTCCTTTATATCATATAATCACTAATGAAAAACCTTCCAAACTTTTCCAGTATACAAACGTCTTTTGGCATAATTATTTGCAAAATAAATAATGGGAAATCAATGTGGAAAATAAATAATGGGAAATCAATGTGAAAAATGTATGATAGAGCTGCTAAAGATTGGCATTTTATATTTGTTCAAAACTATATTATCATAGCATTCGACAAGACGCAAACGATGATATGAGCCGTCTCGCGAGAAAAATCAAGATTATTGCATCTGCGTTATATATCGACTCAGATCAGCCTGCGTAGAATGCACAGGCTGATCTGTGCCTATACATTCCGTCTCAGGTGTATAGAGGTATAGAGTACCTGCAACAGAAAAGTGTATGTCCGGGCAAGCCTGCTCGGCATGCTTAGGCTGATCCGGGTTGATAATTTACTCAGAGTTCACACGGTTGGTTTTCTCGCGGGACGTCTAATATACATAAACAATTTAAGCATATATTATTTGTATATTTAACAAATAGAATATATCTTTGGTGCCTGAAAACCGATCAATCAGTACACGGTGTGATACTTTTTAAAATATTTCTTTTTTAAATGTTTTTATGAAAAAAGTGAGACATCTAGACATTGGGACGTTTCATTTGATACAGAGGGGAGAACACTGCGTGACATAATGAGATTACAAAACTAAAATGATATATTGTCTACACTAATTTTACATAGTTTTATGTTCAAATGTAACCAAGTTTTATTTAAATGAAAAAAAAAATCAAAGAAGTGTGGGGAAAAAACTTGCCTTATTCCGTTTCCTATATTATATAAATATAATGCTAGGGTTCGTAGTAAAAACGAAAGAAAGTATTTTTTATTTGAAAATTCGTAAATCGAATCGAACATATATAAAGATTCAATAATGTTCCATTTAAGAAAAAAGAAATGCAGCAATTTACCAGTAGTTTTGTTTCGTAGAAAAGCTACACAGCTCGTTGTTCACAAGAGACAATACGATATTGTGGGAGAAAGTAGGATAGAAAGGATTACAACCTTGTTATTTTTCATTCTCATATTTCTGACAAAAATCTGTCCACAGTCGTTTGAGATGTGACATTAATATTACAGAATTACAATGTAACACGTTCGGCCAGATGCACATGTACGTTTGAAGTTTGTATACTTGATATTCATATGGTATACATATACATATATATATATATATAAACCATGATACGTTAACCCTTTCCCTCATATAGACGTTTTCTGACGCCTTTGCAGCAGATGGCTTTTGAAAACATAGTGACAAAACGTGCAATTTCTCCTTTTGTCACAATGTTTTCCAATTTAAGTCTTAGGTTATCCATTCAATTAAAGAGATTTTCTATTTTTTGACAAAAAAAAATCAAGTCTGTTGCAGAATTGTCTTATGAGGGAAAGGGTTATAACAGACCTTTACATTGGATGACAAGGTTGATTAGTTTGTTTGTTTGTTTGTTTGTATGGAGTTTTATGCAGCTTTCAACAATTGTCCAGTTATATCACGGCGTTTCCTGGGTAAGTTACCAGTATTACTGATCCATTTATCCTGACACCAGATTGAGTGTGGCAGCCAGGCAGGCGTTGTGCTAACCCCGCAACCCTGAGCGCCAAGGAATGAATGTATATTGTTTTATGGCGCATCGACGGCTAAGGTAATTTAGCGCGCAATTAAATTTAATTATTCATTATCCCTGGGTAAACAAAC
>JAUELF010000002.1:1758461-1768540 GCA_031471495.1 Clinocardium nuttallii
CATACAAACGCTTTTTGACGCCTCTGCAGCAGACGGCTTTTGAAAATATAGTGACAAAAGAAGAAATTGCACAACACGTGCAATTTCTCCTTTTGCCACAAGGTTTTCCACTTTTTGTCATAGGTTATCCGTTGAATTATGGAGAATTTCTATGTTTTGACAAAGTACGTTCAAAGTCGTCTGCTGCAGACTTGTCGTATGAGGGAGAGGGTTAAGCTTGCAAGAAGATATTTTACGATCAGTCTTATTTGTTTTATTTCATCTTTCCAGGAAAAAGAATTAATATATCTAATAATGAGCTAAATGCAATTTAACCTGATCACTTAGCCTGACCAATCGTGTTTTTATCAAACAAATGGGAAGTAAGTCAGTAATCTTGTTTCCCTGCTGAAATAAAATTACCGCCCCTGACGTGCTTCGCAAATAAAATCGCATTATATTCTATAGTCGTATCTTCCATATGTGACGAGACGTGTTGATGATCGGAAATATCGCCATTTTTAACATAAATTATAAATACAAAATGTAAATCATGGCGACCATTCCATTTATCCATGTGTTTATTGACGATCTTGCATCACCTATCTAAACAACACTCATTCTAACCAGGCAACCAGCTGCCATTCTAAACAGATGCTGTTGACGGCGTAGGGTGCAAGTCGGCTTTTGTTGATAGTCGGAATGAGTACTGGCCGAGCTGGGATTTGAACATACGACCCACAGCCGGTGCTATTTCCGACCGAAATGTAGACTATGGCAAGGAGAAATTATATGCGATTTGGATAAAGGGAATGGAAATTGTTATTTACATTTAAAGTAAAATGTAAATGTAATTCAAAAAATTCTAAGACGTTATCTTGTTTAAAAGAAAATATAATTGTGGATATGTCTAGATGGGCCTATATGTTTTGAATTACACACTACTACGTAAATAACGTGTTGTGAGTAAAGCACGCCTTGTATGAGGTTTTCTTATTTTATTATTTCTTACAATTGTAAGACTTTCCCGCATACACACGCATTTTGACCCATCTACAGCAGGACAAAATGTTGGCAAAGGGAGAAATAATAATAAAACTTTCATTTATAGAGATATTCCGCTTGTCTCTCTAGGTAAGTGGGAAAGCGTTAATGGTGTTATTCCATAAAGGCTTACGCTATAACTCAATCAATTTAAACCCGATTATGAGTAAAAGGTACAGATTGCAATGCAATTTATATGTAATTCTGTGCTGATTATTGTGTTATAATTGACGAACAGTTAAAACTTTGATGAAATAAACAACGCACTACCTATAAATGATTCAAAGATCAAACATATGGATTTCAATAAAGTACTTAAAGCAAAGTTAATGTACAGATTCACCTTCGTGACTACGGAGGCACATAGGCGACATGATTCCAGACAGTTATACTATGAACCGATATCCAGGCTAACCAATCGTTGAGCTTGTGCGCAACAAGGGTTGATGCGGATCCACTCGGCATTCGTAATACGATCTGGATCTGTCTGCACTGTTCATCAATAAATCTCCGAAACGGTAAAAACGAAGTCAGACAAACAGTGTTACTTTGGTTAATATTGCACGGAATGGAAGTGCAAGCAGATCTTCGTAAACATTTGTTACGAATACCAAAATGGATAACATGGAAAACAACTCATTCTGTCCTCCCGCACTTGTTTGAAGGACAAAGTAGGGATCCGTCTTGCCAAATATTAAAGATTTGTTGTATAGGAAAAATGCATAAATCCTGTTTACTTAAGTCTTTTTTCTTTAAAATCCTTACAACAAAATGCAGCATTTTAATTGGAAATTGTAACCTAAAATGGCAGATAATTATTGCCGAGGTCTTATTCCGAAAAGATGTCAAGCGGCCCCGATTGAACTAGGAAACGGTAGGGCTGTTACTATATGAACCAGTGCATTAGAAAGGGTACACGTTGTCATTTCTGAACAGTGTAGCTTCAGAATCACTTTGAAGTTCAAACGCGTATTTGTAAGTAATATATGAACAGAGCATCTTTGCTTTCCCAAAACCAACGTGTACCTTTTCCCATACATATCAGGGACACATGTAGCTTACATATATTCAGATAACGTCACAAATGCCTTCCGTAGGTCAACCGACTGACTTATACAGGACTGTTACATACTATTTTCAAACGGTTTTACAGTGTCTCCTAACAAACAGGTACTCATTGAACTGTTGCCCCTCGACACCGCCACCCGTCGCACCTTCTATCCTGAAACCCTGGTTCAGGAGTCTTTGAAACACTTGTATAGAGTTAAGTTTGCAGAAACCATTCAACGGAAAATTGATGACGTAACGATTGTCCATATTGAACCCAGAATTCCGTGAGTCCATGAGGGCAGAGTTTAACTCCGGAAACACGTCCTCTAACAGAAATCGCTCCGCGCTCAGAGATATTCTTTCGCCAAGATCTGGACTTAAACTGACCGCTACACAGTCACAAAACTCATTTTCTTTCCCAAACTTTGATTCGTTTATGTCCATTTTTTCTTTCTTAACATGTTTACCCTTCATGATGTATTCAAGCTCTCGCATCATTCCATGAAGTTCGAAGTACTTTGCCTCCTCGTAGAGTTGTTCGGTTTCTTTGAAGTTGTCGGGTAGCATGAGTTTACATGAGCGAATGTAGTTCAGAATGTAGCGGAACAGTTTGCCGTCTCGGTCTATGAAGTAGTGCTGCTTTAACGTATCCAGAACTATGGGGACATTTCCGTTGAACAGCCGGGCAAGTCTTGACTCGGGAAACCTACAAATAGACAAATTAACACATTGAGCAAATAAGCAACGCTAGGTGATTTAACCTTTCCCACATATGAAAAAACTGCAGCGGACGAATTTTGAAAGTATTTAGGTAACGGTGTGAAAATTCTCTATTTATAAAAATAGAATTATTGGAAAAGGTTGAAAATATTACGTCAAAATAAGAAATGCATCATGGTGAGTAATTTCTCATTTTGTCACAAAAGTTTTTAAAAGTCGTCTGTTGCTATTGCGTCAAAATGCGTTTGCATGTGGGAAAGGGTTAATCGTCCGTTAACCCCTGTCACTGGTGCATTTAACGATTGACATTTATTTCACAGCAGACGACTTGTCATTATATTCGGGGAAAAGGGATTTCTCCGTGTCACAGTTTTTTTTACATCATATCGAAATAATACTTCGTATTTTCAATGTTGCAATGTTTTCGTCTAATGTTTTCAAAGCAGATGACACAAAATAATACCATATACATATATGTAATTACCAGCCGAACGGTTGTATCATTCTCTGAAGTGTGCGGAATCAATAAAGCGTTTGGAATCCTTATAAAAAATACACAAACAAAGAGTGCGGCAGGTTAGAATCATTTTGCATATATGAATTATTCCATTATTTATAGTATTTAAAAATATAACTATAATAATGTCATGTCTACATATGTCTTTCTTTGGACCATTAACATAAACACATTATGAGGAATATTTGAAATACTGGTAGATGAAGGTATAACCTTGTAAACACAATGATGATTTTAAGAACTGTTTGAAATACTGGTAGATAAAGGTATAACCTTGTAAACACAATGATGATTGTAAGAACTGTTTGAAATACTGGTAGATAAAGGTATAACCTTGTAAACACAATGATGATTGTAAGAACTGCCAAAGTCACCTTTGGGGATGAAACGGTTCCCTTAACCTTTTCCTGATACAGACAAACGTTTGAAAAAAACATTGTTAGAAAAGGAGAAAAATGAGCATTCCGAGTAATTTCTTCTTTTCCTTCAATGTTTTCATCTTTAAAGGAAAGCAATACTTCCGATGTTGTGAGCTGTTACATTTGTCCATGCCCACATGATTTCAATGTAGACTTTTAATATATCATATCAGGTTTATGGTTAGGACATAATTACGTTGTAGAAACGTATCTGTCACCCTTTGATGGGAAATACTGTATTAACATCTCCGAAGAAGTTCGGAACATTTAAATATAATGCCCATAAGAGAAATAGTTAAACATATTTAAAGTTTAAAACAATGAAAGAGATATAAATTTAAATTAAGCAATAAATGTTTACCAGAATTTTACCCAATTCAGTAGATTTGTTATTAGAAAATTGCATCAGCCTCAGGCTTTCATATTAAGTTCATACTTAGTAGATAGATAAATACCAAAGTGGGTTTTTTTTCTGACACAACCAAGGATTAGTAATTTACCCCAAGGGGGATCTTAGAATTAACAAATAACTTGGGTTGATAGGTAGACATTATTCTGTTTTTGTATTAGTAGATTGAACTTAGTTCCGGTGTTGTGTTATCCTTGTCCCATGTACAGACGCCTCTGCAGCAGACGACTTTTTAAAACGTTGTGATTAAAAGAGAAATTGCTCATTATCATGATCCGCAACCCTAACCGCCAAGAAGGGCAGCCATTACTACCAGTGTTAAAGTCTTTGGTATGATACGATCGGGGATCAAGCCAACGACCTCCCACACCCGGGACAGACGCTCTACCTCTACGCCCACGACCTCCCACACCCGGGGCAGACGCTCGACCTCTACACCAACGAGGCGGTAACACCAATACAAGTCATGAGTGTTCTGTCAACAGTCCCGAACTGTGACCCGCGGAGCAGCTGACCGTACACCATCGGTTTAGCGAATCACATTCCAATTATTGTCCACATTGGCTAACCCTTTCACACATACAAGTAAAAACACATCTGCAGGAAAAGAAATATGGAACGGATCTCTATGAATTACTTTTCAATAGAGTTGAACATATTGTTACTTAAAGAGAAATTAATTATTTAGACTTTTTAGCAATTTCGGCTTTTGCTATAATGTATTTGAAACACATTTGCAGAGCATGCGTCAACATGTCTATGCATGTGGGAAATGGTTAAACATGTACCGGTTATGATATTTGGATAGCTATAAAACAATACTGCGGGACATGGAGTTATTCCTCGTTTAACCGATATTTCTTTTTTCATGATTGTTTGGTTTTTATCGCCACTTTCAACAATTGTGCAGTTATATCACGGCGTTTCCTAGGTAAGTCACCTGTCCATGTATCCTGAAACAAGCCAGTCGTAATGCTAATCCTCCGCAGCCAATGGAGGCAGCTATTTCAACCAGTGTTTAAGTCTTTGGTATAACCCGGCCGGGGATCGAACACGCGACTTCCGGTAGAACCCGATGCGGGTGCTCTGCCACTACACGACCGAGGGGGAGAAATGTTCAAAATACGACAACTGAAGACTTGCCTAGAGCCGCCTGTATCACGTTAAGTGGTAAACATGTCCCAAAAGGTGCATTTTGTACGTGTAGAGGCCCAATTCATATTTCAAGCCTGATATAATATTAAAACTCGAGTTTTGCCCACAAGTAAAGTAAATTGCGCGAATCCAGTTTCATCTAATGAACTTCTCATTATAGAGTAGTTAGCCCGGGGCAAAATAGCTTTTTGAAATGTACACAAAGCTACTTGAAAAACTGAACCGATAGAAAATATACCCAAACGTCTAGATAAACGAGTATGTTTACCCCCAGGCTATATTATTGATCGTAAGCAGAGGAGACGTATATATATAACGCTCAAAGCTGGAAAATATATTCTATACCCAATATGGGAAATTGTCTGTTTATTTGTAGGGATTTTTATTTTGCCTTCAACCGATTTTGTTTTATATTACTTCTCATATTACAAACAACAGTTTTGTTTTCCCCTTGTGAAAGAATGCAGTTCAAACAGTCTCACGAATGAAGACACACTTCCCTTTCCCGACATATTCCTCCTCTTTCTAAATGTATTGTTCCTCTTTCTCAAAAGTATCATAATCACATGTATCCCGGTTATGTACTCCTTTCTTAACTTACCTTTTCCCATAAATAGACGCTTTCTAACGCCTCTGCAGCAGACGACATTTCAATTCATTGTGGCAAAATCATACGATCATTAAAAGAAGAGGTTTTTTTTATATTTTGATCATTTCAAAGTCGTATGCTGCAGATTCGTTGTATCTTGATGATTCTAGACGCAATTTGATGCAGCTACAGCTGATGTCTTTTGAAAATTATGAGCAATTTCTACTTTTGCTACATTGTTTTCGACTCTATCCCTTAATGACACTTTCAACTATAGTGATTTTCAAATTGTTTACCTATTTGTTTCTAAAGTTCCCTGCTGCCGCTTTGTTGTTTTAAGGAAAGTCAAAAAGGCTTTATAGAATTTCAACAAAAAGGCAAGGAGTAAACGTTTGTTTGAAGTTAAATGTGAAGAGTAAAACTGTTGGTAAAACAGTTTAACTGTTTACCTTATATGACAGTTTAGCGTAGTCTGCTTTGAACTATTTGTGGAGAAAAAAACATCTTAGAAGTTGATATAATACTTTTGAAACTGATTCGAAAACATTGTTGGAAAAGTAGTAATGACTCGATCTAAACAGTTTCTCATTTTCCGATAATGATTTCGAAACTCGTCTGGTGCAAGGGTGTCTTAGGTCGTCTGCGTCTTGGAAATGATTTACGAATCGCCTGCAGTCCCTTTTACATCAATCCAAAGACGATCTTATTTCGATCACTGAGAGTGGGGAAGGATTTTCTCTGTTTTCTGTTGTTGACGTGAAAAAGCCCGGGGCTTTCCGGTCGTGGCTATGGCAACAGAGCTGGTACACAGAAATCGTTAATCTAATATCATGCCGGAAGGCACTGGGGATTGTTTTAGGATTTTCAACAGAATAATGCCACGGGCCTAACTGCTGCAAATGTTCATCATAAAAACAAGCTGCGCAAAGGAAAAACAACGCTTCTGAGGAATCGTAATTTTGTGTTAGAAAGAAAAAGATCATAGGTTCAGTTTCACGCTTGCTTTAACCCTTTCCCACATGCAAAATATATGCAGCATTCGACATTGAAATCATCAACTCAAAAATAGGAAAATATCGAGAAATGAAGATATGATTGCTGAAAAAAGAAAAGAAAACCTTGTGGCAAAATGTTTTTCAAACGTCGTCTGATGTAGATGCGTCAAAATGCGTCTATATGAGGGAAAGGGTTAATAATAGAACAAAAACAATGTGATAGGACTTAGGATACAAAGTTGATTAACATAGTCTTTCAACAATTTATAATCCCAATGAAATGAAACTGCTGTAGCCGTGTGTCATGCATATTGGTAATTACCTTTGATAACTTTACATGGGACAGTATTATTTTTTTTTAAATGTAGAAAATGAGAAACTACTGAACTATTTCACCCCACCACCGCAACAATGTTTCCACATTATTATCCAAGTTTCCACCTCCAACATTGTAGATGTAACTTTTAAAATAAGCAGACGACACTAAATTAACCATAGCAGGTAACCGGCTACACTATAATCGGTATTTTGTAACTTTGCTGCTTTTTCTCCAGTCAATCAACATCGATAGTGGGGTTAAAATGGTAACATCTGGAACGTTTGAATGCATATTCTGAACAATTTACATACGTCGTCTGACACATGAAAAAGTGGACTGGGTTCGGAAACGATTTTGGTTTTAAAGAAAACACTTCCATATTGGCCAGTACTTTAAAATAAAAAAACCCACCTAAAATGACGAGTTTCAAGTTAGCATGTTTTCAACAGAAAAAGGCATCCACTGTATACTAGTATAAAGGAGAAATGAACGATGCTCAAGTTAGCTAGGTTTCTGTAGTATGGAACGTTTTTAAGTCAAAACACCAAACCAGTTAACACAATGGTGCTGATGCAGACGACTGTTTATGCCGCTGAAGCAGACGACTTTTGAAAAACATAAAACAATGGAATTGATTAAACTATGGTAATGGTTTAAAACTATAAACGATTTAATGGAATTGAACAATATCTTTTAAACAACAAAATAAACCATTCTCTTCTTCTATTTTCAATCTTTTTTTTAAACATTTCAAGCCATGATATTTTAGACAACAAATGGAAATAAACGTTTGAGAACATGGCAGAAACCGGGAAAATGCTTAAACATCCATCCAAAAGAGATGATATTAAATACGGAGTTTTGTGTAAATGTAAATTCATCAGGCACCCATGTAATTCTTTTCGTTCGTACAGGTGAGTATATATATGAGCCGTCTCGCGAGAAAACCAACGATGTTGTCTCTGCGTACAGTGTCGATCCTGATCAGTCTTAACATGACGTGCAAGCTAACTCGGACAGACACGTTTCGCCTCCTGTGGATTTTCTGTTTCGGGAATCTTTTCGCTATACCTCTATCCATCGGAGACGGAATGTGTCGGCCCGGATCAGTCTGCGCGGACAGCGCAGGCTGATCTGGTCGATACATTACGAAGATGCCATTATGTTTTCTTGCGAGACGGATCAAATAGTGTTGTATTTGAGCGCGATCCAAATCAACACTGTGCAAAAGATAATCCTGTGATACAACGTAGTTAGATCGGACGTTTTATTCCGTCATTCCTAATATAAATGCTTTCTGACGCCTCTGCAGCAGACGGCTCTTTGAAAACATAGTGATAAGAGAAGAACTTGCTCAAAACGAGCAATTTCTCCATTTGCCACAATGTTTTCCACTATTCAGGTTATCCAATCAATTATAGTGATTTTTCTATTTCGTGAAAAAATATGTTCACAGTCGTCGGCTGCATAATTGTCGTATAAGGGAAAGGATTTAACAGTAATACGACAACACGACGAGATAAATACAATCGATTCGTAATTCATCTTACATGTCTAAACGTAAGATTTCTAGTGACGCGACAGTTCATGAGATTCCATTGCTGCCAGGTCAAATACCTTGGCCTATTTGTGGGGAGCTTGCACCGTCAACATATTTACCTTTTTTGTATGGTCAATGTACTCTAATTAATCTTACCCTTTCACTTTATACGACTTACGGAGGTGTTACTTCAACATGACTTACGGTGGATATTTCATCACGACTTACGGTGGATATTTCAACACGCCTTACGGTGGTTATTTCAACCCGACTTATGGTGGATATTTCAACACGACTTACGGTAGATATTTCAACACGACATACGGTGGATATTTCAATACGACTTACGGTGGTTATTTCAACATGACTTATGGTTGATATTTCAACACGACTTACGGTAGATATTTTAACACGACTTACGGTGGATATTTCAACACGACTTACGGTAGATATTTCAACACGACATACGGTAAATATTTCATCACGACTTACGGTGGATATTTCATCACGACTTACCGTGGTTATTTCAACACGACTTACGGTGCATATTTCAACACGACTTACGGTAGATATTTCAACACGTCTTACGGTGGATATTTCAACACGACTTACGGTGGATATTTCAACACGGCTTACGTTAGATATTTCAACACGTCTTACGGTGGATATTTCAACACGATTTACGGTGGATATTTCAACACGACTTACGGTAGATATTTCAACACGACTTACGGTAGATATTTAAACACGACTTACGGCGGACATTTCAACACGACTTATGGTGGTTATTTCAACACGACTTATGGTGGATATTTCATCACAAATTACGGTGGTTATTTCAACACGACTTACGGTGGATATTTCAACACAACTTACGGTAGATATTTCAACACGACTTACGGTAGATATTTCAACACGACTTACGTTGGTTATTTCAACACGACTTATGGTGGATATTTCAACACGACTTACGGTGGATATTTCAACACGACTTACGGTTGTTATTTCAACACGACTTATGGGGGATATTTCAACACGACTTACGGTAGATATTTCAACACTACTTACGGTAGATATTTCAACACGACTTACGTTGGTTATTTCAACACGACTTACGGTAGATATTTCAACACGACTTACGGTGGATATTTCAACACGACTTACGGTGGATATTTCAACACGACTTACGGTAAATATTTCAACACGACTTACGGTGGATATTTCAACACGACTTACGGTAGATATTTCAACACGACTTACGTTGGTTATTTCAACACGACTTACGGTGGATATTTCAACACGGCTTACGTTAGATATTTCAACACGTCTTACGGTGGATATTT
>JAUELF010000002.1:1795968-1809190 GCA_031471495.1 Clinocardium nuttallii
CGCCCGAAAGAATGTCGCCGCAACCGGGAATCGAACCCGTGACCACCAGATCACGAGTCAGATACGCTACCTATTGAGCTACCCGGCCGGGCGTAACGTATAGTGATGGTGCCGTTTGTGTTGACTCATAACTTTTAAGATGATAACCGGATTTTAGTTCCCTACTGGTTAAATGATCACCTTTTCCGGGCAACACGCATATCTCATTTTTCAGCCTCGCCGACTGAAGGTCACGGTTACCGTTCAAGGTAATAGGAGTGTGTCTCTGTCCCAAACAAGTCCTAAACCCTTTGAAGGATTTTGCTCAAATTATGGTCAAATTGTCAACGAATCAAGACAAAGCGCGGAACCAATGTTCCAGGTGCTTTAGTTCAAGGCCAATGTCACCATTTAAGGACAGTTGTATTAAACTGTTAAATTCTTTGGTTTGGTCAAAGTTAATCAAAATGATTACCCTATAATTACTTTTAACCAATAAAATATTTTAATGTGCAATTTGGCCGAAAGATAACCTGTGGACAACTAAGCCAGGGTTTATACACTTGGCTGCAGGTTCCTAGCAAACACCAGGCGTCGATACGACGTTGGATTGTGAAAAAACATCGTCGCCTACCATAATTTAACTTCGCGTTTACGTCAGAGCCTCGAAGTTGTACGGACTAATAATATATGCCATTTGTTTCTCGTCCAGATAGAAAAAATCCAACTCGATAGCACCTGCGTTGCCAAGTAACAAGGCTTGAATGTATTAACACTAATTTCTGTTCAAGTAGCATGTGCATATACAACAAAAGTTATTTGATAATTTAAGATATTGGAATTTAATTATAAATCAAAACAAACTGTTTTTTCAACGTTGAAATATCATAAAAGTTATCGAATCAGGAGATTTTGGTACCAAATTCATCGGAGGTCGTTTTACATGAAAAAAATCGAATTCGTTTTTAATTTACAATGACCTACGCCACATCTGGTACCTAAATATCTTAATTTGCAAATGTCTCATCAAATGTCTAAGAATATAAATCGATCTCCGCTGAATTTGGAACCTAAGTATGGTAATTTGTGAATGTCTTATTAAACATTCGATAATCAAAGTTTGCAAATGTCTTATCGAATTTCTACTGTCTAATTGGACATTCGTCCTTTTGAATGTACAGTGGCCTAAGACGAATTTGGTATCTAAATCTCTTAATTAGAGAATGTCTAATCGAATGTTTAATGTCTAACTGACGAATTAGACATTCGGTTTTTGAATGTATATTGATTTTAAACATTCGCTCTTTGCGTGCACAATTTGGTACCTAACTATCTTAATTTGCAAATGTCCAATTGAATATATAATGTCTAACTGGCCAATAAGACATTCGTTTTTGAAATTACAATAACCTACGACAAATTTGGTACCTAGTTCTCTTATTTGCTAATGTCTAATCTAATGTATAATATCTATCTGACCATAAGACATTCGCCTTTTGAACGTAGAATGAGCTATGACAAATTTGGGTGATAGATCTTGTAATTTGGGAACGTCTTATGTCTAATTAGACGTTCGATATTTAGGAATTAGACATCCAATATTTCCAAATTTTGAATGTCTAATCGAATGTTTATTTAGACATTCGGTATTTAGAATTAGCGAATGTTTAATGTTTTTTGTTTTTTTAAAGAACAATGACCTACGACATATTTAGTACCGAAATCTCTTAATTAGCGAATGTCTAATGTCTAACTGACACATTAAGCATTCGACTGTTGAATGTATATTGATCTCCGATGAATTTGGAACCTAAGTACGGTAATTTGCGAATGTCTAGTCGAATGTCTAACTGACTAAAAAGACTTCCCTAACCCTATCCCCGAAAGTAGATGCGCCAAAGTTCCGTAACGTCACAGATGAACTATTGACTCCAAAATGGACTATTGGACCTGATTTTTTTAATAAAAGCGAAAAGGAGTCAAATCGTCATTTTGTATTGAATCACACGTGACTGCTTCTCGTCCAATCAAATACTTTAATTCATAGTAGGTATATAATAACTATTACTATCTACTAGACCTAGTATACTATCCACATCTTTTTCTATCCGACAGAAGAAATCTTCACGTATTATTGATATAGTTTGTCCTGATCTATGTATTACATGTAAATTAATAAAGATGAACTGGTTACCGGTCTATACTTGATGCTATCCATGGTGATCATTTGGGTTTTTTTATTTTGCGTTTTTGGTAGTTCTAAGAATGAACTTTAATTTTATACAACAGAGACGTATGTATATGTTTCTGGATACAGGTATATGTGTTTATTTATTTCATATTAACGAACCATAACCCATGATGCTATAATGTTCTCCTATGGAAAATGAATTCCGTCCCTTGACCTAGTGTACTGGCTCGTTCGACACGATTCTCTTCACAGCGTCATTCCGAACTCCTCGGGTAATTCCTTAATCCTACATCATCCGAGATTAACGAATATATTGCTTCCTAGAGCAAATAGGTTAATCGATATTTGATAATTTAACTGATGATCGAAATTCTTGGGTATTGTCTTCAATTGTTTTCACAGTCGTCTGGTGTATTTATTCTAGTTGGCTCTAGCAACATTTGGATTAATGAAAATTAATCTCCTAAATAAGATCGAAACTTAATTACAATAGCATTGGCATTGCTTTATTATTGACTCGTCTTAGTATACTAATTTAAGCATATATGCATCTCGTATCAAAGGTCCCTGGTTCGAGTCCCGTGATGAGCGGGTCCTGACTTTGGGATATTCCACATAAACGGCGCGACATCGAGAGTGATTAATCAAAGCCAAAGGCTTGTTTCGCAATCGATGTAAAATAAATTAGTTTAAACTTAACTGTAACACAGATATAAACAATACTTGAATATACTATCGCCAATTTAACTACATGTTTTTGTAAAGTTTAGAACGTATAATAATCATCTCCCAATTGAAAAAATATGTTGGCCGAATAAAGATCATCATGACAACATTGGACAATTATGCAATTCTGGACTTATAGGTGACGATATTTCATTATTTGTTAAAATTCTCACATTTAAAACAATTACGAAATAACTTGTACCTGAAAAGTATAGAAGAAATAACAATATGTTTTGTCCCGATTTACCTATGAATGAGAACGAAGAAAATATCAAATTCAAACTTTATCAATTTAAAAATAACATTTTAAGTTATATCAACAATCATCCGGCCATTCACTCCTTTCATCTAAGCTTTCTTTTCCTTAACTATTAATATTAATAGTGATATGAAATTACACCAACACAAGTTATTGTTTTTGTGTGTATATTAATTAAACTGCTATATACATTTGTTTTGTTATTGAATGATTCGTATGTCACATAACATTGCTTTTGCAGAATGGAAACATAAAAGTGTACATTTTTAAAAGGGAGGGGCAAATAGCCAGCCATATATTCGTATAGGCGGGCATATTCAATGAAATAAAATATAGAACAGTAAAGGAACTCAACAAGTTTTACCTCATTGACCACATAATTCTTTATTTCCAAATAAAACATGTCTGCTAATGGCGCCAATCGTTGTATTTAAAGTTCGTATGATATCAACATCAATTGGATCTTTGTACCATCTAATAAACAAGTGCATCGCGTAATTAGTGGACCAATCATAATTATCCTTGAATATCAACTTGGTTTGTAAATAATCTGGACGTGTAAAATTATATCCATCAATGTGAATAAGTTTTGGATGTTCCACTGAGAGTTTAAAAGGTGTTATTAACGAATTCCAGGTCCAATGTCCTTGTTTATAGTTCTTGTAGCTTTGGTGCCACAAGTCGAGAAAAGTCGCGTTTTTCCGTGCCAAAATGAACTGGTTCCCAAGGGTATCCTTAAACACGTGACCCATGGTCATATCGTATCGTCTTAGAGGGACAATTGGCCTTAAAAGTATCTGGTCGAAGTCCAAATACAGTCCGCCGTATTCTGAAATAAGGAAAACAATAATGACAAAATATGGCTAAACACATTAAACCTTTCCCACATAAAAAAATAAATTGTGTACAGCAGACGACTTTGAAAAACCTCTATCAAAAAACAAGAAAAACGGCAATGTTTCAACAGAAGCTTGCTGTAGCCTGACTCAACATTTGTCTGAATGTACAAAATGGTTAATCTTGAACCATCATTTGCATAATGCCTATGTCTTACGTTCGAACAGTCAGATAGGTTTTTGTAAAACCCAGCTTTTCAAGTTCCCGTTATGCAACATGGAGTCGGATCGTCGTTTATGTCTATTTAAAGCATGTTTATGGATCTGTTCATCGAAATTCACAAAATTACGTGTAATGGCGTAAACTGATTTGTTGTTTATTCTAAAAATTTTGCTTTTAATTTGAAGGGTTCATCCATTGAACGTTGTTGTGTACACAAACCTACTTCCGGTTATCGTTTTGACTTATACAAATAAAATATGGCTAGGTGCGAAGTAAGTGGCACATCTATAAATGAACGTTGTGTACACGAACCTACTTCCGGTTATCGTGTTGACTTATACACACAAAATATGGCTAGGTGCGAGGTAAGTAACACATCTATAAATGAACGTTGTGTACACGAACCTACTTCCGGTTATCGTTTTGACTTATACAAACAAAAAATGGCTAGGTGCGAAGTAAGTGACACATCTATAAATGCTCCCGAAACGAACCAACTTTTAAGTGATAATTACATCCGCTTGTGTAACCATGCTACATGACCAAAGTGGATACTGTCGAACACCATGTTTAATTATTTATAACGGAAGAAGACTCTTGTCTTACTACAAATCAAAGTACAAATGATAATAATTACACTAAGTCATTAAATGATATATTTAAACCTTCTGGATTCCCTCATAGCGCCGCTAAAAATAGCATCAATCGTTCACAAAACGAGTCGTGAAAAGCTCGACCATTCGAATAGTTTGGCAAGCAAATGGAAATGTTTATGAGTACAACTATACATGCAATGTTCGCCTAACTTACAGTTAAGTACGGTATTGAACTTAATAGCATTGTGTCTCCTACATCGTATGTCGATGTTGATGAGCACTTTCCCACATACAACAACGCTTCAGCAGACGACTTTGAAAAATCGAGGTTAAACATAAAACTCTCTATGAAATGGAAGTATTATTATTGAAATCAAGAAATGGTTCATTTGTGGCGAAACTAGAGTGATACGAACGTAAAGGAACGGACTTTATTTGCGCCCAATAACCACGGGATACCAGCCCAAGCATCGGTCAGTATACATACCGCGCAGACTGATCCGGCGACACATTCCGTCTTAGGGGTATATATAGTAGTGATTCCTAAAACAGAAAATCCACAAGAGGCGAAAAGTTTCTATCCGGGTGCGCCTGTGTGGCATGCTTAGGCTGATCCGTGTCGATACTTTACGCAGATGCATTTTGGGGCATTTTGAGAAAAAATTAATTAAGTCATTAAATAACCCTGGGGGCATTTTTCTATTGGGCCAATATATAAATGCTACACAGGCCTACTTTTAAGTAGTGTTTATATTACGCTAGGATGGCATTGACATTTGCTCAAAGACCGACCCTTTTTGTCTTTAGTCGTTTGTCAATTTCACTTGGCTAGAATTAATTGCACTGTGTTTAACGACGCTGGACATTGATTCTACGGCGTTTCCTGGGTAAGTTGCCAGTACTACTGGTCCATTTATCCTGACACCAGCCATTCAGTCGTAATGCTAACCCCGCAACCCTGAACGCAAAGGAGGGCATCCATTACTACTATTGTTAAAGTATTCTGTACGACCTCCCTCCGGACGCACTACTAATACACACACCACTGGGGCGGTTCACTTCGCCAGGACAGTGTAGACCAATACCTAGAATAAATGGCTCATCTTTGAAATTGCAAAGGCATATCCTAGATCTTTGATATCCTAAATCTCTGTGGCGCTTCATTTTAACTTGTCCGATACAACGACGCAGACAGCTATGAGAGGTGAAGATCTTTCACAGCTCTGCATAATAAGAATACATGGTATTTTGCTTGAAGACCTCCTGAGGATATTGGAGGCAAAAGTAGATACGAATCTATGTTCGCACCTATGTTATCTTATCTTGATAAATGTACAAGGTTAAGTCTAGGTTAAACATTTACTTTACATCAACTGCGAAACAAGTTTTCAGCTTGTATTGATCATGCTCGATGTCCGCTACTTGGCGACTTAACCAGTGCTCTCGCAGTGTGGAAAATCCCAAAGGCACACACCCGCCCATCACGGTTTGTCGGAGGATCCAGGATGCACAGACGATGATCTGCACCTACACTGTTCAAGGTACTTTATGTTTGGTTATCCACATATGGGGCTTAAAGTTTGTATGCATTAAATGTACAACGTTATTCTTCCCGACTAGATATGCTGCTATAATATTGATGTGTGCTTTTTTTTCACCGCTTTCTCGCGAAGGATCGTAAGTAACTAAAAACTACCAAAACCTGTTCTTACTTTGTATAGCTTCAATCCTCATCACATCTGCGCCATGTTCAGGAAAGGACAACCTTTTACCATACACAACCTCTATTCTTTGTCTCTGTACGTGTACGATGTTCGGTGATAATCGGATGAGATACTCCCAGTATGGACCGTAAGGCAGATGTTCCCCATGAATCAGAATCAAACACGGCTTCATGAATTTAAGTCCACTCATGAAGCTAAGAAAGTGGAAATATCCCATCTCCTTTTTACCATACCATACATAATGTAAAACATTAGGAACAATTTTGTCGTCTGTACAGCACGTGTCAATGACGTTCAACAAACACTCATCGCCGAACGGAACAGTAATTACATCAGATGATGACGTAGAAGATGACGTGTACATCCGGGCATTATTGTCATTGCATGTGAACACGACTTTTTCTCGTATGACGGGTTGATTAACCTTTATTGTGAAAGCAGGACATGGCTGTCGAACTTTGAAATTCCATTGTGTTAGGTCAGATGTTTTATCCGGATATAACATTCGACTGTGCCAAGATGGAGTTGCTGTACATGTTCCATTTGACGGCCTGGAATGTGTTAAAGTAGCATCTCTTGATTTATTATCGGATTGAATACCTGTAGTTATAAGAAAAAACATTATTTTTCATTTTCGAAAGTATATGTTTTTGGCGTATTATAGCAACAGACGATAATACAATAGTTGCAAACTAGCTCGCAGTGAGCAATTTCTCCTGTTTAGTAACAATGTTTACAAACCTATAGTCAATTTGTTTACATTTGTTTATAAAAAACAATTCAACCAGATGTTTTCAAAGACGAGTGCTGCAAAGTTTCTGTATCTGTGAAAGGTTTAGCTTCGTATAATGTACCATGGTTTTTTTTATGGTTTTTTAAAATTGTTTTAATTAGGTTTTACGCCGTTTTCAACATCATTTCAGATATATTACGGCTACAGTTCACTTATGCATGATCCCTTGGTTAAGAAACCCAGTAGTAGGCTAGGAAATGTGCCTTGCCCTCTACCATGACCGTCGCGCCGCGAATGGGGATCGGCACCTGTTCCAAATCCAGACACTAACCACTCGACCACGTCGGATTACTTTAAAAATTCCCACCGTATGTATTTAAAGATTTTGTTTATTACGCCCCCTACCCGACTTCACGTCCTTGCACATGACCTACATCGACGTTGAAAACAGTTGCTTAGATCGGCGAGACCCGATCATGTGTCAGACATGTAGTGGACCATACTAGTTCAGTTCCAGACCCTTCCAGACCTCTTCAAAACCACAGACCGCCACACATCCCGACATTTACTCGACCTTTATCCGACTTTTCCTATGTCTACCCGACCAACCTGACCTGTTCGACTTTTTATTTTAACTCTACCCAACTTATACCCACACAATACAATACAATACACGAATAAACAATATCATGAAAGTTAAGCAGCAGGCTTTATATAGTCAGGTATGATCGGGGAAAAGTCGTTTATGATCGGGGAAAAGTCGTTTATGATCGAGTAGCAGTCATATATGTTCGAGTAGAGGTTGGATCGGTTTCCAAATTGATCGGGTTTTTTTAGCACTACGCTGAACTTTTGGAATGCGAAAATATCGTTTTGAAACCCTGACAACCAACCAAGGTAGACCGCGGCAGACTGAGGGAATCATGTCAAGACCGCACGATCGACTTTGATCGAGGTACTCCGATTGGCGGTTAGCACAGGCCATTATTTAGATTTCATCTGGGTTAGACCATGGCTCCCCATATTAAACAAATTGGCACCCGACAAAAGGCCCTTCCCGACGCTGCTACGACCCACTTCGATGTTATCTGGATCATCCTCGATCATCCCAAGTCGCTCAACAATATTTCGGTCGGCGTCTCTCGGGGAGGAGATCGTAAATGTGTGAAGGCTGTTTTACAAGTACATCAATTATAACCATTGCAACATGCTTTTATCACGGTCAGTTGATTGTGAAATGACCGTGTGCAAGATAATTCAATCGCGGACTGTGTACGAACACATATACTATGTAAAGTAAACACAGCATTATTGAAGTCACCGAAAGCAGAGTTCAGCCGCTAAGCATGACCGCGTCAAGTTCCCGTGAGAATACTGTTATGCATTGTCCGATATACTGAAGCGGTACTATTGGACCGGATTACAAACGGACAGGGTATAGCCACAGCTATCATTCATGATCATGACACATGATAATTCCGTACGAGCCATCTCGCGAGAAAACCAACATTATGGATTCTGCGTAAAGTATCGACCCTGATCAGCCTAAGCATGCCGTACAGACTTACCTGGATAGACACATTTCGCCCCTTGTGGATTTTCTGTTTCGGGAATCATTTTTCTATACCTCTATCCCTCGGAGTCGAAATGTGTCGGCTCGGATCAGTCTACGCGGATAGCGCAGGATTATCTGGTCGATACATTACGCAGATGCCATATTGCTGGTTTTCTCACGGGACGGCTCATATTCTTTGTTAATGTATGTCAATAACAATCCCATGCACAAATGTATCATCAATTAATGCCAAACGGGTCAGTATATCGTGACCACAAATCATAATTTAAAATGACGAATACTTCAGTGTCCATGTACATTGAACTGTCGCACTAAATACATAACAAAGTCAGTTTACATTGAACTGTCACACTAAATACACAACGAGGTAAATTTACATTGAACTGTCACACTAAATACACAACAAGGTCAGTTTACATTAAACTGTCACACTCGGTACATAACAAAGTCAGTTTACATTGAACTGTCACATTAAATATACAACAAGGTCAGTTTACATTGAACTGTCACACTTAATACACAACAAGGTATGTTTACACTGAACTGTCATACTAAATAAATAACAAGGTCAGTTTACATTGAACTGTCACAATTAATACACGACAAGGTAAGTTTACATTGAATTGTCACACTCAATACATAAAAAGATCAGTTTACATTGACCTGTCACACTTAATACATAACAAGGTCAGTTTACATTGAACTGTTACAATAAATACACAACATGGTCAGTTTACATTGAACTGCTACACTAAATACATAAATAAGTCAGTTTACATTGAACTGTCACATTAATACACAACAGTGTCAGTTTTACATTGAACTGTCACACTAAATGCACAACAAGGTCAGTTTTACAGTGAACTGTCACACTAAATGCATAACAAGGTCATTTTGCGTTGAACTGTCACACTCAATACAAAAAAATGTCAGTTTACATTGAACTGTCACACTAAATAGGCAACATGGTCAGTTTACATTGAACTGACATACTAAATACACAACATGGTCAGTTTACATTGAACTGTCACACTAACTACACAACGAGGTCAGTTTACATTGAACTGACATACTAACTACACAACATGGTCAGTTTACATTGAACTGTCACACTAAATACGCAACAAGGTCAGTTAACATTGAACTGTCACACTAAATACATACCAAGGTCAGTTTACATTGAACTGTCACACTAAATACATAACAAAGTCAGTTTACATTGAACTGTCACACTAAATACACAACAAGGTCAGTTAACATTGAACTGTCACACTAAATACATATCAAGATCAGCTTACATGAAACTTTCACACTAAATACATAACAACGTCAGTTGACATTGAACTGTCACACTAAATACATATCAAGATCAGCTTACATGAAACTTTCACACGAAATACATAACAACGTCAGTTGACACTGAACTGTCACACGTAATACATAACAATGTAATTAACTTCGAACGGCCACACTAAATACATAACATAACATTGAACTGTCATACAAAGTCAGTTTACATTGAACTGTCGCACTAGACACATAACAAGGTCAGTTTACATTGAACTGTCATCCTAAATACATAACAAGTTATGTTTACATTGAACTGTCGCACTAAACACATAACATGGTCAGTTTACATTGAACTGTCACCCTAAATACATAACAAGGTCAGTTTACACTGAACTATCACACCAAATACATAACCAGGTCAGTTTATATTGAACTGTGACACTTAATACATAACAAGGTCAGTTAACATTGAACTGTGACACTTAATACATACCAATGTAATTAACTTCGAACGGCCACACTAAATACATAACAAGGTTAGTTTACATTGAACTGTCATACAAAGTCAGTTTACATTGAACTGTCGTACACAACACATAACATGGTCAGTTTACATTGAACTGTCACCCTAAATACATAACAAGGTCAGTTTACATTGAACTGTCATACACAGTCAGTTTACATTGAACTGTCGTACAAAATACATTACATGGTCAGTTTACATTGAACTGTCACCCTAAATACATAACAAGGTCAGTTTACATTGAACTGTCACATTAAATACACAACAAGGTAAGCTAACTTCGAACTGTCACACTAAATACATAACAAAGTCAGTTTACATTTAACGGTCACACTAAATGCATAAATAAGTCAGTTTACATTGAACTGTCACATTAATACAAAACAATGTCAGTTTTACATTGAACTCTCACACTAAATGCACAACAATGTCAGTTTTACATTGAACTGTCACACTAAATACATAACAAGGTCATTTTACGTTGATCTGTCACACTCAATACCAAAAAAATGTCAGTTTACATTGAACTGCCACACTAAATACACAACATGGTCAGTTAACATTGAACTGCCACACTAAATACATAGCAAGGTCAGTTTACATGAAACTTTTACACTAAATACATAACAACGTCAGTTTACATTGAACTGTCACACTCAATACACAGCGATGTCAGTTTACATTGAACAGTCACACTAAATACATAATAAGGTCAGTTTACATTGAACTGACACACTCAATACATAACAAGGTCAGTCTACATTGAACTGTCGCACTAAACACATAACACCATCAGTTTACATTGAACAGTCACATTTATAAATAACAAGGTAAGTTTACATTGGAAAATGTATTGTGCATTTAAGGTCTATCAAATTGATTCATACAACTTGATGAACAGGTATAATATACATATTATTATTTAGTGTATGCTAAATGATGAGATACTGTGTTCTATCAGTGAAATAAAATACATATCACCCACACTGTGAATAATATAGGTATGCCGGAACTAATTTTTTAAAATGATAAAGGGAGGTATTCCGTAAATTTAACAAATCAGACTTGATGTCATTGTCTGACAGTGTGTATAAATAAATACACTAGAGTATGTTCCATATTTCTTCTCGTTTCAACTTTTCAAAATTGCGGACAAACTGTGTTTGAAAAGGACAATTGCATATCCACTAAAAACAAACAAATATCCTCTATGTAACACCACTACATTGACAGTTCAATTTACGTTTTGGAGAATGAAAATCTCACTTGCCGATAAATTGCTTGGTAGCACTGGAGAGTTTCACAGCTCGTAATGACAGGTGCATAGCGAAACGGTCAATATCAAGAACGGATAGCGCGATGATACACACTATGGCGGTAAGCAAGCACCCTACTAACATAAGTCTCCTTAGACCTGGCATGCTGTATCCGGGGAACATGTTGTATGTTGTTGCATTCACCTGCAAAAGCAGAAGTCAATAAACATCTGTTAGAATAACACATTTTTACATGACACATTTACACGGTTTTTTTCTTGGACCATGTTGTTTGTTGTTCATATCCAACTGAAAATTTGCATTAAATTTAAATATTTCAGATAAAAAAATCAAACATAACGAAAATTGACAGCAGAGAACACTTTTATCGAAAAATTACAGACAGGTAAATTAGCAAACATTTCCATTTATTTGCGCTTGGAAATTTCAGTCGTGAATTACAATGCCAATATTGCGTGAACAAGACGATGAGATGTCAAATGATCTTATTGTTTCTGGATTAACTAGATCTGGATACTATTCCATCAAACGTACTTAGCGCTAAGTAAAACTTAAATACTAAAATACATATTTCATAATATTTTGTTTCCTAAATATTTAGCAAAACAGGAACTTATTTAGTAAATCATTAGTTCACATGCTTAGTTTCCTTGCTGACTAACAATACTTGTTGAAAAATGAAATATGTTGGCCTCTTAATTAAGAAAACGAAAAATGATGAAATACGTACTTATGTATTTATGTATGAATTAACGCTACGTATCATTTGTGGCCTGGATAATTTACTTGTGAAAACTGTATTATGCATTTTTTGTAAATATTTAGTCGGGAGTGTTTCAGGTATTAGGACAAACAGACAAATACAGGTTGAAAAGACAGGCATTACACGATTTAATCAATTCCATGAATGTATAGATAATGCATGCTATTTTAGTTCTATAGAGCTATATATGCATGAATAAAATACCTGATAGCAAATAATCGTATAATCACGACAATCACAGCGTAAATGTAACATGCGACATACATAATCTAGTGTGTATACATACCAAGTGCACAATTTAAATACTCATTGTTAGAATGACGTGTGTTAAGATCAGAAACTCGGACACGGAGATTCCAAATAGACAAATAAAAGGTTGAATCATCATTGAACCACTTAAGTATCCATCGTAAATACACGTGCAATTAATGATGTCATTGTAAGACGTGTCCATCGTAAATACACGTGCAATTAATGATGTCATTGTAAGACGTGTCCATCGTAAATACACGTGCAATTAATGATG
>JAUELF010000002.1:1815955-1825985 GCA_031471495.1 Clinocardium nuttallii
GTTGTTGTCCGCGGTGCTATCATCACTAGCATATGTGTTGTCACTTTCATCGTTGCTGTCAGTGGTGCTATCATCACCAGCATAAGTGTTGTCACTTTCATCGTTGCTGTCCGTGGTGCTATCATAACTAGCATAAGTGTTGTCACTTTTATCATTGCTGTCCGCTGTGTTATCATCACTAGCATAAGTGTTATCACTTTCACCGTTGTTGTCCGCGGTGCTATCATCACTAGCATATGTGTTGTCACTTTCATCGTTGCTGTCAGTGGTGCTATCATCACTAGCATAAGTGTTGTCACTTTCATCGTTGTTGTCGGTGGTGCTATCATCACTAGCATAAGTGTTGTCACTTGTATCGTTGTTGTCAGCGATGCTATCATCACTAGCATAAGTGTTGTCACTTTCATCGTTGCTGTCCGTGGTGCTATCATAACTAGCATAAGTGTTATCACTTTCATCGTTGTTGTCCGTGGTGCTATCATCACTAGCATAAGTGTTGTCACTTGTATCGTTGTTGTCAGCGGTGCTATCATCACTAGCATAAGTGTTGTCACTTTCATCATTGCTGTCCGCTGTGTTATCATCACTAACATAAGTGTTATCACTTCCATCATTACTGTCCGTGGTGCTATCATCACTAGCATAAGTATTGTCGCTTTCATCGTTGCTGTCAGCGGTGCTATCATAACAAGAATAAGTGTTGTCGCTTTCATCGGTGCTGTCTGCGGTGCTATCATCAATAGCATAAGTGTTGACCCTTTCATCGTTGCTCTCCGCGGTGCTATCATCACTAGCATAAGTGTTGTCGCTTTATTTGAAATACAGACATGAAATATGCCAGAAAAAGTTTAGAATAGAAAGACTATCATACTAATTCTTTGCTGGAAAATTATGCACCCGTGTCCTGTGTTGATTCTTGCATAATTGTTTTATTTTCAGAGAGCGATTATTTTGCGTGACAATAATGGTGAAACAATATGGCGTCTCTGACGTTGTTGCTACAGCAATCACGCGACGTTAATCATGCGACGTTAATGACGTCACGTATGCGGAGAAAAATGGTGTAATGTTCTAAAACATAAGTAGAATAAAACGCAGTAGGAACGATAATAGGTCCTGATATTGTCTGTGTATGCACAACGGTTATACATGTATTTACAGGCACGGTCAGCTATACAAAACTGTCTACCACCATTATGTGAAATTGTTCCGTGTTTGACTGAAGATATTGTTCATAGTAAATTATGTGTGTCAAATTGACCTCCTCTTTTTCAAATGATTATCTTTTCTCTCGAGAATGACGCATCATGGAAGACATATTAAACAATATATACCAAAAGACATTTCAGAAACAAGCGATGTACGTTTTCATGGATCAACACCTGTGAATTGCACTTCATAGTTACCTGTATCTACAAGCGTTTCCCAAACTGTGACAGGACGCCGCACGCACTATTAACCCTTTCCCACATACAACAAATTTGCAACAGAGTACTTTGAAACCATCTAGTCAAAAACACGACAAATCCCCATGAATGAAGGTATAAGTATTGAAAGAAGTTGAAAACTTGTGGCAAAGGGCGAAATTACTCGTTTTGAACAATTTCTTCTTTTGTCACAATGTTTTCAAAAGTCGCCTGCTGCAGGGGCGTCAAAATGCGTCTGCAGGTGGGGAGGGAATCGCTGCAAATTTTGACAAATCATTGTTCGTGGATACACAACTATGAAGTTCCTAGCTAATGACATCCTATGACTTTTGAAATACTTTCTGTAAATTGAAACAAAAACCACAATTGCTAGTCAGATCTTTTCTATGGTTTCTAGACTACCATGGTTACTACAATTGTAGATTAAAAGGGCTGAATGAAAATATTGGGTCTCTGAAATTGAAGCAATAATACTTCAAAGAGCATGTGGATGTCCTTTAAAAAAAGGCTTTAAAGCGACGAAGAAAGATCTTCATGTGCTGTTAGCAAATTGTTCACAATTGCCCATTAGAATCAGTTAATGTAGGTGCGAAGGTAGCAATTTATTTACACCTTTGAATAACTTTAAGGGACATAACCCCAGTAAAACTGCATTTACTTTCTGCAAAGGTGGCCTCCCTTATCTCGAGGGACTTAAAAACATATGATTAATATCCGAGTTTTAACTCGGCATTTTACGAAAATCAGGAACGTCCCTGCAATAGTATTTACTAAATACAACTAAATGAGTCGTCCCACGAGAAAATCAACATAATTGATTTTATTCAATATCGACTCAGATCAGCCTGCACATTCTGCGCAAGCTAATCCGGGTGGACACATAACGTCTCTCTCAGTGGGATAAAGGTATAAATTATTTTAGGGTTTTATCATCAAGATAGTCTGCGGTTCCCAACTTCCCATGACGCAGTTATAAGGGGAATGAACTGCAGACATCATCGAGGTTCCCCGTTCGGATTCCACATGTATAGATGGATCTAAATACGCCGCATTGTGGGAAAATGTTAAATCCACACACTGGGTTATTTTTGAAGAAGACTCAAATAGCGTTTGTCACCAATTAAGTGTCTCTTTCCGATATAATTATGTTTGAAATGCTTTTGAATACAGTGTTAACCCACAATACAACACATGCATGAACGTTTTCTACGACGCTTTCAATTTTCAAATTGTTTCAGATATTTCAGAACAAACGAAGAATCACTTCGGGTATATTATACGGTATTTTAATATTGTAGACTACTACTTTCCGTTCAAGAAACATTGAAAGTTTCAAGCGTCAATTTTGACAGGTAAATGTTTTACATAAATAAAACTGACCATACTCACACCGCCAAAACGACTATCATAAATAGTATAACAGGTAAAGGTTAAGGGTCACGTACCAGTATTACATAATAGGTCACCGTGTCATTATAAATTTACACACATATCACGTGACCATGAATGAATTTCTACACCTGACCATTATTGAGATTTTCATCGAGTAAATGCCGACCATATAAAGCGATAGGTAGGGGTAAAACAGTTTAGATAATGTTAAAGCTGAATTATTTAACAATTTTACTCTAATTAATCATGTATCAGTAGATTGAGTGCAACCTCGTTTAATTGCACTAACGCATTCCTGAGGAAATACAAATTGTTTACGTTTGTTTATTTGGCGACCTGCCAGAATATCTGTAACGTGCGTTCTGATTGGTTAATGCAATGATTGGCAGATAGGTTAGTAATTGGGTTACTCCGCCTTTTACATATATTGAAGAGGAGAAGATGGCGACTTGCAATCAACATCGTGTGAAGTTTTCCAGAAACCAACGTAGATACACAATTTGCTGGATTAAGTTTGGACTACTTTCGGATTTACTGTGAACATAAATGTGAATATGTGTTCGAAGTGAACTAGTTTCTCAGGGAAGCGATTCGACTAAGTAAGTTAAATTGTGTGAGCTTGCGTACACTGATCTCTAAGGACCGACTTATAAATCTACTTGTGTGTGTATTCAACACGATCCCGTGTACATAACTCCGTGCTCGAGATGTCATTCTGACTGGGTGCAGCATAAAACAGCGCCATGTGAGGGTAATCTAATCCCGTTCACGCAAACCAATCTACCTCATGTGTCACCTTGTAAATGGCAAGTCTTTCCGATCCGCTGGGGGAACAGCTTGCTTGCCCGTTATGTCACGGGACGTACACCGACCCTCGAGTGTTGCCTTGTTTACATTCCTTCTGCAAACACTGCTTGGAGGGGTACCTACACGATCATGGGCCCGCGGCAACACTCAACTGCCCTACATGTCAGCAGGAGGTTCCTCTCAACTCTGTCGGAGTTGAGGGCTTACCCTCTAGCATTTTCATATCAAACATACTGGATGTTATGGTGTCGCAAGATGATTATGAAAATGGAGAACTGGACGAGTTAAGATGGTGCAACTCCTGCGATGAAGGCAGTCGCGCTACTTCCATTTGTAAAAATTGCCATGAATACCTCTGCGATAGCTGTGTAAAAGCTCATCAGCGTGTACGTCTCACCAAGGATCATTACATTGAACGCATTCAAACCAAGAGTTATCATCCCCGAAATATTGCACGAAGTGTACCTTTGGGGTCACCAAGCATGTCTTCCCTGACTGGAGATAAACAACAAACACCATGCCCTAAACACGAACATGAAGTATTGAGACTTTATTGTGATACATGTGCATCTCCGATTTGTCGTGAATGCACGATGACAGAGCATGTTGACGGCCATAACTTCATCTACCTCCAGGATGCCCTTGATAATTCAAGGACAATAACAGTCAAACTGTTAGCCGACGCAAAAACCGGAATGAAAGCCCTTGAGGGCAGTTTAAAACTCACTCAGGGTATGGCAGAACGGGTCGAAATGAGATCACAAGATGTTGCCAACGAAATTCGCACCATAACTCGCCGACACATGGCAGCTTTAGAGGAGAGAGAAAGAGAACTTTTACGGAGAGTTGAAAAAATTCGTCAGGTGAAAGGGAAATCACTTCACTTGCAAGTTGAGGACTTGAAACAAGGACTCATTTCATTAAGTAGAACCGTTGAAAATGTAGAGACAGTGTTAAACACTGGTAGAGACATTGATGTGTTGAAGTCAAAGGAAAGCATTGTGAACGAGATGCAGAGACTGAGGTCACTGCGAGGCCACTTACAGCCACATGAGGATGATAGCATTATTTTTACCCCACCAGATACAGCATTGCATGTCGCCATCACTAAACTTGGATTTATCAGTAGCAGTGCTTTTGCTCCTAATTGTATCGCAATAGGAGATGGGCTTCAAAGAGCCTTGAAGGGCAAAGTCTCCTTCTTTATTGTACAAGCCAAAGACCATCTTGGAGAACCTCGGGTAGTTGGTGGGGATCCAGTTGAATGCCTGATACAAAGTCCAGAAGGTGCCCTTTTCAGGAATGAAGTCCTAGATCGCCAGAATGGAACATACACAATCACCTATCGGCCACAAACAGAAGGTCAACATATTATCTCTGTTCTAATCAATGGAAAGCATATCCTTGATAGTCCATTTAGTGTGCAAGTTCGTAGTGGTCGGAATTACGGAACTGTCAGCCAGATGATTGCCCAGTTTGGAGGTGAAGGGGAGGAGGAAGGCAAGCTTTGTCGTCCCTGGGGTATTTCTTACCACAAAGATGGATATCTTATGATAGCAGATCGCAGCAACAATAGAATACAAGTCTTCAACCCAGATGGAAGATATCATCACCATTTTGGGTCGCCAGGTACACGTAACGGTCAGTTTGATCGACCCGCTGGAGTGGCAACTGACAGTCAAGGTAGAGTTATTGTTGCAGATAAGGACAATCATCGTATACAGATATTTACTTTTGATGGGAATTTTATTCTCAAGTTTGGCGAAAAGGGAAACAAAAACGGACAGTTTAATTATCCATGGGACGTTGCTGTTAATGTGGATGGACGGATACTTGTGTCGGACACACGTAATCATCGCGTACAACTGTTTTCTAATGACGGGATGTTCCTCAATAAATACGGGTTTGACGGGGCATTATGGAAACATTTTGACTCACCCCGCGGTGTTTGTTTCAACAATGAGGGTCATATGGTTGTCACTGATTTCAACAATCATCGACTGTTGGTCATTCACCCTGACTTTCAGGCCGCTCGATTTCTTGGCACAGAGGGAAGCGGTAACGGACAGTTTCTACGACCTCAAGGTGTCGTTGTAGACCAGGAAGGTAATATAATTGTTGCGGATTCTCGTAATCATAGAATTCAAATATTTCAGGCCAATGGAAACTTCCTGAGTACATTTGGGACCCCTGGCTCAGGCCCTGGAAATTTAGATCGACCCTCAGGAATATGTGTGTCTCCAGAGGGCCATATTATTGTTGTTGATTTTGGAAATAATCGTGTACAAGTATTTTAAATGCTTTGCCCTTTTGAAGGGTTTGCTTTTTTCTGCCTCTTCGCTCAGGTGTTAACTCAGGTCCAGCCTGCGTTAATGTATTGATTTTTGTTTTTTGCCAAAGGCATATATATAGCGTTAAAGCTCAGGGATTGTACACAGGTTGTCAGCCTAAAAGTTTCACTATGCTGGTTCTTATTAAACATCAACAGCACACAGACAAATCATGAGCTTCATGCAAACAGTTGTACTTACAATATATGCTGCAATGTCACAAATTGTAGAAATAATTGCATTGCATGAAGTCATTGAAGTTCAAACTAGTTTTGGGAAGTCACATTATTGATCATAAAAACCATGATTGGATCAGACATAGGGCCTGGGTCTTAATTACATGTAATGAGTCATATTAGATGTTTGTATACATAATTTGTTGTCTCGTTCTTTTGTACAAAAGTACATAAAAGTTAACTGAATCTTGACGGGAAAAGAAGCCTTTATTGATAATTGGCCCATCTTTCCTGCTATCAATTATAGTGTAAAATGTGTACATGTTATTTTTCTGATCAAAACATTTATTCATCCAAGCTTTGAAAAAAGTGAGCCAAAGGCGTCATAAGCAAAAGTCATGATTTGCAAAAAACACATGAGTTCACATAAAAACTTCAGATGAAATCTGTATAAAGTTTAATATTGATCATATGTGCATGTGACATAGCTGTCTTAAAACTGGGCAATACTGAAAGTGAAACTAAAATTATAGGTAGGGTCAACTGTCATTGTTCATGTCAGACATGATTCACATGAATTAGAAAACACAAACATTATATAATTGTAACAAAATGTATGAAAGTTAAATTTTTGTAGGAGTTTTATAGGAGTACTTTGTCAGTTGTGACCTATTATATAAGTTACAAAATGTATGAAAGTAATTTTTGTAGGACTTTTGAAATACTTCAGTCTTGTAACCTATTATATAAGTTACAAAATATAGGATTCAGATTTCCTAAACATGAAACTTCTCAAAATTTTGGATTTTTTAAATATATCTATAACTAAGAATTAAATATCATGTGAGTTATTTGATTTGTACAACTCGTCATGACAAAATACAAAAAAAAACATAAATTAAAAAAAAAAGGAAAGATGGAGATTTTTAAGAACACAGCATAGTGATATAGGTTGACAAACTGTTTTAGTTTTAACTGTCAATGTTATTTCGTAGTTTAGCTTACCATATAATATACCATAGATATATACTACCTGTAAATTGTTTTTGTTTTGCGATTACCTATATTTTTACAAAGCAGAGTCATAGATTGGGAGGGTTTTGTACAAATGCTTGAATGTTGGACCTTTCCCCGATACAGACAACAACATCAAAAGCCACTACAGCTGAAAACAATTGAAAATAAGTGGGAAAAAGAGAATTGCTCAAAAAGAACAATTTCCTCTTTTTCCAAAATGTTTTTTTCGACTTTGTTTCAAGTGTCTGGATGTAACATATTATTTTTGATAGATGAAAGCAGATGGCAATAACAAACATATCAGGTACCCTGGAAAATAACTGTAAATCAAAGTATAGTAAGTAGATAGAGTTGAAAATAGTGTGGCAAAAGGAGAAATTACTCATTATGACCATAGATGATTAATTTCTCCTTTTGCCACAATGTTTTTTGAAAGTCTTTTTTTCTCTATTTTTTAACTCGGGCAATCATGTTGGCATTCCGAAAACAACTTATTCTGGAAAGGGATTTACACTGAATGATTCAACATCCTCCTAATCAATGGTTCCTGTATAATTCATGATGCATCAGAGTAAAAGTAGCAAAATGGTGGTGCCTAAGTACATCTTTAAGATGATAGGGATGTTAAGTTCAAAAACTTTATATTATTATCTACAATTTGTATCGAAAAATGTTGTACCTCACGGTATTGAAGCTATATGTTACCCCCATGTACAACAATTCTGCAGCAGGTGACTTAAAAAATATGAAACTTTAAACGTTCAAAAGAGTTGAAAACATTGAGACAAAAGGGGAAATTGACCAATTTCTTTTTACCTTATGTCACAATGTTTTCAAAAGTGGTCTGCTGCAAACTAAGCAGAGGTGTCTGAAAGCGTGTTTAAGTGGGAAAGGATGGTTATTTTATTTAGCATAAAATGTTGAACAATGTTTTTGAATGATCCGGTTTTAACCAATCACTTAATTGATATTGACACTTTTTGTCACCACTACTTCTTTTGTGTGTCCACAACCCAGGGTTTTAGGATCACTTAAACCTTTACTACATACAAGTTCCAACAAAGATGCTGCTGGCAAATTATTAAAACATCCAACAAAACTAAGGAAATTCTCTTTAAATGAAAGTATTTGAACTTGATTGAATCGAGTTGAAATCATTGTTGTAATTTAAGGAGGAAGATAATTTAGATTGCTCATGCCAGAGCAACTTCAATGTTTTAAAAAGTCACATGCTGCAGATGTATCAAAACGTTATTGCATCTGAGCTGTTTGCTGCAATGCATGTGTTGTACTCTCTAACCTATCTGGATGCATTGAACATCTAAAGACCTTGTGATGCTGTATAAAACTAGAGGGCCATGAAAGAGCATGTGTTTGGTGCACTTCAAGTTCTTTTATTTTAGCAAGCCTTTACCACAAAGCTTTATGTTATGACATCAAAACTGTACAACATTACCCTCATTCTCTTGATCCATTTCAACATGAGCAAGAACTATTCTGTTAACCCTTTTCCTCATATAGATGAAGCTTTCTGACGCCTCTACAGCAGAGAGCTTTTTGAAAACATAGTGATAAAAGAATAAATTGCTTAAAATGAGCAATTTCTCCTTTTGCTACAATGTTTTCCACTTTTAGTCACATGTTATCCATGCAATTATAGAGTTTTCTATTTAAATATATTCAAAGTCATCTGCTGCAGAATTGTCGTATTAGGGATAGGGTTAAAAGGATAAATTGACCAATCTGCAGCTAAAAACATGAACAATCTCTATAGATGAAAGTACAATTAATAAATAGGGATTGCTTATCATGAACCCTTCTCATTATGACTCAATATTTTCAAAGTTCATCTAGTACAGGAGTCTCAAAAGCTGTCTACACATGAGGAAGGGTTAACAAACTTGTTGCAAGTTAATATTAGAACATTAATTGATATATTATGTTTTGGGACTGATTCTAGTCTATCATTCAATTCATATGCAGTCCCTTTCCCTCCAAGTTCATGACCCAGAGAGTTTGGCATTAATGGAGGGTAAAATGATACCTCCAAAAATTAACCATTGATATATTTTAGCCAGCTAGATTTAAAATCCTTGAGGAAATATTGCAACCTTCCGGAAAATTAGTGTAATTTTGATTAAATGGACTAGGGAGTTGAAAATTAAGTGGTTAAAGGAATATTGCTCCCTTTAAGCACTTTCTTCTATTTCATATTATGTTTAAATAAGTTGAGCATCTCATGCAGCCGTGTCCGTTTGTTGTCTGCATCAAGTAAAGGGTTAAGGTGTTAGGGACCTTTTAGTTTGTTTGAATTCGACCTCCAGATTAGGGTAACCTGAACCCTTTTCAGGCAAATACAAGGATTATTTATTTCAAATTCATTGGGTACTGGTATAACCAAATCATTGCTAATGGTTAAACCGAGTCATCCCTGTGGTTTGTTTACAAAGTTTCATGTGCAAGTCATTTTTCAGCAGTTTTTCAACCATTTAGCAAATCAGATAGTGGTTAAAATTAAATAACCTTAATTGTCTTTCATTGCATGGCTATTTAGATAAGATTTACATAAACACCCAATTGCTACTCTAGACTAAGCCTACATACAATCCATAGATCCATGGCAGTCTGATGATTATGTTTTCGCAACAGTGCCATTGTGTGACATTTTTTATCTTTAATTAAAGGGCAGGATAATAGTTTCGAGTAATCAATGGTTTTAAATTAAGATAAGGGCATCAGTTGTGTATATAAAATAAAATAATTGTAGAAATAAATTACATTGGATTGAAAGTCTCAATTTAGTACAGTCTACACGAAATCTTTTGAAACCTGTCAGTCCGAAAGCATATTTTTAATATATTTTCCTCTTTGTTCAACCAAT
>JAUELF010000002.1:1982137-1998965 GCA_031471495.1 Clinocardium nuttallii
AAGACATAGACAGATAGAGAGAGACAGAGAGAGAGAGACAGAGAGAGAGAGAGAGAGAGAGAGAGAGCGAGACATAGACATAGACAGAGGCAGATAGACAGGGCGATATTCAAGTGTTTAGCCGAACGTCGGCTTTCCGTTGACGTTGCTTATTAGAATTCCGGACAGCAATGTTCTTCCAGACACCACTCAGGGGTCAATATCCCCGCGTCATTGTGTAAACATTATGACATGTTTGTATTCCCATGAATCATTCCGTACAGTTTTATGTTCTCTAATTAGCTGCTCCAATTTTACTGCGATTTCCCACGACACAGCTAGAACATAGAGTTAATGTATTTTTTATTACAATGACAAATTTCGACCTAACCTCCGGTTCTTTGACCCCTTTGTAGCTTTGTGTTAGGTGAAACGAACTAATGCTAGGTTTACACTATGTTCCCGGCGGCGACGGCAATCACGTTTCAGGCCACCGTGGACAACACGGGATGAACGTGAGACAACGTGGGAGACGGGATGGGCAAACGTGACAGACCGTGATTGGCGTGGATGCCGGGCCAGATTTTTAAACTGTCAAGGCAGTCACGGTGCGGATGAGAAACTTAGAAGGCCTTAGTAAAACGGGATGAACGCAATAAAACGTGACAGTCCGTAATACAAATTGGAGGCGGTCCGTAGTGGGGCCGGAAGCATGTCTCACGGTCGTTTCAAGTTTTGTCACGTTTAATCAATGCGCGTCCCGGCGTGTGACGGTTTACGGGCCCTGCGCGCTACGGCGCATTGCGTTCTTCTAAGGTATGACACGTTCAATTACGGCGCGTCTCGGCGTGTGGCGGTTTACGGTCCCGGCGCACTACCGCGTGCTGTGTTCTACTACGGTCTGACACGGCGCTCGGTCTTGGAGGGGCGCCAGGCAGTGGAGCTTCATTCGCTTCTGAGCAATCTACGACACATTACTGCATCTATACTACGAAGAGAGAAGACAGATCTTTAAAGAAAGAAAGCCAAGCTATACCACCGAAGAAGCCGGGACGTAGGAAGGTCCCTCCGTCCTGCACACCACCACCACCAGTAGAGGAACAGGAGCAACCCTACGATTCTCGCCGTTCACCACCGCCAGATGAAGAGGAGCGTGCTGCCGCTGCTGACCCGGTCTCTGAACTGGAACCTGAGGCTGACAAGGCTGATGACGACGCACCTTCTACCAGGTGGACAGGCTCCAGAGTCATCATCAACAATCGGAGGATGAGAAGGAGCTGATCACTGACTTCCTCTAGCAGAATCCCACGCTGTACTCCAATTGGTTGGCGGGTTACAAAGACGCGGCGGCGAAAAACATGTAGGCTTCCTCGATAGCTTTGCGAACTGCTTACACCATATTGCAGATGGCTGCGTTACTGCACCGGAACACATAGGAGAGTGACGGGTAGCCAGATGTCTCAAAGTCACTGACAGCTTCAGTCCAGATGGTAAGGCAGAGCGGATTTTCGTGTCTTGTCTCTCGATGGCTGGTGTTATTCTTTCCGGGAGCTCGTCGAAGAGTTCTGGAGGCACTCTCGGGTAGTTCTGAAAGCGTTGACATCTTCGATGCGGAGCTCTCTGGTGAGAAAGGTTGAGTAGTGGCCCAGCTGCTGCCTTCTGTCTTTCGATAACCATTCGCGCATCCACATGGTTCTTGGCCTTCGCCTACTTCCTGACTGCTGCACTCTGGCATCCTCTCCCTCTTTACACCTACCTTATTCTTGCTGACACGCAAAGATTGGATGTATGCACCCAGCAAACATGCAAACACAAAATCTTCTTCAGCTTGGGCATTCATGATGTTTTCTCGTCGAAATCTCAGAATACAATGATTGATTTTGCTAGGGAAGCCTTCTTTTTATACCATAGGCAGCAACGTGTCCCAAAGCTGCCCGGCGTCCACGTTTCATCCGTAGAAAGCCTTGACAGAACGTGAAAAACGTGTTAGACACTGATCAGAACGTGAGGGACCCCATCAGAACGTGACGGGCCGGGAGGGAACGTACTGACATCCGTGGTGGACCGCGGGCCGAACCGTAGTGCGCCATTGAACATCCTGGACTCAGCCCCTTTCCCCCTCGCGGCCCGTCACGGATATACCGTGAGAAAACTTGGCAAGACTTCAATACAGAGAAGAAAATGGCCTTAAATCCCACGGCGAACTACGTTTTGGGCAAACGGCGCTGCCGTGGCCGCCGGGAACATAATGTAAACCTAGCATTAGAGAGTGTATAACAATATCGAAATTTTGGTGGAAACAAAGATTAATATGTTATTTAATTAACAGTACACATATATGAATAAAATGGAAGACATGTGGTTTACTGCGTGAAGTTTAAAGAAGTCAACAACACAATCTTAATTGTGTGTAAATATAGATAAAATTCGCGTTCGTTTGCATATCAAAACAGGAAAATAAATAATTCAGCTCAATCAGGCGTGAAATGTTAACCTTATCATAACAAAGTGGAAAATGGAGCACGAGTATATTTCGGTACATTTATTTAAACAATCGTTAAACATGCAACCGTTTTGATAATGCAACCATTAAGTTCGGTATTTGCTTTAACCCTTCCCTCATTTTGCAGAAGACGACTTGAACACATTTTGTTAAAAAATAGAAAATCTCTATAATTGAATGGATGACCTATGACTTAAAGTGGAAAACATTGTGGCAAAGGGAGAAATTGCTCGTTTTGAGCAATTTCTTCTTTTGTCACTATGTTTTCAAAAGGCCGTCTGCAGCAGAGGCGTCAGAAAGCGTTCATACGAGGAAAAGGGTTAACTCATTGTTTTCTCTTAAGAATACAATTTGTAATAGCTTTCAAATACATATTAACGAAGTATTCGTTTTGGAATAATGTGGAATAACTTCTGGCCAGGCCGTTTTGCCTATAATAGTATATGATATACCTGCACAATGTATAATGCTAAATACTTTTATATAAGCGAATCGATTTAATTTCGTCTAAAGACGTTTCGATCCACACCGCTTCCTGTTTTTGTGTGTGTTTGTTTTGCTGCATTCTGTACTTGTCTGATGCAGATCGTTTTACGTATACATGTAAGAAATGATCCAGCCATACACTGATGATCCAGCCATACACTAATAGTTATCCTCTTTGAAACGTTCACTATCAATGCAATTTGAACACAAAATTGCCCTTTGTTATCATTTTACCCTTACCACATACGACAACTCTGCAACAGGCGACTTTGAAAACATAGTGACACAATTTAGAAACTCCCTTTAAATGAAGGTACGCTAAGTGAATACAGTTAAAAACATTGTTGCTCGTTTTGAGCAATGTATTCCTTTGTCACCATGTTTTCAAAAATCCGTCAGAAAGCGTTATATGAGGGAAACAAGTTCACAGCTTTATGGTCTTTAAACGTTTTCTGTGATCAAAGTGTTAGTTGTTCGTATTATCTTAACTACCACAACAATAGTCGTGTACGAAACATGGACTTAATAAAAGACAATATATACGATAATTACCCTTTCCCACATACTGCAAAATCTGCAGCAGACGATTTTGAAAACAATAAGGTAAAATTATAAAATATTTCTATAAACAAAAGTATAATCATTAAATCGAGTTGAAAGAAGTTTGACAAAAGCAGATCATATTCATCATGGGCACATTGTTTTCAAAATGCAGTGGTATCAACATGCGTATATAAGTTGAAAATGTTAACATTTTAATCATCCTGGTTCGTCCCTAGATGATAAACAAGTACGGTCATTTCCTGTCATTGTACAGAAAGTTGATTTATTAATTATCATTGACGGGATTTTATTAGTTTTCTTGGTGTCATCATCTTGGTAATCGCACGATTGGTTATCCCTTGTTTCACGCCGCTTTCACCACTGTTTCAGTTATATCACGGCGTTTCCTGTGTAAGTTACCAGTACTACTGGTATGTTAATCCTCCAGCCAGTAAGTCGAGGGCAACCATTACTACACAATGGATGCACACAATAATTCAACTTGAGCGAATTGTGCTGAGGTGAGCAAATATAAATAATGAATGTGGCCAAAGTAACTGAGTTATGCACTCATCAGATTGTAGAACTTGATATCGCTTGTGGCAAAACATTCGAAGTCAAATATTCAGAATGCTGTTTATGCTCTTAACCCGTTTCCCACAAACAACACATATGCAGCAGGCGAATTTAAATATTTTAGACAAAACTTTGGAAATTCTCTATGAATCAACGTTAAGTTATTAAATGGAATTGAAAACATTGTGGCAAAAGGAAAATATATTTTTAAAAGTCGTCTGCTGAAGAGGCTTCAGAAAGCGTCTGTATATGGGAAAGGGTAAATGACTGTGTAGATATTCAGTTGATTACTTGTTTTGTGTTTTACGAGGCCTTCAACAGGTTTTCGGTTATATCATGGTGTTTTCTGGGTAAGTTACTAGTACTTCTGGGCCATTTATACTGATTGTCAGTCGTTATGCTAACAACGCAACGCTGAGCGCCAAAGAGGGAATCCGTTTCTACCATTTTAAAGTAGTTGGTATGACCCGGCCAGTGATCAAACCCGCAACCCCCGCACCGAGGCGGACGCTCTACCACTGCACCATTGAGGATGTTCAGAAGGTTAGATAGGAGAAGCAGTTCTTTACGCCATTGGGTTACTCTCCATAGCCAATTATATGCTGTAACATATGGACCGTTTTTTGCGACCCGTTCTTGTGTGACGTGGCCAGTCGGACAGCGGACCGCCATAACGGACCATTGTTGTTTGATAAACGATTTGTACCTGAAACAGACAGCTAACGTGGCCCTATGGCAACTAGCTGTCAGTTGAGGGATGACTTCTCAAATCTGGCTAGACGGAGACCTCACCTTGAAAGCGGGGGTATATAAAACGACACGCTTTCTAGAGAGGGTAGACTTTCGGCACACTTTACTTTTAGGCTTTTTGGATCACGTTATTAAAACTACAGAACTTTATATTTGTCTTGTGTTTGTTACTATACTACAATCTCCACTAGTTCAATCTTTTTTAAGTGAAGCTATGCAAAATACGTTTTGCTTAATTTAAGTCAAACTATAACGAATGATCAGGATTATCATACTAAGAAAATGCGTCTTCCTTCGCTAGATATTATCTCCATGTTAAGTCAATCAATATATGGCAGAAATATTACATCAAATCTGTCATGCCCCATGATACGTAATATAAGTTGTCACGGCCATAGTAATTGAGTTCATCTGTTTGAATGCTAATAGAGGCTTTAGGGCTCCGAATTTGGATATACTCTCTCATTACCGGAAAATACGTAACACATCATTATCACTATTAGTTCCAGACTTTCTGTCTAGTTAAGCCTCGCCACATGTAAATCGACATTATGCCGCTCGACATCTACGAACAAATCGAATGCTTATATAATTGGTTCACTTTTAGAGGTTTAAGATTGACGACATATACGAACATTTAAACTGAATTGGATTATCTCCGTAAATACTCGAACAGAGTCGTATTTTATAAAACTTGTATTGGAGTACTCATGCCTTCAGCCTTTTACCGATTTTCGTACAACATTATAATGATCTTTTCCGCGAATTCCTAACCTAAAATGCGTTGTATGTTTAAAATTGCAAACTCCGAAAAATGGTCAAAATCCCAACCCTTGGTAACAACACGCTGAATATCTTCTTAACGGACCGACAAACAATCACTTACCTACATGTGTAAGCCAATGCCTTGATTGATTTACCATGACATTATGATGATATAGTACTAGGTACTAGGAAAAAGCAACATAAGCGGAAAAACATTTCTGGAAAGACTCGAATACTAAAAATCGGAAATCACTGGTGCCAGGTTTCTCTGACAAGTTAACACTCGAAAACACCACTGACTTCGACATTATCAGTAACTATAGAGCATTATCAGCACCTTTTGCAAATAAGCCATATATTCCAACGTCCCCTCCAAGAGTTCGTCATTCGGCCACAACCAGCCATGGATCACCCGCAAAAGCAAACGACTTTCTAAGAAAAAGAAAAGAGCGTACCGTAAAGTCAAAAGACGCGGAGATGACAAAGACAAGCAAAATTTCAAAAAGCTCCTGAAATAAATTCAGCGTGAGACCAAAGAGGCTTACAACCGATATTTGAATGACATGGTCAAACCAAACACAGACAATTAAACAAGAGGCTCTGCTCCGTCATCAACCGTAGAAAATGTGGCATCAGTTGGGTCACCCTCCTGAAACGATATGGTGTCTCGCACAGCGACCCATGTACCGACGCCAACATTCTGAATACCCAGTTTAGCCCTACATTTACGAGAGATGACCTTTCCTCAATTTCCTCTATGTCCGTCACATCTTTCCAAAGATGAAGACATTCGCCATACACCCCAATGGTCATGAAGCTGCTTCTAAACCTGAACGCCAATGGTGTCATGATACTGCTTCTAAACCTGAACCCCAATGGTGTCGTCATGAAGCTGCTTCTAAACCTGAACCCCAATGGTGTCATGATACTGCTTCTAAACCTGAACCCCAATGGTGTCATGATACTGCTTCCAAACCTGAACCCCAACAACGGACAAGGACCAGATGGAGTCCCATTTTGTTTTCTGGGAGAATTTGCAGTTGATCTATCCCCAGCACTCAACCTTGTCTTCCATGCCCCCTTCAGCATGGCAAAGTCCCTGATGACTGGACACAAGCCCTTGTCACGCATATTTAAAAGCGACAAAAGAGCTCCTGTCAGCTACCGACCAATCTCTCCCAACGTTGCTGCAAACATGTGTACTGATGAAACTTTGGTGATACTGGTGGACTACCTATGTACATCTTTTCAGCTAACCGTTGTATTAAATAGTTGATATGTATGGGATCTTCATAAAGCTACATCATCAGTATGCGAAGAAGTTGGAAGATATTCTTTACTTATATTACGTAGATATAAATTATTAAATATTGGAAAACAATCAGAACGTGTCCTAGTACGCTTTTATATAAGGTTTTTAACATGAAAGATTCACAAGAAATATTGTAAATACATTTTGTAAAGATATGAGACAATTAACGGATAGTCTCGGTTTATCATACATGCACAGTAAATCAGACATTACAAATTCTGACGTTGAACCTGTTTTTTGGCAAATGAAAGATAGTTTCATTCACCTGTGTTCTTCAGATTTAGATAATTCTGCAAAATTACAATGATACAGATATTTTAAAAGTTATTTTGAACCCGAAAAATAACTTGATTGTGTTAATTACAATGATTACAGAGTTGCAATGACATGGCTTAGGTGTACATCTCACAATTTATTAATTGAGGAAGGACGATATAATAACATGTTTGGCTATCGCTGTATGAACTTAAACAATACTAGAAAAATGATAAACTACGTAGATTACTTACACATAGAAATCCGAACAACATGCAACATGTTATGCAAGTAAACATCTTAAACTTGAATTTGATTAAATGTCTATATTTGATACCCTTGTTAAGTATGCCAAACTATAGGTACATAAAACTATGTTATAGTATGCTAAAGTACTACGACAGTATTGTTAATAGTAATTGGTTAACACAAGTTAAAAACACTTTGTACATAAATAGGTTTGGATATATATGGGAAAATAATCTGTAGATAATGCAAAATTTCGGCAGCAATATGTAAACAGATTACCTGATCAATAAATAAAAATAAAATTGGTTTGCAAATTGGTAGTACAAACTATGTCATTATTTCCACTATAAGACTATATTAACGGTTGAGTCTTCTATCTTGAAAATTGACATAAAGAAATTGTGTCGATGGTTTGCATCATCTTGTAGCTGTAGCCATTGTTTAATGTTGAAGAAAGTATATATATATATGTATAGAGGGGGGTGGGGGGGTGTAACATACGTTAGTTACATAAGATTTAATAAAGAACTACATTTAGATGATGATGAACATTTGCACAAAAGTTATTTGGTCCGAGATTTTAGAAAATTAATGTGATATACACATTCTGTTGAATGCCATAAAGTAAATGTTTGTCTTTACTGAAGTATAATGCTCTGTAACATGAGAACGCGTCCTTTGGTATACATACCGTTATCACGAAATGATAAGTTTAATCATCGTTGGAGTCTCTGATATATTCATTTTTGATATTCAGTAAATAAACAGAAGAACATGTCGTCGAAAAAGGAGCAGTGCTTCAATGATTTTACCGGATTAATGCATGAAATAGAAAAGTTGAATTTGTTGTACGATGGCGCGTTCTTCACAGAGCCAACCTTAACTTGTACAACGACAACTATAAGGTCAGTCGTCAACTCTACGGCGATCCCGAGTGAGTCTAGTTTGGAAAAGTTACCACAGGTCTATGGTAACGTCGCTTATGCGTTGAACCAATACGAGGTACTGACTCCAGTTATGTTTGCCGTGATGTTATTACTCATCGGTCTGTGCTTTTTTGTATTCTTTATGCAATACAAACGACTCTCACCGATTTCTACGAGCGTATACGCTATGCTTATTAGCATAACTATATTCAACTTTCCATCTATTACCGGCGCGTTTGTGGAACACACGTTTTTATACAACAAGAAGAGCGATATTGACTTGTTACCGTTCGATTCTTGTGACACTTTGTACAAACTCGAGAAATGGTCTCAAATATGTCACGCAGTGTCTATCTGGTTGAAAGCATCGATGACGATACAGAAGTGCATTTGTATCTGCAGACCGTTTGCAGCGAGTCGGATAGTCAGCATCAACGCCACTATACTGCTGATTTCGAGTTCTATCTGTCTCGGTATGGCGCCATTTACATTGAGATTCTTCGACAGCACCTTCAGCCCGTACCTTGTTAATGATGTCGGACAAGCCGGGCAAACGTACACAACTTTCCGCCGGAAACTGGCTACTTTTATCACGGATCCCTTGAAGTATATGATGACGATGTCTTGGGTCATCATCATTATTTCTAGACTCCTACCATGTATTGTCATTCTGATCACATCGATAATTATGATCGTTCAACTGCGAAAGCACAGCACGATGGTTCGAAAGATGAGCGAAGTCAAGCGCGGTGCCAAGATAACGGCAGTCAGTCAAAAAACGCGCGTTGTTAGGCTGGTTTTCTTAATTGCCATGGTGGTGTTTGTCGTTGAAATCACGACCAGCATCGTTTACATCCTGTTCATCATACAAACGTTCGAAGACATTGATATCATTGACACTGAGACTACTCGAAATGCAGCGATCGGTATTGACATTGTGTTATACATTAGTTATGTGGTGATTTTGATGTCCTATTGTCTGACGCCTCGCACCATCAAGAGATTTAAAACAAGATTGACAGAGATCCGGAGTTTACGTAGCAGCGGTCCAATTCAACCAAAACTAGATTCTATTGGTGAATCCTCATCTAAATCTAAATTCTAGATTGGTGAATCCTCATCTAAATCGAAATTCTAGATTGGTGAATCCTCATCTAAATCGAAATTCTAGACTGATGAATACCCATCTAAATCGAAATTCTAGACTGGTGAATCCTCATCTAAATCGAAATTCTAGATTGGTGAATCCTCATCTAAATCGAAATTCTAGATTGGTGAATCCTCATCTAAATATAATTTCTAAATTGGTGAATCCTCATCTAAATCGGACTTCTAGATTGGTGAATCCTCATCTAAATCTAAATTCTAGACTGGTGAATCCTCATCTAAATCAAAATTATAGATGGTTGAATCCTCATCTAAATCGAAAATCTAGATTGACGCATCCTCATCTAAATCGAAATTCTAGATTGGTGAATCCTCATCTAAATCTAAATTCTAGATTAGTGAATCCTCATCTAAATCTTAATTCAAGATTGAAGATTAGTACGGGGCTGGCACATTGAAACTATATACACTTTTCCACATATACCAAATATGCAGCAAACTAAATTCAACACATCTTGATGAATTGATAATCGCATGCTTGTATAGAAAGTCCACCTTCTCAATTTATAAAACCAATAGCATTTAAGACCAAATTGCATGCTTGTATAGTAGGTTATAAATGTCAGGTTTGAAAACAAATTACCACGTGGTCTTAAAGTAGCTTATGGTTGTCAGGTTTTAAAGCAATGACCGCGTGGTCGTATAGTAGGTTATGGTTGCCAGGTATTCAAACCAATGACCGCATAGTCGTATAGTAGATTATGATTGTCAGGTATGAAAACCAATGCCGGCGTTGTTCTATAGTCGGTTTAAATTATCAAACTTGAAAACCAATTACCGCGTGGTCGTATAGTAGGTTATGGTTGTCAGGTTTTAAAAGCAATGACCGCGTGGTCGTATAGTAGGTTATCATTGTCAGGTTTGAAAACCAATAACCGCGTGGTCGTATAGTAGGTAATAATTGTCAGGTTTGAAAACCAACGACCGCGTGGTCGTATAGTGGGTTATAGCTGTCAGGTTTAAAAACCAATGACCGCGTGGTCGTATAGTAGGTTACGGTTGTCAGATTTGAAAAGCAATGACCGCGTGGTCGTATATTAGGTTATGATTGACAGGTTTAAACACCAATGGCCACGTGTCCTTATTGTAGGTTATGATTGACAGGTTTCATCCAATGACCGCGTGGTCGTATAATTGCTTAGGCGAGACTCATCCAGTGCTTCTTTGGTGCTTATATATATATTGTCCCGCGAGAAACGAACATGTGGACTCTGCGTAATGTATCGACGAGGATCAGCCTAAGCATGCCTCACAGGCTAACCCGGAGAAACACTTCCTCTCCTGTGGATTTAAGGGTCAAAGGCGTTTACAGGGACTTTGCAGAACTGATTACCTATGTTGTTCCCATCAGTTTTATTCATTGTTGTTCATTTAAAATAGTATTCCTTGTGGTTAATTAACCGCGTGTAGGCAATTATTTGACTGAAGGGCGCCTAAGGCGCAAATCAATTCTCTTTGAATCTGATGGAAACAGCAACTGAGAAGAAATGTTTTGTTTTTAATTTACATTTAAGTTATGAGTTAGTTTCGATTTAGACTGGTAGAATGGTTTTCCGTTTATTGTCTCCGCGTCACTAAAGATAGATGGCGGGGAATTCTCTCATTCTGTAATATGTTGGTAAGTCATTGGATTTTGAATCAGTAGTACGGTTCTCTGTTACCAGGGCTCATCTGTTGTTTACATGTAATTAGTTTTTGGGAAGCTGTGGCCAAATTCCGCCAACAAATAAGAATAGATGTATTGCTTTGAATTTATATTGTCAAGTATTTTGTTTAATGTGTGTAGTTCAAATTATCTGCAGTTTTTCTCTGTCATTCAACACTCGTTGCTTCAAAGCAATCATGATTTTTACTTGCACTTGACTTCTTCTCGTAAACAAAACTGTTGCATTTTATAGTGGTTCCGTTTAAAAGTGATCAATCAATGACTGCAATTATTAGTCGTCCTGTGACGTAGTACAAATTGTTATTTAGTCAGAACCTTTATAGAAAATGTAAGCAGTGCTTATGTTGTTTTTTATATATAAACTGGGCAACTTTTTATAAACCAAACCTTGAAAATAGGAGTAAATTTATATCAATTTTACTCAACATTCTCTAGAATTTACTTAAAGTGATCCAAGAATGACATTCAAATACACGATTTATATGTAGGAAAAAGTCATATAAACCTAATGAGATGATTTTTTTTTTTTTAAAATATCAAAAAATAAACTTTTATAAGCATTTAATATCTGGCTTCAAAATTAGGGTGTCGTCTCACTTTGCCAACTTCTAGTTTTTAGGTAAAATTTTGGGGGTGAAAAAAAGTTGGCAAGGTGAGACTAGGTCAACATGTGTGAACTAGCCCGGGGCAATATTGTTTTTTTAATTTTCAGCTCTCCTAGTTAAACATTACCCACCTATTATTTGTATGATATTTGTACCTGATGCAATTGGACTTAGGCAATTCACCAACATTTTGTATAATATTTTAACCTTGTGCAATTGGACTTTGGCAATTCACCAACATTTTGTATAATATTTTAACCTTATGCAATTGGACTGAGGCAATTTATCAAAATTTGTTTTTGAGAAATCTGATTTAGTATTTATATTTTGTTTATTACAATAATATTAGTTATACATCAATAAAGTGAATCGGTCGCATCCGAATCTACATGCGCTGCTAGAAATCATCAAGATTGATTGATTGGTGTTTAACGCCGTCTTTAACAATTTCTCAGTCATATCACGGCGGCCAGATCACCTACAGAAATCATCAAGAAAGAACAACACACGAATGAATGAAAGCAAGATGCTCCAGTTTCAAAATGGTGAACGTCAATATTCCAAGAAAGAGAAAGTACTAAGTTATAGAAAGTCGGTTAGCCATTCTTAAAAAGGGCTAACATCTGATGATGTTGACTTGTATATATGTGCTGATACAGCTACACAGTTGACTAAATTGAATTGATATGATTTATGTCTTTTTAGTATGATTGTGTATATAATTGCAAATTTGTTATAGCATGAACTATGCTGTTGATATGAAAAGCCTATTATATATATGTTTACATGCAGAAAACTAAAAAGAGTATTTGTAAGAAACAATATATATTGAATTATGATATATATATACATATACAATAAGGAAAAAATATATTTTGTCACAATGATTACAAAAGTTGTATGCTAAACCAATTAAATCAATATTTTATATTTATGATATACATATATGTGATAATAAAGATAATAAAATGTATTTCATCAATTTCCATTTTATTCTTATACAAAGAACCCATTTGTTTATCTATTAGGTGGACATACATGTCCATTTTCCGCACTTGTTTTTACAGGTAAGACAGATGTGTTAAAATATATTTGGTGGGCAAAGTGAGACTAAAGTTTTGCCCAATAAATAAAAATGTTGGCAAAGTGAGGCTGAACCAACCCACGGTGGCTATGGTCCAATTAGCTAAGCCCTTTGGTGCGCATGGTTACACGGTTAGCATTAGGACTGACTGACTTGCGTCAGGATAAAATGATCAGTAGAACTGACACGCAGTGATATACTTGAAATAAAATGTTTGAAGCGGTGCAAAACACAACAATCAATCAAGCAATGCGCTTAAGTGCGTGTTATTAAGCCCGAAAAGTCCGAAACGAAATACAGGTATTCCGGTATTCAAGGTTATCCCAGCGCTTATATTCAACTTGTCACATATCTGTTTAAAGTCTTAATGTTCTCGTCTGCTAGAGATTTATCGTATGTGGGAAATGGATAAATACAGTTAAACGAATTTACTTAAAATAGTTATATTATAACTGGTATCCCAAATTGTTAAAGCCACAGGGAAATTACAAATTGTTATTTATAGTAAAATATCTATAATTAGATGTGGTTGAATATCACTAAAATAAATGTTAGTCATCATTGTAAATTAATTGCAAAATTTGGTTTTCCCCAAGCTAGTATTTTCCTCTTTCACTTTAAAATATCTTTATTGTCCTGAATCAAAGCACATTTCTATTATATCGAACTGTTTGGATGAAAACTAAGGTAGGGTCTTTTTAAATCCCACTCTACAAATTGTTCTACTTGTAAAAGATATCCTGTCAATTAAAAATGAAGCGCATGCTACAAACAACTGCTTTAACTCATGCAGACACATGTTCACGCATTTGCGGCAAATGACTTTTAATAGCATTGTGGCAAAGCATAAATTGCTCATTGTGGGTAATATCTCCTAATGGACTTGATAAATTATAATAAATTTCAATTATTTTGCAAAGATGCTTCCGAAAGTCGTCCGATGTGGATTGGCTATATGCGAGCATGTTTTATATTTATCGTTTAGCGTCAAAGTGTATATGTCATAAATTATGTTAAACAAATTTGTTTGTATAATTAGCTCTAAACGCATGAGAATGGCCTTAGTTTCATTACTTATTTGTAAAATAATTCTTACATGTTTACAATAAACATTACATAAATGTTTCTCTAATAAAATTCATAACCCGTACACTTTATTCTGGTTGATCAACTGTTTATAAACCCACAGTGGATATGGTCGAATTGGCTAAGCTCTTTGGCGCGCATGGTTACGCGGTTAGCATTACGAATAACTGACTTGCGTCAGGATAAAAGGACCAGGATAACCCAGCTTTATGCCGATAGGCGAGGGTAAACAAAGCCACCATAGTAAGAGTAACCCATGACACGCGTGTTATAAAGCCCGAACAGTCCGAAACGAAAATACAGGTATTCCGGTAGTCAGAGTTATCCCAGCGCTTATATTCAACTTGTCACGTGTTCTCGCCTGGTAGAGATGTATTGTATGTGGGAAATGGGTAAATACAGTTGAACGAATTTACTTAAAATAGTTATTATTATAACTGGTATCCCAAATTGTTAAAGCCACAGGGAAATTACAAAATGTTATTTATAGTAAAATAACTATAATTAGAAACCCCAGAATGTAAAACAAAAGACTAAAGGATCTAGTTATTTCATTTATTAGTCGATTAGTAATTTAATCTGAATTTACACTATTCACAAAAATACTATATGAATGGATAATTTAAAACCATTAATATATGATTTTCTGTTCCCAATACATTTATTATTAGACCAGCGAAGCAGTCTGGAATTGTTCTGTCTGTTAAAATCCTTCTATGCTCTTGCACTGTCAAGAGGTATCAATCTCATTTAGTAAATATGTTAACATAAATGATTTTTTGATAAAAAAACAAATATAATACCTCTTACACTTTATTCTGATTGATCAAGTTTATAAACTCATTTTTGTTTGTTTTGAAAACCAACTTTACTAATTTTCACTGATTTTGAATTTATACTTACGACACGTCGTCTGTGCCAGAGGTTCCTTATTCTGTTTATAATTGTATAAGTAATAAAATAAGACTTCTGTCGTCTGAATCGACCTCAGTAACCTGTTATTAAGCTTTGGAAATATCGTTTTCCACATTTAATATACACAACCAATATACAACAATACAATGTCATTACAAAAGTAATTAGGCATCCGGCCCATAATACAACATATACACACAATCAATTCAAAACATATTATGCTATGTGTTAAGCATATGTTAGGCATATGAACATATAGTAATTCCATTTTTAACAATCATAATACACGCAATTCTTACCAATTTCCTTTACCGATAAAACTTAATATTCACATGTATTTACTCACCAAATATTACAATTCAAAACGCATGTTTCATACAAACGATTATGGAAATTACTTAAAAATAGTGATGTATATCAATTTAATATAAGATATCAATACATAACCAGTAAGTTCTTTCTTCTTCATGTTCTATAAATAAATAAGTTATTATTATTAAATGTGTCATTGCAAAATCAGGTAATACATAGGACAATAACATATACGTTTAGGTGCAATGCTAACTTATATCATATGTTTCATGTAAAAGGTTAGTATTCTTCTAATGTAATATATACTGATGGTCGCTATACGTTTCCGTAGATAAGAGATCAAGGATTGTTTGATAGATTGGTGTTTAACGCAGTTTGCAATAATTGTCTGTCATATCACGGTGGCCAGTTCATCTGCGCATATGTTTCCTAGTTATTTTCACACCAGTATTCCACATAACATACTTTCAAAATAACTGGCTGCTTTTCTACAAAGACTGTAATCCCAATGATGAATGAGGAGTGAACCTTGCCACAGTGATGTTTGTCAAGCGGCGGAAAGAATATTGACCGATCTGGGATTTGAACTCACAACCCCTTGATTGACAGCCCGCGTCACTACTAAATGAGCTACCGGAGCTCGGCGGAGATTAAGGATGTTTTATTTCTATTTTTGGTTTGAATGTTTTGTAAGCGAGTATTTTGAATAAAATCGCAAGAGATGCAAATTATCATGTTCGCTACGCAGCTGATTTATAACGCACAAAGTACAGTATATATTACCAACATTAGAGACAGTGTAATCTTATTCGAATTGGACAAGCTCAACTTTATAAAATTGGTTACGTCAAACCATTGAATCAATCGGAAAATAAATAAGTGCTATTTATAGTAAATGTCCATAACATAATTGGAAAACCCCACATATAAAATTGGCGAATATATATAAAGATTCGTAATACATTGTAGTACAGTTATATTCTCGACTCATTTTATTCAACACTTATTACTATAAACTTTGTTGAAAACATAAAAACTTGTTATCTCACCGGAAAAGTGTTTAATTAATAGAACATTTATTTTGTGGGGAATAACTATTAATTTCATTAATCGTTTCTTTTCTATTCAATCAAGGTAAGAGTCAATTGTCTCTCTTAAATTGTTTTACCTTTTCAGTATACAATCACAATTGATCAATATGGGTTTTTACGACGTTTCATCATTATTTAGGAGACAGAACCTTCAGCCATGATCCCTGGGTACAGACACCAGTACTAGCATAGAAAAAGTATACTAGAACTGCTAAAATAAGATTAGTTTGGAAGATTTCAGCAAACGACGATAATGAAAAAGATTTCGACTGTTTATCTAGATGAGAGTAAATTATGCATAGCCAAATGACTTGATTAGGAGGAGTCAAACGGTCTTCTCTTACGTATATTTGTCTTACTGAGACGATTCGTTTGAGTACCAACAACATAGGACTTGAGTATCAAACGGGTTTTACTTGATATACTCCCCTCAGTTTGAGGTCGGCATAGCTAGTTTAATAGTAAAATATAGAAATGCATATGATAGTTTAATAGTAAAATATAGAAATGCATTTGATAGTTTAATAGTAAAATATAGAAATGCATTTGATAGTTTAA
>JAUELF010000002.1:1999065-2015668 GCA_031471495.1 Clinocardium nuttallii
CTGCTGCAGATTTTCTGTATATGGGAAAGGATTATTGAATAACAAAAACGGTGAACATATATGCAAGCTCATCAGTCTGTGCAACAATTTATCAGCCATTGACTGTGCATTAAGATAACATTAGTGTATATACCACGAGATAGGGCTTTTCTGTTTATATATAGGGTAGAAATAGGAATTAAATAAATTATGTAAGCTCATCATCATTTTCTACAATTTATCAGCATTTGAATGTGCATTATGATAACACAGGTGTTTATTCCATGAGTTGTGGCTTCCCTATTTACAGATAGGATTGAACAATTTAATCTAAATTAAAGCATCTTTTGGTTTTTCAAACCCACTGACACCTGCAACGGCTTGAAAACTATTTTTAATGACCGTTTTCGTAGTGCAAAGTGTTTGTAGCTAATACGCCATGAACATAACTACGATTAAAAACCACTACACCGGAATATATCAAATTACAACTTTACAATTTTTAAAAGTTTTTGTTGATAATGTTCCATGAAAAAATAACTGCTTTTAACAATATCCGTACTCATATATATACATTGTACACATGCATGTTTGAGAGGCGCTCTGTTAACATCAACATTACGGAATGTGCGATAAGTGTAAATCAAGATCAGCCAGTTTACCCGCGTAGTCTAATATCAGTCTACTAATCGCCAGTGGATCAAAGCTTTTGCCATTGGATCCGTATCCGTGTTTGTTTTGTTATATTGGGGTTTTACGCCGTTTTTGACATTATTTCAGTTACATAACGACGACAGTTCACTCTTTCATGATTCCTGGGTAAAGGAACCAGTCCTAGGATAGGTAATATGCTTTGCGAAATGGGAAATTCAACATTGACCGCCGCGACTGGGCATCGAATCAGAAACGCCCGGTTCCAAATCCCTGACACTAGCACCCTCGGCCAGTGCGGATTCCATACGTGTAATAATTACGTTAAGGTTGGTTTTCCCTGAACTAGGCTAATGTTGAATGGAGTCATTTTGTTTCTGTTTATATCTTCATATAAGGGCTATTGTATATAAAACGGAAGGTATGCGCTAACTTAAGTTAACCCTTTCCCACAGACAGACTCTTTATAGCGCCTCTGCAGCCTAGGACGTTTGAAAATATTGTAGATAAAGTAGAAAAAGCTCACGAAGATCAATTTCACCTTTTGCCACACAGTATGTTTAACTTATTCAATACTTTTCCTTTTATTTAAAGATATTGTCCACGGTTGTACGTTATGGAAGTCGTCTACTGCATAATTGTTGTATGTGGGAAAGGGTTAACGAAAGTTACAACCAGTATTTCTCGCTAAAGGCAAACACGGATAAGACCGTCTATATATATACGTTTATTTGAATCTTATCCATTATCATGCTTTATTCCTTCAACGTATTGTTCTGCATTTACGCAAACATCGTTCTTAACGGAGTGCATATGATAATACGTTATGTTGGCTGAAGTCACGCAAGGGTTAGATATGATTAGGATTATTAGAATGGTAAATCTGGAATATAACCTTTTTGAAAATAGATAATTCCATCCCAACAAATGTTTATTTTGTTAAACCAACAATACCGTTTCAAGGGTCTCGTGCTATAGATGCTGGAGGAGGGTGGTGCTATTAAGGGAAATGCCTTGGAAATGTCTTAAGACTTACCTTGTAAATATCGGACTAGCCAACACACCGTTTGTCCGAAAATGAAACTTTTCATTAGGATAGGTATGATTGTAAACGGCATACAAAACATGGCCAACAGTAAATCACTGATTGACAGGTTTAAAAGAAACACATTCGTCACCGTTCTCATTCGTTTGTCCTGTATCAACGTTATAATTACCAATGCATTACCGAGAACAGAAAGTACGAAGATTAATGAGTACATAGGTATCGTGACGTAATCCTCGGTCCTCAAAGGCGGTGTCCGAAATATCCAGGTTTGGTTGCTACCGGGACTATCCGACGTTCCGGTTATGTTTGGATCACCTTGGTCCTGATCCACACTGTATGTTATTGTAGTTTGTTGAGACATTGAAAACAACGGAGATATTGTCACATTTATGAAATCCATTTTTCCTATTTTTCCCCAGAATATCCTTTGCAAATCCAAAATATATGTTCAAAATTCCTCACAGATCTTCGCGCATCAAAACAATACGGATAATCCCTTTTACTCACAACCAATTGACAATTTAAAACCCCCAACAACGTTATGTACACTGAATTAATAGCCGAGCATATAAATATACATTCCGGTAGCTTTACATTACAACTATTCCATTGTAAAATCAATTAGGGTTATCGTTATACCTACACCATCGATGTTGATTCAATTATGTACGCTACTGTACATTCATTCATGAAGTTTGGTCACGTTCGTATATATACTATTAATTTGCTAGGTACAACATATTGATGACCAGGCTTTGTGTTAATTGATCACTGTTGAACACTGTATTTTCTACAATTCGTTTTAAACCTATTAAAAACCACTCTCAACACAACTTATACATGTACATTAACACAAATTCAAACAGAAAACGTATTAGTCTTCAACGATTTTCCGAGTATCTGTCAAAAACATATATTTTTTTGTCCTAAACTCCTAAATTTAAATATTTTAATTGTCTATCTTAATAATTATTTTTAATTGTATCGATATTTATAAGAATTGTTTAGAAGTTGACCGAACACCATTAAGTGTGTTGTCGGCGTAAATTCTGGTAACCGTATGTGTTAAAGCTAACTGTAGACCGATTGTATACGTTCAATAACTTCCTCACTACACTAGCAAGCTCCCATAGCTCTCGTATGCTAGTATCGAAACATTGCTTGTAACCGCTTACATATTTCTGGTCAAATTCACAATGTCCGATATCAATTGAATTGTCCGAAATATATAACATATGCTGTAACTATACTGAACTAGTATTGATTTAATTTGATTATTAATAAGTTGTCATAACCTCTGTATAAGTGTTGTTCATTAAGTCTGAATTATTTTTATATTAAAAACTTTTTTTCTATAAATTACACAATGTTTTGTAAAGAAGAAATCAAACAAGAATGTAAAACAAAAAAAATATGCGATAAATTCCACACGTGTGCAAGCAAGCATCCAGGCCTGCGTCAACATATCGTCTGCCTTGATTGTATCTGACTCCCCATCGATAGCGATTGACTTAACTCGTGTTGCGGCCGATACGAGGTAAAATATATTGAAAACTGATTTTCATTCGGGACTCTGGCTTATATGTATACATACGGGACAGTAACAGCGTACCGATCTACCATAACTGGCCAGTCGACAAAGCGCTATACGACTTATTAAAAAAACTGGGAAGTTGGTTTTGTGAATTACTTGTGTGGAGTGCGAGAAAGCGTATCTACACGTGAACAAGTTAAATTAATATTACTGAATCACAATCTTAAACGACGATAAGCCTTTCCAAAATACAGCAAATCACCAGCAGACTACTTTCGACAGATCTAGGCAAAATTATGAAATGAAATTTTAATCATTTAAAGTGATTTAAAAGGTGTGTCTAGGAGTAAATGCTCGATGTGAGCATTTGTCCTTTAGACACGATGTTTTCAAAAGTCGTCTGCTGCAAATGCGTCAAAGAAAACCACCTACATATGTTAAAATGTTAAATACCTACCACCCAACCAGCCTGACTCGGTTCGCGCGGGGAAACCTATCCTCGAGGTAACATTTTCCAACGCCCTCCACTAAGTTTAACTCTAATAAAAGTAAGTAGTTTAAGCCCCTGGTCCAATATTCCGTGTGGGTCTGTTGTATAAAAGGTTAGCATACTTTTCTCGCAGGTTAAATTATGTGGAATTTATGTTCGATAGTAAACATGTGGTTTAATTGTGTGTGGATGTAGTGAATAAAACATTAAAGAACAGAAATTTGATTTGTTTAACCCTTTCCCTCATATATACGCTTTCTGGCACTTCTACAGCAGACGGCTTTTGCAAACAGTTTATGCTTTTGCCATAATGTTTTCAATTCGATTAAAAGAAACAGACTTTCATTAATAGAAATTGTTTATATTTTCGCAAATATGATTTCATAATTATATCGATGAAGTTCCGCATGGAAGATCGCTATCCGTGTATACATGTATTGCAATTTTAATAAAGCTGATAGATCTTGTTATTTTGCGATATTTAACACTTTCCCTTTCATGATCATTACGCCGCATTTAACCCTTTGATAAGAAGTATTACATGACGGGCAATATCATTTTATTACCCGTTATACTTTGTTACAGAATTACTATCGTTCTATTAAGATATTTATCAATGTTTCAAAGAAAAGCACATGTAACAAAATACGTCTTATTACACATTTTGAGCATATGCTTAGACCTGATTTAAAAGAGAACAAAACAAGGATTCGTCTTCTAAATGAACAGTGGAACCTATGTATAAAGACCACGTTTGAGAACACAACTTCATGGTCTTTCTTCACTGGTGGTCTTTGTTTTCATGGTCCTTTATGCAGAAAATGAGTAGCTGGAAAACTAAAAATAAGGTTGCTATAGACAGAGAATCGCTATTCTAATGTGATCTGTAGAACAGGTTCAACTGTAATTGGTCTTTTGTCTTTTCTTATAGTTTATGAACTCGGAAATCGCTTTCGAATATTGGCCGCATGATAGAGTACACTTCTAGTTTAGTATCTAACCTTAGCACATGTACTCGTAAGAAATTCCAGGCTCAGTTTATTTCTGAAACTTATAAAATAGAAATGTAAAAATATAAATTCGGAGACGCATTGTCTATGTATTACTAATTGGTTACTACACCGTTTTCAACAGTAGTTCAGGCATAGCCGGACGTCACCTGGGTAAATTATCAGAACTGATGATACCTTTATTTTGCCACCAGCAAATTAGTTGTAATGCTATCACCTCACCCATGAACGCCAAGGAGGGAACTACACATTTCAATTTTAAAGCAGTTGGTACAACCCAAAACGGGCAAAGAACTACATGTATGGTTGACACCCTTATCACACCACAACAGAGGCGGTATTTGTCTGTTTGTCGAATCGGTTTTAAAAATATTAGTACACGATAACATATTTATGAGTATTTCAATTGTAACGTTTCTACTCGTATATCAAAATCATATATTTATAATAAAAAACCAACAGTTGAAAGGAATACGCCAACAAACCTGCCTTCCAATAAGAGCGATTATGACAGACAGACAGACAGACAGACAGACATACCGACAGACACACGACGAAATGTTTACCCAAAGTACCTCTCAGAGCAGATAACACAACAGGGAAGTATGTGATATCCATCCGATGTCGATATGCATACATTTTAACGCGACGTGGCTTTTCCAAACTAATGAACATTTTATTTCCGATTATCTTGTTTTATTCTCCCGGGCGTAACGTTTAGTGAATTTTCTTATTGAACTGGTGAAACAGAATCCACCACAGATGTATGTGTTTTAAATCCGATGCTAAATCAGTAAAGGCACAGCAAACACAACCTTCATAAGTATGCTCGTCAGATGAGAAGGGGAACTGTTATATATATATATATTGGGATAAATATGTGTACACCCAACACCTCTACAGAACTATCAATGTATGATTGAATTAAGAACTCCAACAGATACAATTCTGTGCGAGCCAATTCGTTTCAAAAACCCTGTTGTAAAGAAAACTCACACCCCTTTGAAACTCAAAAGTATGTAACTATTTGATCAGATGATAATTCATATATATGCAAATGCAGTCTGATCACTGCGCATCTGAAGTTGTTGAAGGTCAGGTACATATATACCCATATGACTCTTACAAACGTTACATTCGGTCAATGTATGTCAGTTGCAAGCTTATACTGATCTACAAAGGGCGTTCATTCACATTTGTCCATACATTTAGTTACATTTTCAAATAAGCCATAATTTCTCAAATTACGTTTTATACTCGTATAAACTTTCGCAAACGAATTGTACACTTTCTTATGCACGTTGCTCTTATATACCTTCTAACTATATCATGGCATACACAGGTGTGCAGTGCAACACTATAAAGCAACATCTAGAGGATCAAACTAGATGCAGGTTTTCTATAAAGGCGTTGATATTTAAAAGCCAAATGTTTCTACTTTCTTCTAAGCCAACCTCCGGTAGCGACGCAGGCTGTCAATCCAGGGATTGTGACTTCGAACCCCAGCTCGGCCAACATTCTTTTCGATGATTGACAAAAGTCATTGTGACAAGCGTCATTCGTCTTCCACCAAAGAGCCATCAGTCTATGTGGCAAAGCAGCCAATTGCTTGAAAAGAATATTGTATGAAGTACTGGTCTGAGCAAGTCAAGACACATATGAGTATGTTAATTGATCGCCGTGATATAACTGAACAATTGTTGAAACCGCGTGAAACTCCAATCGATCAATCAATCATTTTTCTACTGATAGAAACATGCTTTGACGCACCTGAATACAAAAAACGTTGGACAATCATTGTTTGACAACGATTGATTGATTTGAGTTTAACACCGTTTTCTACAATTGTTCATTTATATCACGTCACCTAGTTCACCTACCCATGTGTTATCACACCAGTACTCAACACAAATTGTCCTTAGCTCATTTGTGAAAAATAATGACGCTTGTCGAATTTAATTTTGACAAAGTTATCAACAACTGACTTGTCAATCTAGAGAGTTTCCTTTTCGCGAGAAAACCAACACTATGGACCCTGAGCTGCCTTACCATACGACACAGGCTTACCGGATAGACATTGCTCGTCTCTCGTGTATTTAACGCTTCATGAATCATTACTATATACCTCCATCCCCCCTGAGACGGAATGTGTCCACCCGGATCAGCCTGCGCGGACAGCTCAGGCTGATCTGGTTGATACATTACAGAGATGCCATAATGTTGGTTTTCTCACGGGACTGCTCATATGTTGTTTTAAGATTGTAAACTATAGCGTTAATTCCCCGTGTCCAAACACGTTAATAGGATTGACTGGGTCGCAATGATTCGTTAACAACTAATTATCTCGTCGCGTTGGCCTGAATCTAGTATGGAAATGAATAACGACCCTAGCTATAGGTTGTCCATAATCAGAATTCTGGTGATCGGGTCATTAAACTGATAAATAGGTTAGATGACAATCTTATAGCAGTTGTATCTTCATAAGTATTATTTGCAAACGACTTTTCAGTAATCGACTTCGAAACAAATTATTGAATGAGAAGAATATTTTGCAATAGATCCCAGTACATCTGTTCAAATTTAGTTTGACAGTTAACCATGCTTTGAAACACAATTTGCATACGATCCAATGTTTATACTGTACTTTGTATAAAACTTAAATTGTCATTCAATGACAAATATACGTTTTGTGTAAATTAAGGTTTACGATGACTATACTGTTTAAAAACAATATATATGTGTAAGTTAATATTTGTAATGTTTGTAATACCTATGTTAATATATACATTGTTAAATGTTGCATTCTCATAAGCATTTTGTCCGCTGTATTTCAAAGAAACAAAATGAAAAATATCATTTCGAAACCTATTTTACCTAACTATATAACATGCCATGAAGTTTACGTTTAAAAGCATTTATTAAAAGCAATAATGGTACCAAATAAAGACATTAAAGATTGACAACCAAATTGGTGGTTGATTTTGGCTTCATTTGGAAAAGAATCCTGATGAATGCTAAAAATAAAATGCAAGCCTCTCAAAATAGCTTAATGTGTGATTACTTTAATATTTGGTTTTAAGCCTTGTCCTGACATAGACTATACTTGAAGCATGTGCAGCATTTAACTTTTGAAGACATTATGAAAAACGCAAAAGTTACCCTTATATTTTAGCGTCGCAATACCAAAAAACAACCGTAAGTTGATCCGTGTAGACCAAGAGTAGCAAGCAATCACCACATACTGATCAACTATAAGGCAGTATCCACTTGGCATTGATGCAAACGCGGAACGATTCCCGCACCTTCAATAATAAACCTAAGGCTGGTTTTCCTAGAAGAACGTTTAAATGTTTGTTTACATTCCCACAACAAAGTAAGCGCTGACTTGACTGGCTCTATACTTGTGGTACATACTTCACAATGAATAGGTTCAAGCAGCCTAAGTGTTAATGTCAATAAAGAAATTATTGCAAAACTGTATAGTCGGTTTGGCTTTTTTGCCTTATAGGGGTTTTGTTATAATAAGCTCCACCCAAATTATCGTGCTTATTTACAGCATGTTCTTTTGTTGAACCTCTATCAGATACATTCAAGCCATGATTATCGTTCGAAAACCATGATTGATTGCCTTATATTGCCATATTGAAATCTTAAATCGTCATTTCCTCCCGAAGACATGTTTCGTTGGTGTCCATCGACCTCATTCGCTCAAACAACTATGCTTTGTTAAAAGACATCTCTACCAGTAACTTGAACTGTTTTACCTTTTAGGCCAACAGTGGGAAAGAATAAGAAAAGTATTTCATTAGAAATAAAATGACTGATACTTAAATACTTACCGTTTATTAATTGTGATTGTAGGACTACATGGGGGACAGCGATGTTTTGATAGACTGCAGCGAAGTACAGTCCGAGCTCGATCCTCGATGGTTAATCATTTACGAATGTCAGATTTCATGTGACGTGGCCAATATCCAATTGACTTACAGTGTCCCCAAGCAGGCCATTCTCACGATATGCCTGAACTTTTAACCACTTGTAGAGACGTCTTTGTTTGACTTTGCAATCGATGGTCATTACTAGATCTCCCGCGGGTTACAGATATGTCCTAAAGATCCTGTTTTTTAATTGAGTAGATATTGATTTATTGTCATAAAAAGCATGTGTGGTCAACAAGCTACAGGCCAAATGTAACACCTTCATTATATCAAAAATAAGAAAGGACACGATTTCCTAGATTAATAAAAATAATGGATGCCGTAAGCATACGTGACAATGTTAAGAAAGTGTTTAAGGTAATCCATAGATATAATTTAAATATTGACTATGTTCATCACATATATCTGAAAAGGCATGTAAATTGCATTACTGGTAAATTGGCAGAAAGAGATTCCCGTTTTACCAATCCCGATGCACCAGAAGCTTGACCCGTCATCTTCAATAGTTATTGAAATCCATAGAACAAACATTTCGTGAAAATCTTTATGATGAACTTTTATATATTCACATCTAGTGAACTGTTACAATTAATCGTCTACGGGTTAGCCAAGAACGTGGGATGAATACACGATTGAACTTCAACTTAAGGAACTATGTGCGTAATTTGCCTTCTGGTCAATGGCCGGTTATATTTGTTTTCAAAGTCAACTTTACATTAACAAAAATAACATAGAAAAACATTTTCGATGAAATCATTGAAAGGGAAAATTGCATCCGCATCCCAAGGAATATTATTCATATTAGTATATAATTGTCTAGAATCCCTTCAAAATTGAATGTTTCTTTGTTTTCTATCTGCAAATCTCATTCTAAAATACGCACTGACACTCTTTTCAAATGTTTGAAATTATGAAAAGATTGTAAGACAAATAGAACATAGCAAATGACAAGAGGAAAATATAAAACATCTACAAAAACAACGAAGACCGTCACATAAAGTATTTATCTAGAAAAGGGTTAACATAACATACTTTATTACACTGAAGTAGCCTCCAGCTTATTTACCCTTTCAAAGCATACATTTTAATAAAGACAGTATACAGCTTTGTATTTTTAGTCACTAGCCAACATTATGACTATTGAGATGAACATGTTGAGGAGGGAAGCCAACAGTATAAGTATATAGCATTGTCAGATAGCGCCGATGCATCGGCTTGCCTGGCTGTTATACTGGTGGCTTGACACGATGGGTTCAATTAATCCAAGGATTAACCGGTCATTTCTATGGTATAATAATCTTAACTTTACCATGACATGGATATGAACTTTTGATAGAACTATTTTGTTTGTTTAATGTGTTTGTTAATGTGTGTACGGGTTTTAGAATGATTTAATTAATTGTTCAGTTTCATTGTGCTGTTTTCATGGTAGGTTATCGTACTGTTGGTCCATTGATCCTGATGTACTCGAGTTAGTCGTAACGTTCACGCATATGTTTGAGTTCCAAAGCGGAAACGCCACTTACGTGACTACTACCATCTTTAAGTAGTTGGTTTAAATCGGATAGGCATTTCCCTAACTATGTCTTGCAATCTACAAGCTATTTCGTTAAACAGGATCAAGTATGGTTTCCTTTAAATTGGATCGTTAAAACGCATCTTCCCACAATCTACGAATCTATATCAGACTACTTTTAAACAATCTAGGCAAAACTAAGTAAACTACGGAAGGTATATAAATGGAACACTAATTTAATAGGTTTTAACACATTTTTTATTATAAGCTATTTCTCGTTTAGCTGAAAAATTGTCAGCTGAAAAACTGCATCAACATGCATCTGTAAGTGAGAAATGGTCAATACAACGCGACATGTTTTTTATTTCGAATACCAACTGTACGTTTCATCATGGAAATTATTTAACCTTTCACTTTAAGCCATCCTTGTTGACGTATCCTACCAGACGGAGGAGCCGTAAATATCCCCCAAAGTCATTATAAGTTTATAGTATTTGTTTCAGAAAATAATCCGATCACTTGACACCTTTCACATTTTGTAAGGATTTTTTATCCAGTTAAAAGCCATTTCACTATAAATATTTAATTTCCATTAACAATTACGTGAAACGTCTTTCCTAGATGTGATAAGCAAGTGAATCATGATCACATCTTTCACAGCTATTTACCCTTTCCCATATACATACGCTTTCCGACGCCTTTTGCAAACATTGAGACAAAAGGAGTTATTGCCCATAATGAGAAATACTACTGTTTGCCACAATGTTTTCAAGCCTAATAATAATTGTATAAATACTCGTTCATATGTTTGCCCATATGTGTTCGAATTCGTCTGCTGCAGATGTATTATATGTGGGAAAGGGTTAACACATTTTACATCCCTACCAAGTTGCATGACATTTTAATTAGGTTTTAAAGCCAACGCTTAACATCAGGGGACTAGACAAGGAAGAGTAAACTGGCCTTTCCCATTCATATCACCCATATGACTCAACTAAAACCTAAAATGTTTTGAGTACCCATAACATTGAGGGTTAAATAAGGACTTCTCCCATAATATAGTCATATCCCTAGTTGTTTGCATCTTTATATAAGGCCTTGTGAATTTGTGCGAACACACTGGTCGTATATTTGTGTTGAAACCTTATATAACTTCTGCCAAAATAATAGTCATATCCCTAGTTGTTTTATATAGTGTCGACGATGCAACACAAACTAATTCTTCCTTCAGTGCCTCAAATGTATCTTAGTCATTTTACAATTCTGAACTGACAATGAATAACAGATTAGCGTCACACGACCATAGACAATCAGAGCTAAGTATGAGCCGTCCAACGAGAAAACCAACATTGTGGCATCTGCGTAAATTGTCGACCCTGATCAGCCTAAGCATGCCACACAGGCTTATCAAGGTGGACATGTTTCGCCTCCTGTGGATTTTCTGTTTCAGGAGTCATTATTCTACACCTCCTGAGACGGAATGTGCCGGCTCGGATCGGTCTGTGTCGACAGCGCAGGCTGATCTGGTCGATACATTACGCAGATGCCACATTGTTGGTTTTCTCGCGATACGGCTCATATATTTAGGAGGTGTTCAAACTTAACATAATCATTACACGTGTTAATAATCGTGCATTTATGTTAAGTATCCAAATGAGCCGAATTACGAGCAAAACTAAAGGTGTGGACCCCGCGTAGAGTATCCACCAGGATCAGTTTAAGCATGCACCGCAGGCTAACCCGGTCAGACACTTTTCCCCTCCTGTGGGTTTACCTTTTCAGGTATCAGTACTCTATACCTTTATTCCCCTGAAACGGAATGTGTCGGCGCGGAACAGCCTGATTTGGGTCGATAAATTACACATACACGTTGGTTTTCTTATGGAACCGCTCAAATACATACAGTACTGGTAAATAAAAGTTTCATGAAATTGTCTAAGACTGATTGGCGAACTGTGCAGAACAAGATCAGACTTATCTGGATCTACACTGGTCGCATATGTCTTACGGTCTTCCCAGAGAGCCATCATAAACATGTGTGTCATATTGTTATGCGACGGACATCGCTGTACTGGCTCGCACGAGTTGTCTTCAGAAACTACACTGTCGGTAGTGTTAACTGACACTCTATTTAATCATCTTGTCAATGCAGGCTTATAGTTACTATAAGTTCGTCCATCAGTCATTTGGCTATTAGAAGTCACGCTTTTAAATTGTTTTATTACTAAGGTATACATAATAAACCACTTGAATGATACAAAATGCGGCTTTTGATAAATTGTTCACTCGTTTTTCAGTTTGCAATTATTTTCAAATTATTTTGTCCATTGATCATTTTGAAACTGGAGGTGTTGATCCTAACCTTTTGTTTTCGTGCGTTTTATAATAATCTTCACGCGTCCTTTTATATATGCACTTGTTTAAAATAATGCTTTTTAAAGTTGAATCTCACACTGCACAATGTATGCTTTTAGAAACTTATTAATGAGTTTACTGGGTTTTAAAAGCAAAACTATTCACAATCAATGCGATATTCCCGGTACGGAATCTACCTTAAGGTGAATGGAATTTCTTCGACTCATCTTTATTTTAAAAACATGCTTTCTTACGTTAATAGTGCAAAACTGTGTGTGCAAAAGGCATCGCTTAAGTAAAACCATTCTTCTAGATAAAAGGCATAGAAATGAAAAAAGAAAAAAAAGAATCAAAGTTAGTCATTAAAGGCTGTTGAGTTCACACTAGCGATTATGCGACCGAGTAAAAATCAATTATCTTATTGAAATGTTTGACTGTTTAATGATACGTTTACACTATATTACCGGCGGCCACGGCAATCACGTTTCAGGCCACCATGGACACAGCAGGGTGAACGTGAGACAACGTGGGGGTACGGGATGGGCAAACATGACAGGCCGTGATTGCCGTGGCTGCCGGGCCAGATTGTTAAACTGTCAAAATATTTGCCACGGCAGCCCAGGTGCTGATGAAAAACGTAGTAGGCCGTAGTAAAACGGTGTGAACGCAACAAAACGTGACAGTCCGTAATAGGCCGTAACAGAACTTGGAGGCGGTTCGTATTGGGACGGGAAGTTCCTTTCAAGTTTTGTCACGTTCAATCACGGCGCGCTACAGCGCGTTGCGTTAAAATACGGTCTGAGACGTTCAATCACGGCGCGTCCCGACGTGTGAAGGTTTACGGGCCATTCGCGCTACGGCGCGATGCGTTCTACTTCGGTCTGATACGCGCACGCGGTCTGGGAGGGAGTATATAAAAGCCGGACCAGGCAGGGAAGTTTCATTTGAGTCGGAGCAATGGACGACACATTACTGCATCTACGCTACGAAGATTTAAGAAAGAAAGCCAAGCTATGCCACCGAAGAAGCAAAGACGTAGGGAACCAACACCATCCTGCACACCACCATCACTACCAGTTAAGGAACAGTTGCAGCCTGAAGATCATCGCCGTTTACCGCCTCCAGATGAAGGGGAGCGTGCTGTTGCTGCTACCGACCAAGTCCTTGAACTTTAACCTGAACTGGAACCTAAAGTTGAACCTGATGCTGAAGAAGACGCACCTGCTAGGAAGAGGGCCGCTTCCAGGGTCGTCACCAACTTATCGGAGGATGAGAAGGAACTCATCACTGACTTCCTCCAGCAGAACCCCACGCTATACTCCAATGGTGCTGGCTGATTACAAAGACGCAGCGTCGAAAGACTGTGGACGGGGCGAACACTTCGTCCATGTAAGCTTCCACGATGGACACACTGCTGTCACCAGATAGCGGATGGCTGCTTTACTGCACCGGAACAAATGGGAGAGCGACGAGTAATTGTCCCCAGTGGCCAGATGTCTCAAAGTCACTGATAGCTTCAGTCCAGGTGGTAAAGCAGAGCGGACCTTTGTGTCTTGTCTTTCGATGGCTGGTGTTAGGCTACTCTTTTCGGGATTTCTTCGAAAAACTCTGGAGTCCTTGAAGGTGTTGACATCCTCGGTTCTGGGCTCTCCGATGAGAAAGGGGGGGGGGGGGGTAGTGGCCCTGCTGCTGCCTTCTGCCTTCCAAGAACCATTCGCGGACCCACATTGATATTGGCCTTCTCCTCCGCATTGTTCGACTCATTCCTGACTGCTGAACTAGGGCATTCCCTCTCTGCAGCTGCCTCCTTCTTGCTTATGGAAAGACTGGACGTATGCACCCAGAAAGCATGCACACACACACACACACAATCCTTTTCAGATTGGGCATTCGTGATGTCGACTCGTCGTATCTTAGGATACGATGATTGCTATGCATTTGGAGGCCTTCTTTTTATACCGTGGGCACAAAACTGCCCGTCGTCTACGTTTCATCTGAGGAAAGCCTTGAAAGAACAACGCGAAAGACCTGTAGGACCTTGATCAGAACGTGAAAAAACGTGAGGGACCCCACCAGCACGTGACGGACCGGGAGGGAACGTACTGACATCCGTGATAGACCGCGAGCCGAACCGTAGTGCGCCTTTGAGCTCAGCCGCATTCCCCTCACGGCCTGTCACGGATATAAACTGAGAAAACGTGTCAAGACGTAACACGACTCGAATACAGAGGAAAAAATGGCAAAAGTCTCACAGCGCACTACGTTTCGGGCAAACGGTGCTGCTGTGGCTTTGGAATATAGTGTAAACTTAGCATAAGTTATATCACGGGGTCTGTTTATTTAACGTGTGACCAATTTACTTCTCACATGTGTACGCAATACACAATCATTTACATACAACCGGTCTATTAACCGAAGTCCCATTTATGTCATGACTATATGAGTCGAGAAAACCAACAGTGTGGACTCGGATCAGCCTTAGCATGTCACGCAGGCTAATCAAGACATACACTTTTCGCCTCATTATTATATACCTCTTTTTTCATGAGACTAAATTTGTCGGCCCGGATCAGTCTGTGGGGACTGCGCAGGCTGATCTATGTAGATACATAACGCAGAGGCCATACTATTGTTTTTTTCGCGGGATTGCTCAATTATTGTTAACTTATATGTCAAGATATCTAGTTATTCCACTCTTTCATCTTCCAATATAAAACAGTATCCATACAACCTGCTCAAACCCGATACTACTAACATACGTATTTAACAAATATGTTTCTTATAGTTCAATATTGTATCTAACTTTGAATGTGTTAAGCCATCTAAATCCTTACGTTGGTCAAAGGGAAGTAATTCATTGTCCATAGACGACCATTATAGCATTTTGGGTTATTGTTCGTTCCCATAAAAGTTTATTATTAGAACTACCAAATTAGCAAACAGGTTGACGGGTCAGTTTTTCCCGCACTGAATTTTACTTTCAATTTCAAAACGTATTGGATGTCTTATATTGGATGTTCTGTCTTCTCTAAAGATGATTTCAAGGCTTACATCTTTGGGGAATACATGTATATTATATTCAAACTATTTTATTGAAATGTTTTACATCGCTTTTCTTTGATGTATGCCTTTTTTAGAACATATATTTATTAACATCAAGTGACTCATAAGCCATTTGAATGACTTGGAAGTACGCTCAATATGTACTACTAGTGTCTTTGTAAGAGGGGGGGTCTCAGTTATACCCTTTGATCTTTCCGATTAAACTTTCCTGACATGATCACCCAACACACCTAACTGCTATCATACGTATTTCAAACTGTCTTCGAAATATTCGCTTAGTGCATGCTCCTTTTGTTCCGGTTTGTTTTACACATTACGTTCACATAACTTGTTACAGCTTCGGAACATACTCATATTACGTTTTGTAACAACGGTGACTCAGTATCTACCTTACATTTGATTTGAAGGCATACGACTTTGGGGAATATAAAGGTTTATAATCAGTATGATTCATAAACAATGGATTCACTTTACGTTAATGCGTAGTAGAAATGTTTTACATTAATCTTCTTTAATAAACGCCCTATCATTTGGAAATTAAATGTGTTATTGGAAGTTCACTTGTCGTAGTTATTACTATTTCACGTCTAAATTTATATTATGTCGGCGATTGTATTAAGGCTAGTTCTGTGATCTAACGTTTTGATAATTTCTGAGAAATGTGGCAGTTGCATTAAAACATAAACTGTCCAGCGAGAAAACCAATCGTATAACCTTTGCGTAATGTATCGACCCAAATCAGCATGGGCAGTCCGCGCAGACTTATCCGGGCAGACACAATACGTCTCGGGGGGATAGAGGTATAGGATGGGAAAAGTGTCTATCCGGGTAAGCCTGCGCGGCATGCTTAAGCTGATCCGGGTCGATACTTTACGCAGAGTCAACAATGTTGGTTTTCTCGTTGGACTGCTCACACACACACTTATATATATATATATATATACGATGATATGGCAGACTGATCTTGGTTGATACATTACGTAGAGTCAATAATGTTGGTTTACTAGCCAGACGGCTCA
>JAUELF010000002.1:2045035-2058730 GCA_031471495.1 Clinocardium nuttallii
TTTCTAGAAGTCAATTTCGACACTTGAAGAAACTATAAGATCGGTACGTATATACATGCATGCTTTATCGGTATTTAAACAAACAGGCTGTATCGGTATCTTAACAGACAGGCTAGATCGGTAGCTTAACAGACTGGCAAGATCGCTACCTTTCTAGAAGTCAATTTCGACACTTGCAGGTATTTACTCCCTGTTCGCCACCTTAAAAAATAGCCTTGCATACGTAAATAACTTATCCGAAAACTTGCGAGTGGCATCATCCCGTTTGTTTATAGTACTTAAGTTTGTTCGTAAATATTTTATTTTGCGAACATATTTCGCGAAAGTGTTAATGTCGTATATGACGTCAAGACATATTTTCATTGGAAATAATTCTAACCAGGAAACACGAGTTATCTCATTCTGATGTTACTATATCACAACTATTGGGATTGAAAAAATATATATTTCCTGGTTGGAAATAATTCCTTTATACGAATATCAGTTGCTGCATGACACGAAATGACACGATGTACGTTTAGATACGTATTCGCATAATACAAGCGTCATTAACACAGATATCTTTGAGAAAAAATCGCAATAAACGTAATGCATAGAGTGTATTAACCATCACTTTTTAAATAGGGAATTATATCCCGAGTGATATTATAGATATCTGTATGTGAAAATATTGTATTAATATAGGCTGAGAACTCCGCCGTAGGAACGAGTCCCAACACACAAGTTTCCCATAAACATGCAATAACCTCTCCTTTGTATAATTTGAAAGTGGCTACTTAAACTTTGCAGTTTTGTGTGTTTTAAACACTTCGAGTATTTGGAAAATTAACAATTGTTTTGAATTGTTTTAATAAATTAAAATTAAAGATTTATCGCGATTTTATTGTTTTTTCCCGATGATAGGGCGTGATAAATTTGAATTTACGAACAGCCATTTTTTTTCCATTTGGTTTCGACTCGAACTTAAATTGTCGAAAACATTGATGTGTAACGCTTTTTCTAAGGGTGGGTTTCATTAAAAACTCGTATATTATCTTATTCTAGTATTTACGCCTGAATAATTGTTTTCATTTTTACATTTTAGATGCCCCCTTAAAACTCACAGTATGATCAGTAAAGCGAACACATATCTTCTATTTTGCGTTGAAAAACGTCACATCGGAGAACGACAAAATTAATATGAAGACCTTCCTTTGAAACAAAAAAATGTATATCATCCTAGCAGTTAATAAATCCCCCTTGATTTTGATAAATGAGAAAACTTATATAGATCGTCAACGACTATCAAAACAATTAATCATATAGCGTATAGCAAAGTTTATGTCAGAAAATTCAGTGCTTTGATTAATGTTACAACTTACTTAAGGTAAACCCCTTGCCGTTAGCACTTTGAGTGCTTTGATTCATGTAAGCCCCTTGCCGTCAGCACTTTGTGTGCTTTTATTCATATTAGCCCCTTGCTGTCAGTGCTTTGTTAGACCCTTGCTGTCAGCACTTTCAGTGCTTTGATTCATATTAGACCCTTGCTGTCAGAACTTTCAGTGCTTTGATTCATGTTATACCCTTGCTGTCAGCACTTTCAGTGCTTTTATTCATGTAAGCCCCTTGCTGTCATCATTTTTAGTGCTTTATTCATATTAGCCCCTTGCTGTCAGCACTTTAAGTGCTTTGATGCATGTTAGACCCTTGCTGTCAGCTATTATAGAGTTTTGATTCATGTAAGCCCCTCTGCTGTAAGCAATTTCAGTGCTTTGATTCATATAAGCTCCTTGATGTCAGCACTTGCAGTGTTTTTATTCATATAAGAACCTTTGCTGTCAGCACGTTGAGTGCTTTGATTCATGTTAGACCCTTGCTGTAAGCAATTTCAGTGCTTTGATTCATATAAGCTCCTTGCTGTCAGCACTTTCAGTGTTTTTATTCATATAAGAACCTTTGCTGTCAGCACTTTCAGTGCTTTGATTCATGTTAGACCCTTGCTGTCAGCACTTTCAGGACTACTGTTACAGTGTTTTCAAAATATAAATCCGTTCAATGAAACGATATGTTTAAGTTATCATATATGATAACGTTATCGCGAGGCCACTGTATACTCATTCCTGTACAGTATAATATTAAACGAAAGATTATTAAGTAGCGAAATGAATTAATTCACTTAAAAATCGAGGCAATTAATATTTCATTAAAACGATTATAAAACGTCATTGAAACCGTCATTTCATAAGGGTAGCTTCTGCAATTCATTGATGTGATATACAGGGCTAACAAGGTTAATCCAAGTTATACACTTCTGACTTGACCGTATCACCGAGATACCACAACCCGGTGGTCATCTTCATGGCCTCGCTATTTCTAAGCAATTACAGACTAAAACTATTAAAAAGGAGCAGATCATGTAATTAGCTTCGACAATTTTGACAGAGTTAAGGCCCTTTGAAACCGTACAACCCGTGTTCGTGTTGTCGCCGCTAGGGTGTAATTCAGTCAAGCTATATGTATCCTCGGTACCCAGGCTTTTCATAAAATATATGATACCCTGTGAAAATTGGCTGTAAAAATCTCGTACTCATGAATAATTTATGAGGTGAAATGCACCCACTTGATTGGTCGCATGACACAAATCTCGTGCGATACGAACATTACAGTGTAGTTACGGAGGAAATCGTGCTGCATGCTTTATGAAGTTTCGCTAGCCAATTTGCCCAGAGTATCATATATTTTATGAATAGCCTTGGTACCGAGGATGGCTACATGGGAATCGGCAGTACCTGGTGGAAACAAGCATACGAAGAGTGATCCAAAAGTAATATATACATAATGTAATTCAACGATGATTTGCCTTTAATCAATTACGATCAAACCTGTGCTAAAGATCACCTTCGTTTAGCAATTACCTGTCTATAGCAATAATACTTTTTTAATTTCCCAATAACTCATTTTCGGCATAAATGATCCTGTAATAAAGGATCACCTACCAAAGACCAGATTTTTCATTTCTGATGGGTTGTCATTAGACACAGGTTGGACTCAACATCCCTTTTTCTACGCCTTCGCTATTTCTGAGCAAGGACTGGCGGGAGTTTAATGAAACTTTAAAGCAGAACAATAAAAAAAAGTTTCAAAAAGGAGCTGGTCATATTATCCGTTTGATCTAGTTCGATTCTGCATCAAAAATATACTTCCGATACTTCAAGCTGTTACATTTCTGCCAGATTGCTCTCAAAGCAGAAAACTGTGAACAAACACACCAGGTAACTTGTTAACATATTTTAAATTGTAAACAATGCTTTGTGTTCGATTGTTTTGTGTGTAGGGGATGTCACGTCACTATGCTTGGCCGAGTCTTACTTACTTACTCGCATTCCTCTCAGGTCTGTAAGTCGTCCGAAAATAATATTGCCTTTAACTTATGGTGATTACTTAATTTTATTACGATATATATCTATCATTATAATTATTATTATAACTATGATATTATTATTATTAGTTGTAGTAATTATTATATTATTATTATAATTATTTTTATCATTAATATTGTTATTTATTTATTTAATTATTATTATTAGTATTATATATCTATATTGTTATCCCCATCATCATCATCATATGCATCATCATCAGCAGCAGTAGCAGCAGCAGCTGCACCAGTATCGACAGCATCAGCATCATCATCATCATCATCATCATCATCATCATAATCATCATCATCATCATCATCAACCTTATCATCTTAATCATCTTAATCATCATCATCGTCAACATCATCATCATCAATTTAGTAGTATCTTATTATAAGTTATGTAGTAGCAGCAGTATAAGTATATATATGTTGATGACGGAGACAGGATGGTAGATAGGTTTTATTTTCAATTTGGACGAATCTACTTAGAATTAACCCTTTTCCACATATAACAAATCTGCAACAGGCGACTTTGAAAACATATTGTCAAAACCTGAAAAATCTCAATAAAATATCGCTTAAATTTTAAATAAAGCGAAAACATTGTGGCCAATGGAGAAATTGCTCATTGTGACCAATTTCACCTTTCGCCACAATTTTTTCAAGTCGTCTGCAGTTATTGCGTAAGAGAAATGCGTCTGCTGGTGGGAAAGGGTTTAATCATGATATACTGCATATGTTTAAGACAATAGCTATATAGACATTGGGCTTCTTAAAGTAAGAATACTTTAAAACATTTATTTTATTTTCATTTAAGCAAGATACAGATTGTGGTTCGAAACTATGCAAACAGAAGAAACACATGTATCATGAATAAATTAAAAGGTTTATCATAATTAATTATAGAAAAATATAAAAAAGAATAGCCTAAGAATCATAAGAATACAGCAATGAAAGGAAAACAAAAATAGAAGATGAATTGGATGAGATTTATCATTCATATATTTGTTATCAAAACTCGTCTGCAAAAGATGCAACAAACGTCGTCTGCATCGGGAAATAAAGGGTAAGCGCGTTTCCCGACCCCTGATCGATACGCTCGTGTATCTAGAGAACACAGAACCGTTTCTCTCTATGTGATTTTCATAATTTTTGAAACACGTCTGCTAATATTAATGATATTGAGCCCGTGCTAGTGATGACGTCATGAAGAACCCGCAAATTTCCGTACATTAGTGCCTAGACGTAAATGTTCTATTCGGATTTCCAGTGGAATCGTTTCTTGTATCGTCTACACACTCGGACAGCATTGCATAGAAAATCTCTCGCCCGGATTTCTGTTTTGTTCTAATCGCTCGTGGTTTTGCTGGCCATTTTGGATTGTGTGTTTCTTATTCTGAAAACAAAGTGCCGGATGACAATGCAGTGATAGTAGGAAGAGATATGATTTTACGCCGACCATTCTGCGAACAAGGCGGGGCACCCGTTTCATAGAGCTTCCATTTGGGCTGTCGAATCTCGTTTTATTCCTTCTTTTTTTTCCTACGATAAAATCTATTTCTTGCGGTTATGTATGTTACGGAAACCTGTTTTTAATCCCTAATCTTTGTTTTAATGATACATAGCGGATTTACGAGTTTTAGTTTTACTAATTGAATGAAATACCTCGGTATATAGTGTCTTCTTTCGGTATCTGGAATATTTAATAGCTTTCTTATTTATGGATATATACAATTCGCCTGGATACTGTTGCTGTAGACCCGTTTTATAGCGCCCCCTGGAATACATACAGAATAGGGGCCAAGAAGTGTGTGAGATTGAGCTTGTGTCAGGTCAGGAGTTGAGGTTTTTCTTGCTATAATTAGATTCCATAATATATATATATAAGACACCATGGGTTGTACGTTAAGCGCCGACGAGCGAACCGCGATGGAGCGGAGCAAAGCGATTGAGAAGGGTTTAAAAGAAGATGGAATACAGGCTGCTAAGGATATTAAACTACTGTTACTCGGTAAGTTTGTGTGTGGAATGCACGAGATGTGTAATGTAATTCATAGACTTAACCCTTCCCCCACTTACACCCATTCTGCAGTAGACGACTTTAAATCCACCTGGTTAAAAATATGGTAAACCTCTATAACTGAAACATAAATCATTGAATATAATTGATAACATTGTGATAAAAGGAGACATTATTTATTATGAGCGATGTGTTATTTTGTCACAATGTTGTCAAAAGTCGTCTAGAGGAGCCCGAGAGCGTCAATAGGTGGGAAGGGAAAAGATAAGGGAGATTAAAACTGATCCTTACACACAATGGTCTCAAACGAAGCCCTATGTTCCGGTTCTCACAAGAATGGTATCCCTTATAGAACCCAGATCAAGGATTTGAAGGTGAAATAATGAGTTTAATTAACTAACCCTTTCCCATTTGTAGTCGCATTTTGACGCATCTGCAGCAGACGGTATTTGGGAACATCGTGGGAAAAGGTAGGAAATACACACAATGAACAATTACTATATTTACCACAAAATGTTGGATCTATTCGTTTATTAAACCTTCATCTGTAGAGATTTTCAAAAAAAAACAATCGACAAGATTTTAGAAAGTCGACTGTGGCAGATTCGTTGTATGTGGGGAAGGGTTAAATGCCCAAATGGTTGTAGTAACTGGTAGGTATAGGCCAAAGTCAATTCAAATGTCGCTTGATGAATACATAATAACTTCAGTTAACTTCAGTTAACGACTTCTGAATAGACTGACCATGTATAATGTATTAATCAGGCGATAGATGAAATAACATGGACACTAGACCGAGAATGTATCGCTTACTATTCACTAACTACCATAGTTATAGTGTGGGTACCTACAATAAAGGGATCCGTTAAATTATGAATATGATGGTCGGCCACCCTTATCAGTAGGTATATGAAATGTGGAATGCAAATGGACTGGATGAATTCATCTTGTAGCTTTTCACAGCTGTATGTCTGTCTGTTTGTTTAGCATACCCCCATCACAATCTCCTCTCTCTCTCTCTCTCTCTCTCTCTCTCTCTCTCTCTCTCTCTCTCTCTCGCTCTCTCTCTCTCTCTCGCTCTCTCTCTCGCTCTCTATCTCCCCCTCTCTCTCTCTCTCTGTGTCTCTCTGTCTCTCTGTATCTCTCTGTGTGTACGTCCCTCTCTTTCTCTCTCACTTGTATGCCCCTCTCTTTCTGTCTCTCTGTCTGTCTATCTATCTATCTCTGTATCTGTCTCTGTCTGTCTGTCTGTCTGTCTGTCTGTCTGTCTGTCTGTCTGTCTGTCTGTCTGTCGTTGTCTCTCTCTCTCTCTCACACACACACACACACACACACATACTCATGAACAAAAGTCGTCGTATGCCCATTTTACAATCTGCCAGTGAATCCATAAACTGTAATCAGACAAAGTTCAAGAATATTTCAACCGACAGCTAAGCACTGTGCTCGTGCACACAAATAAGCATTTCAGCATAGACGCACAAAGTGTTATGGCCACCAAACATTAATGCGACAGTTAACGATGCCGCGTCCATTAATGAGAATGCCTTCATTTCTCTCTAACTTCATTAATCAATATGTTTACGCGAATGCATACATTATCAGGCAACAACTGCAATCTAACACTGTCTTTCGATATATATCAACAGTTCTTTATGTCTGATTTCATTACGGTTGCAGTTTTGTTCGAGAAAGAGAAAGGATTTTCTTTAAAAAAAATGGAGGTATAAATCATATCGGCTAAAATCTGGTGATCCATAGTAATGTAGCAGCCATATTGAATAACTGATGATGCCGAGTATTCCACACTCCAGTCAGATTTTTCTAATAACATGTCACCCTTTTTATCGATTTCGGATCGTCCATTAACCAAACAATCGATCGTATTATAACAATTACTGGGTGATGAAACACTTTGAATTTGGGATATTATATATATTATTGATTTGTCGTGGGATAAACAGCAGCCGAATTATTTTTACCGACTTCCGGTTGAATAGGATTTTAACGACATCGATTGTGATGGAAAAGTGTGTGTATCTATGGGCGAAAAGCGTCGAGAAAATCTATAAATAGATTTCTACCAGAACATCGATAAAGCAGCCTTTGGTTGGGATGGTCTATGTTTTAACACATCATCTGATGCAGTCACACATTTTAAATTAGTGTAGGAAAAGTATAGCAGAATTCTCGCAATAAATTAACATTCTTAACATTCCAGCTGATGAAGCCACACATATTAAAACATTCTAGGAAAACAGAACCTAATTCGAGCAACAAATTAACAGTTTTCTCACGATGTTTCAACTATCAAACTATGTACTCGACATTTTAGATGCTTTATTTAGATGCTGAGACGTTTTCTACGACGTGAAGTATTATCGTATCAGGCAAACCGCGAACCGTTCCCTTTCACACTTACAACACAGCTGCAGCAGACGACTGTTTACTCGTCCCTGACTCATTCCCTTTCAGTAAACTCTTCCGTAACATTGTAAGACATTTAAGGAAAATATTAAATGATGTATTGAAAGCTAAATTATAAATAACTGAAAATCGTTAGCTATAAACACAGATTCGACTTGTGTACACGTTTCAGAATGATTCCTTTCTCCCAGACAACAATTCTGCAGCAGACGACTTTGATTAGTTTGGAAACATACATGCAAAATTATATATTCGTGTTTTAAAACGTTGTGATGAAAGGAGAAATGGCTGATAACGTGTAATTTCTCATTTTGTCAAAACGGTTTTTCAAATTCGTCGGTTGTAGATGCAACAGAAAGCGTCTGCATGTGGGAAACGTTAAGCTGTCTACATGCTACTCAATTTGACAGAGGACTTACATAAGAGGAAGGATGTTAATTGGTATTCTCCCAACAATATAACTCAACCAAACCCTTTGTAGTGGGTACTCACTGAGACGATTCTTTTGAGTACTCACATTATAGGGTTTGCGGGTCTTATAAGGATTTGGGTATGTGGAATTCTCATCTTATATAGAGATCTGATTTGGGCATTGGGATATTAGCTATTATAACTCAACAATATACAACGAGGAGAACGAATGCATTAATGCCCGGGTGTGGGAGTCTGTTCAGTGGTAGAGCGTCGGTCTCCCGTACCAACGGTACCGGTGTCAAATCCCGTTATGAATATATTCGAGCTCTGGGACTTTTGAAGATAAGATAAGTTTAAGCTTATGCTCAGTGATTGGGTCTCTACGCATTTTAAGATCAACATGTGGTCTATTCTGACCACTCTCTGTCCGTCGTCTGTCATCCGTCGTCGTTAACTTTTACTTTTAAACATCTTCTCCCCCAAAACCACTTACCAATCAACAAAACTTCACTGAAATGATGCTTTGGTGGTCCTCTTTCGAAGTTAATCAAATATTTAAATTACATGAAGAACTTTGGTTGCTACGGCATAAGAAAGGGAGAAAACTGACATTCTTTAAAATTCGTCTTCTTTGAACCCACTTGTCGGATTCCAATATAATTTATGTTCCGTTGGTGAATCTCTAAACACATTGTTGAAGCCATATTGGTAGGTTGAAAAACATGACAGCCAGGCGGCATCAGAGACGTGGAAAAAATACAACAACAACATCCATTCTAAATCTAATGAAAGTGCTGGCTGGTCTGATTTCAAGACGAACTTGTAGAAATGTTCTTTAAATAACCTAACCCTCTACATCATTTTTTCCAAGCAATAACGATTTGTTCAAAGACATCATGCATGTAGATTAAGAAATGGCGTGAAATTAACTTTCAGCTTCAAATGACATCTCCTCCTTATCCAATGGACTTATTTCAGCCAAACGTAAAGGGAATTAAACTTTGGGAATGCTCTTTCAAATTGTTAAAAATACATAACTTCTAAACAGAACTTAGGTTGCTAAGGTATCAGAAAGGGAGAATAGTGCCATGACTACTTCTCCAAACCAGATTATCTGATTTCAAGATAATTTGGTAGAAATGTTCCTTCAGTGACCATCAAACAAAGTTTGTTCAAGCTATATGTATTAGTAGACACATATGGGAGCCAGGCGGATTCGGCACAATGACAAAACTTAAAGTTTCCACTCTTATTTAAGTTCTTGCTTGATTTCACAATAGTTTAGCGGAAATGTTTATTAAGTGACACTTTACATAATGTGTTCATGTCAACCTGCATCAGAAAAGGGGCTAAATGAACTTTACGCTTCAAACCGCATCTCCTTTTAACCAATGGACCAATATACCAACCAAACTTCAAAGAACTCTTCTTTTGGGGGTCCTCTTTGAAATTGTTCAAAGGTGTTCTGCATTTTTACAAATGGCCTATACTTAGTACCTCATTACCACTCTTAAATAAGTGTTCGCCTTTAATAGCAATAACATTGGCCACTATACTATTACTCAGGTGATCGATTTAGGGCCATCTCGGCACTCCTATAATAGTTGTAGTACATCACTTTACTATCCTTGTGACCTGGCACGTTACCATATACTACTCGGTCCATTTATCCTGACACCAGCCAATATGTCGTAATGCTTACCCCCCGCAATCATGGGGGCCAAGGAGGGCAGCAGTTACTACCATCGTTAAAGTCTTCGGTATGGCCCAGCTTGGGATCGAACCCGTGTGGCATAAAACCATTTCTTAGGTAAACCACCGGTACTACCAGTATAACCAGTGTTTACCTTGTTCTGACAACGATACGTCAGCCGTAATTTTACTGTCTACGTCTGCGGATAAGGCGTACATTAGCTGTCTGCGGATAAGGCGAACATTAGCTGTCTGCGGATAAGGCGTACATTAGCTGTCTGCGGATAAGGCGTACATTAGCTGTCTGCGGATAAGGCGTACATTAGCTGTCTGCGGATGAGGCGTACATTAGCTGTCTGCGGATAAGGCGTACATTAGCTGCCAGTATAAACACAAAACGTGTTACATAACGTGTAGTGCAATCACTGATCATTGCTCGGAATCTAGCAGCATCCTGCCAGAACAAGGGAGTGCGGCTGAATCGTTATATGAATGAACCAAACCAGAGAAAGACTTAGAGATAAGTTTTGAGTAAATTGATTTCCCCCAACTATAGCTTTTGTTATTTAACCAAAATCTGAGAAATGGTGCTCGAACAATATTTGGTTTTTTTTGTACCAACAGCATAGTGTTTACTCTTTCCCACTTGTAGACGCATTTTACACATTTCTGTTGCAGAAAATAAATGAAATAATGTACGAAAGAGTTTTGCATCTCCAAAACAGAGGGCAAACGTGGCCCTGAATCGATCACCTGATTGATAACTATGTAGTGTATGTGTAATTGCTAATAGCGAAGAAAATTAAACCAAGAGCGTGATTGAAACTGCTAGAAGTGAACTCTGTAAATGAATATTATCAATAAAGGACATGTGTTATGCTATTAAAGCTTTAAACAGTTTGTAAAAGGACCACCAATATAACATTCCCGTGTGTGGTTGATATCATTCCAATGGTTTAGGAGGAGATCTTGTTTAAAGCTGAAAAGTTCATTTTACCCCTTTTCTGATGGAGCATGGCAGCTATATTTCAAACAATCAATATGGCATGGACACATTATGTAAATGTTCACCAAAAGAACATTTCCGCCAAATTACAAACGGACACAGCTTGAATTGAAATGGATTAAGTTGTGGAATTTTGCCCCTTTTCTGATTCCGACTGACTCCATTTTGTTTTCAACCAATCAATACGGCTTAAGTAAATCTGGTAGATTGTCATTCAAGGAACAATTGTATTAAATTATCTTGGAATCTGACCAGCGGATTTAGAGAAGTAGAAAATTGCAGTTTATGCATTGTACTCCCTTTCTGCTGCCGCAGCAACACAAATTATGTTTAGAATTTATTTGAACAAATTTGAAAGTGGACCACCAAAGTAAAACAAAAAGTCAAATTTTGTTAAAATTTGCCAAGTGGATAAGGATGATGCGTTATTTGAAGCTTAAAGTTCAAATTTTCACTTTTCTGATGCCGACTGGTGACTCTGTCTTTCAACCAAACAAGATGGCTTGAAGAAGTATACAGAGGGTCACGGAAGGAACAAGTGAGACAAGCACTTTCATAAGAATGGAGTTTTAGCATTTTGTCATTTTGACCTTTTCTGATGCTGCATCGCTGCCTTTTTTCAACAAAGTAATATGGCTTGGACATTTTAGTAGAGAGTCACTGAAGGAACATTTCTACTAAATAGCACTGGAATCGGACAAGCGGATTAAGAGGAGAAGAATTTTTAATATTGGGCATTTTACTCTCTTTCTGATACTGCATAAAACGGAGTTAGAGTATATTATTATATATCTTTGAACATAATTAAGAAAAGGACCGACAAAACACCATTGCTGTGACGGGTTTTTTTTAAACATTGGATCAAGATGAGATGTCATTTGAAGCTAAAAGTTCAATTTCCACTTTTCAGATGCCACCTAGTTTCTATGACTTTCAATCGATCAATGAAACATACACATATGTAGAGGATCACTGAACGAACAGTTCTGCTAAGTAATCTTGAAATTAGACGAGTACTTTCATAAGAATGTAGTTTTAAATATCTTATTGCCGTGTTTACAATCAATATCATTAGTAAATTTGTAGAGTCATTCAATGAGCATTTCTACCATATTATATTGATATCAGACACGCGAATGCAGAGAGAAAACTGGCATTTTCACCATAATCTCTTTATTATAACTCAACCAAACTCTCAAAAGAATCGTCGTCTCAGTACATGAGTACACACAACATAGGGTTTGAGTTTCAAATGAATATTAAAGAACAGGACGAATGGTTCTATACGTTTACTTTCAACGTTCTACTATAGTTGATGGCGATAAACTAAATGTAAATTGCTTAGTCAAATTGCAGTAACATGAAACTTATATTTCCATTGTTGTAAGTACTTGTTTTATTAATTATCGTAATTGCGATGCTATCATAAATAACTACTGGTCCCTGTATGGTTTTCTCCAATCTATTTATAAATATATTGTTCACGTGACCAGTATGTGCAGTGTTTCCTTCTAGTTTGTCAAGAGCTCTGTATTATTTGGACTCAAAATCACTAGACGCTCTTCGTGTAACAGTATCGCATTGACAATAGTACTAAGTCGAACTCTTCTCAGACAAGTATGGCGCCTGACACATTGAATCAAAGTGGTTTTCGCATCCACATATTGCTCCTGAATTCAGATAATTGATTTGCGGATTCCTTCTAGTGTGAAAGGAACACACGAATTCTACCTCTGAGTCATTGGTCGTAGGTTCGACGTGACGCACAGACAAAACAACCCTTTAAAACGTCTTCTAACCGTTTCCTCACGCCGACGACCCTTGAAAGCAATTTCTTTTCTTGCCACATTGTTTGCACCTTAGTTCAATACTTTTTTTTCATTTATAGATAGGTTTTCATGTATTTGACTAATTGTTTTCAAAGTCGTCTGCTGCAAATGAGTTGTATTATATATGGGAAAGGGTTTACGGTGTTACGTAGAAGAGGAAGCAGACACAATTCACCATATTATTAACAATTAATGGTATACGATTGCCATCAATGACGCATAATAAATACAAAAGACATACAGATCAATATAACAGTTGAATGAATTATAACGGTCGGTTCACACGTGGTATATGACATTAACTTATACATATAAACAACTATATTACTAGCATGTGTCTGTTGATTCGAGTGAAACGCGATATGCCGTCTTTGGTAGCAAAACAAAATTAATGCGTTGCTTTCGATTTCTACTAGTCAGAGTTCCTTTAGCAGTTTGTATCATATTTAAATATTAAAAAACGATGTAAAGGGAGAGACTAAGGAAAGGATCAGGTAGCCGTGGTAACCGAGTCCCTGAAATGAACATGTGTTACAGACAAGATCGATTTACGATAATCTCTCTTTCCCTCTCCCCATCGGAGTGTTTGTCTGTCTCTCTCTATCTCTCTCTCTCTCTCTCTCTCTCTCTCTCTCTTTTTATATATATATATCTTTTCTCTCTCTCGTGTCTGTCTGTCTGTCTGTCTGTATAGTCTGTCTGTCTATGTCTGTCTCTGTCTCTGTCTAACTCTGTCTGTCTCTGTATCTCTGCCTGTCTGTCTCTCTGTCTCTCTGTCTCTCTGTCTCTCTGTCTCTCCTCTCTCTCTGTCTCTGTACGTCTCTCTCTGCCTCTCTGTCTCTCTCTCTCTCTGTGTCTGTGTGTGTGTGTCTCTCTCTCTCTCTCTCTCTCTCTCTCTCTCTCTCTC
>JAUELF010000002.1:2117967-2132215 GCA_031471495.1 Clinocardium nuttallii
CAGACGCACGCACGCACGGACAACGGACGAATCGCCACGACATAAGCCCTTCTGGCCTTTGGCCAGTAGAGCTAAAAACAGACAACATAAAAAAAACAAAAAGAGGATCACTCACCTGAGTTATGTAATTTGTCTTGTAAACCAAACAGTCTACCATAATAAATCAATTTGAAGTCAGGTAAGCTGATATAAGATGCAAAAGAGGACTAAAACAGCAATGACATTTTCACAATACAGTGTTTGTGGTATTCTATTAGTTGTAGGCTCTCACATATGAGCGTAGACACTACTCCTTATCCCTTACCCTCATATAGACGTTTTCTGACGCCTCTGCAGCAGACGGCTTTTTGAAAACATAGTGACAAAAGAAGAAATTGCAATTTCACCTTTTGCCAGAATGTTTTCCACTTTTAGTCATAGGTTATCCATTCAATTATAGAGATTTTCTATGTTTTGACAAAATAAGTTTAAAGTCTTCTGCTGCAGAATTGTCGTATGAGGGAAAGGGTTAAACCCTTTCCCTGAAACAAATGATCTTACACCAGAAATGTATATAATGAGTGGAGAATACAAAAACCAACATGAGAAAATCTTTGACATGTATAATAGAAAAACAATCCATTTTCACATCTATACTACATATACTCTTAACTCTTCCTTCATATGACAATTCTGCAGCAAAAGTTTGAATATATTTTGTCAAAGAATAGAAAATATCTATAATTAAATGGATAACCTATGACTAAAAGTTGAAAAATTGTGGCAAAAGGAGAAATTGCTTGTTCAGAGCAATTTCTTCTTTTGTCACCATGTTTTCAAAAAGCCGTCTGCTGCAGAGGCGTCAGAAAGCGTCTATAAGGGAAAGGGTTAATGTCCTGGTATGTCACAGATTTATCAGCAAACACTTAGGCTGCATGGACAGGGTCTTTACTGATTGCCAATCCCATGTAATTTATTTTCCAGTGGGGCTGGGCTGCCTTTATCTTTTGCACAGTGCACTTTCAGATAGGTCTTTGATAAGATAAAACTTAACAATGATAAGATAGCACCTGCACATAGACTTTCAATGTTTTCAATTACTCTTAATTCTTTCCCTGATACAGATAACTTTGATGCTGCCTCAGCAGACATCATTTTATAAATGTTGTCTAATCTGGAAAATTGCTCACAATGATGATTTTTTTCTCTAAATGTTTTCAACTCGGTAAATTGTACTTTCAGTTTTCCGAATGTTACAATTGTTTTCTTCATATGTTCTTAAAGCATAAGATTCCTTAACCCTTTCCCACATACAAAAGCTTTCTGACTTGTTGTATGTTGGAAAGGTTTGAAATTCTGTCTACATTTAATGGTCAATTTCCATCAGATAAGCAAATCGGTTTGTAATGTTATACACTGGATTAATTCTTTCCAACATACAGACAAAATCTACAGTAGACAACTTTCAAAACATTAAAGATAAACTTTTGAATATTTTTATAAAAAAAAAGGAATATATTTAATAATTATTCAATAAAGCTACGATGTTTTCAAAACTCTTATTTTTGGTTTGATTATGCCATTGAGGATAACAAATTATTGACATAAATTATTACACTTAAAAATTAAATTCAAAACTTAAGTTATACAGACTGGAGCAAATGTTCATCACTTCAGTGTAATTCCAGTACAAGCCAGCTCCGAATAATTCCATGCACGCAATTTTGGAATATTTATCTAGTCAAAAAGGAATTTACTTTTAAACCTTAAAATATGTGACAAAAGCATCATTTTCTCATAATGAACAATTTCTCCTTTTGTCACAATATGTTCATGTTTATTCATTAAATCCATATTTTTGCCTAGATGTATTCAGTCGTCTGATGCAGATTTGCTACAAGAGGGAAAGGGTTAACAGTATCATGGAACTAACCAATTTACTTCCCAAATTTTGGAGATATTACAGAGTCATATTTATTTTACAGGAATCAGCCATGGCCGAGTGGTTAGTTGGGGGTTTGGAATCATGCTTTCCAGGTTCGATCTTGTGTTGCAATGGTCATGGTGAGGTGCACTTGGGCAAGGTAAATTTGCTAGCGTAGTACTGGTTTGTTCACCAAGGGATCATGAATAAGTGAACTATCCCCTTTATATAACTGAAATAATGTTGAAAATTGTGTAAAACCTCAATAAATACGTTTAGCTAGAGACTAAAAGTTCAAATTGACTTTTACTTACATACAATACCATAAGTTCCTTCTCCAATCCTGGTTTCCTTCTGGAATTCTGTGACAGATCTGCATTTACCAAACTAAAAAGAAATAAAAAATACTACATGTAGAACTTATAATATAAATGTAAAAAATTTCCTATTTTTACCATTGGCTTAATTAACCATAAGTTTATTATTATTAATTAACCCCTTCCCACATGTATACAATAATTCTGCAGCAGATCACTTCACAATTATATGGTTAAAAAGATGGCAAAGCTCTATAAATATAACATTAATCATTAAATAGGTTAGAAATTATGAGCAATTTCTACTTTAGTCACAATATTTTAACAAGTCTATTGCTGCAGATAGTGCTTATATATACATGTAGGAAAGGGCTAAAAGAGCTTATCATATAATTATGATCTTCACCTTGCCATTTAGGGTTTTATTGCCAGTGCCAACAGTGAAGAATCAGGTGATTCTGTGAATCCAAACAGTCTCACCGGAGCCTGCAATGTCTGTCTTCATGTTATGTAGTCCAAGATTTGTCAGAAAACAGGAACTAGAACTATCACTGAAGATGATAAATACCCCCAAAACAGAACCTTGACCTACACCGTAAAACTTAATAAGTAAAAGGGCCATAACTCTGTAAAATAAGATACAAGTGTAAAACCTTTATGATATGCACATCTCCTCTTGGTATAGAAGCTTCATGTAAAGAAATAGGTTGGACAAAATATGGCTTCCGACCGACAGTGACTCCTATATACCCCCCAAAACTATGTTTTTTGGAGGGTATAAAAACAGAAGTATAGCCCCACTAATTCAAAGCCAATTTAACATCAAACTAGAGTCAATTAGACCCCATATTGCCAGGCACAGCTAATACATACAAGTGATTCTCATGAATATGAATATATATGAAAATTAAAAATTAGTTGAAAATGGGAGAAAAAGGAGTAATTTTTCATTTATACGAAGAAGACCTGTTTACTGCCTTTCATCTGGGTCTCCTTATGAATACCTACCACAGGCTGTCAGCTGTGTTACTTCTCCAATGTAGAAATGGATTATACCTTTCCATCTTGCAATTGCAGATGATGAATAACTGCTCATATTGAGGAATTTCTCCTTTTGTTACACTGTTTTAAGCCCAGTTCAATACTTATACTTTCACTTAAATAGAGAATATTCACATTTTCAACCAAATGTTTTCAAATTGTTTGCTGCAGATTTGTTGTAAGCTGAAAAAGATTAAAGCATCATGTATATAATTATACATGAGTGTTCTGCCTCACCCTACTATTTTCTGGTATATCCATCCATTGATCAGTCAGAAGCGACAGAAATGCTGGCTTGTCTGATGGCGGACCATCTCCTTCTCCATGGGAAGTCGACATGATTCACCTGAAAAATGCAGCAATGACAACATCATGTGAAAATAATAAAATAAAACAAGATGCAAATGCATTCCTTTCCCTTGTGAATTGCAACTTCAAGCAATCATTCAATTTTCACTGCAATTGTTTTTTTTGTGTGCACTATTCCCACATGTAAACAGATGCCTTTTTAATGCCTCTCCAACAGACAACTTTTGAAAACAGTTTCGACAATGCTTTTAACACTTTTCCACATTTTACCTAGATGTTTTCAAAGGTGACATAATAAATTATGCAGATTTGTTGAATGTGGGTAAATACTAATCTAAGCGTATAAAGGAATGCATTTACTATGATTTAGTACTCCTGGAAGCTTGATAAATAGACAAACAGAATGAGATAAAGCAGAACTCGATCCCTTACTACTGAGGAATCCTTGCTACAATTAGTTTAATTAACCCTTTTCCACATACAGCACTGTCAAATTTTATAAGCTGTAGACTTTGTGATTTTTGAGTGGACCTGTGATTGCATGATTTGTTTATTCCCTTTTAAAAATCAAAATTGTGCAAGCATTGATTGGGACATTCATGCATTGCGCGATAGGCAATAACTGTAATAATTATAATATAAAAAAAGTTAACCAATGTAACAGATTTATAATTGTCATATGAGTGAACTTGCATACATGTATGACCGTGCCTGAAAGTGTGTATATTTATATAGTTTACTTAACATTTTGTGAGTGGGAACACTATTCGCCTTAGTTGTATGATTGTGGATCCAGATACAAGCCAACATTGTTGTGAAGTCGACCCTACACATGTTGCCATGTGAAACCAGCTTTTGGCTTATATTTGTTCATGTGTAATGTCTGCTTCGGTGAGACATAACTAGTTGAGTAGTTCTCGCAATATTTGTGGAAAATACATATAAACAGTATTAGAATGTAGGTCTTTCAGTACACATTCTGACATTCTAACGCTTAACCACTGGTTTCTGCCTTGATCTTGTACGCTCACCATGTACAGCAATGTTTGATATAAGGCCAATGGGAGAAGAAGAACAGATAACTCACAAGGACCATTTCTGAATCTGAGACTCGCAGAGGTTTACTTTACTTTAATCGGTAGGGGACGCAAGTTGAGTCAATTTATTTATCATTCCCCCCTTGGTCTTAGACACCCATGCAGGAAGTATCAGGAAAAAATGGTATATTTATACTTGTTCTAGATGAGTTTGTCAAGGCGGTTTTTAATGCATTTAATGTTGGCGCATTAACAATGTTTAAAGTAAGAAACGGATCGATTATCTACTTCTGTTTAACCAAATGGCTGTTCTTTCTAAAAAACTGATTGTGACAGTTGAGTAGTTCTTTCGTTTATTGATACTATAATCATTCATAATAATGATAGATATATCTCTCATCCGATAAAGCTTGTCAAAATAACCGATAGACTGATAGTCCTTCAAAATAAGACATTGCATATGCTCATTTCTCATTGTGTTCTTATCCTGCATAACCAATTGAGCTAAAAGACAGATCGTAAAACAAGAAACCGAAAAGTCTAAATTATTTGGACTAAATAACTATAAATAAATGAAGTGCATAACTATGTTCGAATTAACTAGGGGCCGATTACGATAATAATCGTTTAATATCAATTAAAGACTCAATATAACTTTAAAAGGCTTATTATTGTTAATTGTAACTTTTTATAAGAAGTTGTATCGGAAATCGTGTGAGAAATAACGATGAATTACCTTTTTGTTGCTAAATGATCACATTTCGCGACTTATTGAAGTAAAATAAATCACGTGACCTAACGTCATGCGCGATACAGGTGCGCAGCGGCTTTGTGTACATTGAAAACCAAATAATGGAGGTGTCAAATAATATTGCTACTTGAAATGACAATTCGACGATAATCTCCTAAAATGGGAGATAGAGAAAAGACCCTTAGTAGCAGGCGTCATTCTGATATGCCTCATCGTAAACTTAGAAGCGATTTTGACGGGAAAATAGCTGGATTATATGATCTCGAGGAGACGATTGGTGAAGGCCATTTTGCAGTTGTGAAGCTTGCAAAACATGTATTTACCGGTGAGAAAGTAGCGGTAAAGGTGATTGATAAAACAAAACTGGATGAAGTATCAAAGGCACATTTATTCCAGGAAGTAAGATGTATGAAGCTAGTACAGCATCCGAACGTAGTTCGACTGTACGAGGTGATCGACACTCAAACGAAACTGTACCTCATTTTGGAACTAGGGGATGGGGGTGACATGTATGACTATGTTATGAAGCACACAAATGGATTGGACGAGAGTAAAGCACGACATTACTTTAGACAGATCGTTGAAGCAATATCCTATTGTCATAAACTACATGTGGTTCATAGAGATTTAAAACCAGAAAATGTGGTGTTCTTTAAGAAACTAGAGGTAGTGAAACTTACAGATTTTGGATTCAGTAATATGTTCAATCCAGGAAATAAACTAGAAACTTCCTGTGGATCATTGGCGTATTCTGCTCCTGAGATTTTACTTGGTGATTCATATGATGCACAAGCTGTAGGCAAGTATTATTCAATAAGGTTTATACAAATTTCACTTGAAGAATATCATAATGGTTCAGGTCCAAAAAGGCCGAATCATTAAACATTGAATAAGGAGTCATCGAAGATAATGGATTGAAAGTTTGTGAAATGTTTTTTGAAATAAACACACACCATATACAATGTCACACTATACTTAAAACATAATGTTATTATCTAATTAAGGAAGTATAGAGAAACATTTAAAGCAAACCGTAATCAATTATAACACGGATAAATGTACCGCCCACTCTAATTCATAATCTATAGCAAACATGCATGTATACAGACTTAAATACCATTTATTATTTATATTTACACCTTTAAACTATTTTCATTCAAAAAGTGGTCCTTCCTCATAATCGGCCTTTTTGGACCATATCTTTTTTAGAAATCGGCCTTTCTGGACCTAAAATCGGCCTTTTAGGAAATCAGCCTTTCTGGACCTATACCATCATAATTATTTATATTAATACTTGTTTCCACAAGGCCACGTATTTAATTTAAAAAGAAATATCTGTTGTGTATAGAAGTGCAACTGTTTGCTAATCTTTGTAAGTTGAAAGTCTGATTACTTAATAGAGCTCTCATTTGTGTTGATTTCAACTGTCGTCTGCAAGTGATTAAGGGTCTAGCGTGGTTGAGATTTTATAGTTCCATATAGTGATATATCTTGGAATTGGAAACAAAATAGTATGTGCTGGGCGACATCTACTTCCAGCGATAATGACTTAAAACTTGTCTTCAGAAGTTCAGAACCAGTGTAAAGGGAATGGGGTATAGCCTATAGGTCTTGATATCACTTTGCTGTGGAAGTTTGCTTTTATAGTGGCGTTGGTATTGTGGTTGACTTTCCTTAAAGTTAAGCAACATTAAACTTTATCACGGTTAGTGTCTGGTTGGGTGACTAGCGATGGCTTAACTCCGGTACACATTACAATTGGTGGCAGCAGTGTGATTTTGGGTTGATATCACCATCACAATTCACATCCCCAGACCCTGGTGATTCCTAGTGATGTTACATAGACTCTGCTCTGGTGTACTGCTTGTGTTCAGTTGTGTGACTTCTGGTCGAGAAATGTAATGGGAACAGAGTATACATCTAAATACATTGGTCTAAATATCACTTCTACAGCTTTTCTTTGGAAGCCGCTTTTATGGTGACGTTTGTAGAGGGTTTTTTTATTTAAAATTAAGCAACGTTCATCGCAGTTAGTGCCTGGATACGTGACCCTCGATGGTTTAACTCTGGTACATGTTACACCAGGAAGTCAAGACTTACTATTTAAAATAGTTAGTTCAAACATTGTTGAGACATGATGATCAGATGATTGTGGGTTTAATTAACTTTATAGATCAGAGTGCCAAGCTAATGATGGTAGGTAGTAGTGTTATGGGGATCATTGCTTGGACCATTAAATTCCATCATCTGGTGAACATGCATTTTGGTCAGAAGTAATCAGGAATTGGAATACACATGTTAATTGAACTTTCAGACTTGACTCAGATACCTCATGTAACTCGGAATCTGAGGTTAATGTAAGGCTCCAAAAGGGTAAGAGAGGTGTATTCTGGATGCGGTGGCAAGAAATGATCCTGTGGTCTGTCAAGGATTCTTCAGAATTTGGACGTTTAGCCTTTGAAAATAGGGCACTCTTTCAAAATCAGACAGTGAGGCGCAATAATTAACAGTACAAAATTGTGCTTTTGTTGTTTGTTAGATAAAGTTCACAGATATATATATATCATATGTACATTTGTATATATACTATATTTAAATTTGTATTTACTCCTCTTGTGTGTTTTCCGACTGATAATTATTTTAATGATTGAATACAAATATTAGTAAAAGTCAAAATATGTTGACTCGAATTTAGTCAAGCTTTTTTTCATGTGACCATATTTTTGTAATTATGTGACTATGGTACATGTACCAGGTAATTAATGCTAAGTATAAATTAATGGGGTGAACAATAATGTCAAGTAAACTACACAGGTTTACAAGTTTTCTGTCGCTTCCAAAACTGTTCCTATCTAAATTCTAATTCCTTTTATTGTTTCTTGAACCATAACTGAAAAATCTTTATTTGATTGTCAAGTATGAACAAAGATGCAATCATTTTGCTAAATTAACCTTAAATATACCTTTATTTTAGAAGTTAAATTAAAATTCAAAATGAAAATTTCATAACAACCTATACAATGATGTTTTAGCCTGTTACAAATGGAAGCCCTTACAAATGTGTTAAATAGATAAGGTAAACTTGCATAATTATAATTAATTCAGTTGTCATTTCTGTGTATTCACATTTGTTTCGGAATGAAATAACCCTGTATCTTCTAGACTTACAATATGGATACACACACACAAAACAAAGTTCACTGTTTCAAACAAAGAGAATTATTATCTTGAATCAGAGTTACAAAGCCGGCAAAAGAGATTCTCTTTTCGACATTTAATTTATTTTTTAAAACTTTTTCTGCTGTATAGGCCTTAAAAGCTGGTCCTGTTTGTGAAAGGGTTCAGGCTTAAAAACAGGTGACACCCTGTCATTCATAAAGACTAAAAATAGTCCTGATAAGTCTGTTCCTATAATGAAACACTTTTTCATATTTGCCGTCGGTTACATGTTATTGGGATCCTCATTTTTGCATGGGAATTCAAATCATGATAATTGAGTTGAGGGATTGTGAGTTTGAACCTTTGAATCCTGTAATATAATGCTGGGAGAATTGGAAGTACAGTTTAAAGCCTTCAATCAATAGTTGAAAGACCATCTGATATGACAGGTCATCTCATGCTAGTGTCTATAATATATATATATGTTATCATATAAATGATATAATAATAAGACATTGCACTAACAAAGTAACAACTAACATGCATGAGCTATGATGACATGTATACTTACTTAGTTAGTATATATGTACACTAAACATTTATATTTGTGTCACCTGTCTATCAGGCAATTAGACGATAATAAGGAATCCCTTCTCAGTGACGGTGAGTCAGTCGTCTGTCTGTCCATCAGTATTTGCATAAATTGGTCATAATTTTGTTTGTGTTTTGCAGACTTAGTTTAAAGTTGCAGCAATACTGTGTGGCCGGGAGAATGGAGCGATACAAGGAACATAACTATAGACTGCTTAATTTTGATGTTATCCCTCTTTTTCATTTTTTGTTTGCGTATTTTTTTCAGATAATATCCAATGTATCAATTTCAAACTTGGTTTGTAGGTAGCTTATGACCTACAGGAGCATGGTGCACTAGAAATATAGCAATGGCATCATGCTTATAATAAATAAATTTGTTTGTTTGGCAGGTGACACATGTATATCACTACATGTATGTACATCACTACATGTATACATGTACAATTTGTTTGGTGGAATACTGTTGTTGAAGTGTTTAGGTCATTCTATTGTAAATCAATTGGGAAATTACACGACAAATTCCTGAAAAGTGACAACCTTTTAAGGGGGGAAATCTATCTTTGAGACCTAAGTTGATAGTGGAACAGTGTCTTAGGCTCTCTGAACAGGGCAAACACAGATTTATAGGTAACGCTGCGGCTGGTATCACATATCCATCATGATGATCATCTGTCTGTCACGCCTTCACTTACTGTTATATTGGCTGGCCACACATTGGTTCCTTCAAACACTTGTCTTTGGACCGGGCTTTTTCCCTAAAAATGACCAGTGAGTCCTTGGTTGACAAACATAAAGAGCCTGAGAAAGAATAATTTGGTAGAATTTTACCTGAAATGGCAATTTTAATTAGCAATTTTAATATATATTCAGCCAGAAACATATATATATATACCACAAGTATTGAAGATTTTTTGGGGGGAAAACCAACAATCCCTTAAAAAAGCAATTCAAATATAATAATCACTGTATCTGTGAGTTAAAGGGTTAACTGGTAAAATTCTTTTAACCCTTTACGACATGCAGCAAATCTATAGCAGACAACTTTGAAAACATCTATGCAAAAATACTGAAAAGCTCACTTAATGAGTTTATTCTTTCTGAAAAGAGTTGAAAACATGGTGGCAGAAATAAAATTGTAAGAAAAATTACTTGTTGAAAACCTCCATAGTAGGCCAAGAAGGCTTGGCTCATTTGATATATTCTCAACATTTTTATTTCTATATTTCAGATATCTGGAGTCTTGGTGTCATTCTGTATATGTTTGTGTGTGGTGAGGCCCCTTTTCGGGAAGCCAATGACAGTGAAACATTGACCATGATCATGGACTGCAAGTACAAAATCCCTGCACACATTTCAAAATCATGTCAAAGGTAGGTTATTATTGGTATCATCAGAGGCTCATATTCATATAACCCTTTCCCAAATATAACAAATCTGCAGCAGACAACTTGGAAATAATCTCTGTAAAAAATATGGTGAATTTCTGTAAATGAAAGAATTTTGAGTTGAAAACATTGTGGCAAAACGGAAATTGCTCCATTTGTCACAATGTTTTCCAAAGTAATCTGCTTCACAGACGTCAGAAAGCATCTCTGTTTGTTGCAAAGTAAAACTGCTCCTCTATAAAATCACGCGTGTTACCAAACCCAACCGGTTACCCTATGTTGTAGATACTAAAAGATTTGTCTTATTGAAGTGATGTGTTTGAGAACCAATTTAGTATGTTATCCCATTTCTACATACAATAATTCTGCAGCAGGCAACTTTGAAATTGTCAAGTCCAAAATATAGAAAATCTCTAAAAATGATTGTATGATTATTGAATAGGATTGAAATCATTGTGGCAAATGGAGAAGTTTCTCATTATTAGCAATTTCTTCTTTTGCCACATTTATTTCCAAAATCGTCTGCTACAGAGGCATCAGAAAGTGTCTATATGTCAGACTTGGAATCATGGAGTCTGTTTTAGCTCGTCCAAAAGTTCTCCATGCTTGGCAATATTTTTAAGCATTCTACCGCTCATAATTCATATCCCTTTCTGAAGCATATTAAATCTGCTCTTGACAACTATTTCACAGCCAGGCAAATATATGGAATATATCTGTAATTGAATGGAGTTTAAGACTATGTTGCAAAAGGGAATCTGCTCATTATGAGCAATTTATATTACCCGCAATGTTTTCTAAATACATCTGCCACAGATTTCTCAAATTGTGCCAGCATGTAGGAAAAAGGTTAATGTTCTTTAACCCTTTCCCTCATATAGACACTTTCTGACGCCTCTGCAGCAGACGACTTTTTGAAAACATAGTCACCAAAGAAGAAATTGCACAAAACGTGCAATTTCTCCTTTTGCAACATTGTTTTCCACTTTCAGTCATAGGTTATCCATTTAATTATAGAGATTTTCTATTTTTTGAAAAAATGTGTTCAAAGTCGTCTGCTGCAGAATTGTCGTATGAGGGAAAGGGTTAAAAGTGTTGTGCGGTCACAAGAATAAGTACTGTGAAAGTGTATTTTAAGATTTGAAACTTCACACACTTTATTCATGGTCTTTAGATGACCTTGTATGTCAAGTCCCATAACTCTGGAATGAATTCTGACGGAATTGTGCCCATTTTTGGACTTAGAATTTTGGTCAAACCTGTGTCCAAAGCCTTTTCTCAGACACTGTGTTAGCTGTTGCTTTGAAACTTCACACACTTATTCAGGGTCATTATACCTAATGCTATAACTGTAATTAGTCTCTCAAATTGTATCAGGGGAATTATAATCTTGAAAATTATGAGCATAATTTTGCTATAACGTTGAAAAAGTTATGAACAAAAATCCACAATGTTTTCAAAAGTTGTCTGCTTTTAAACCACTAGAAGATGTCTGCATACGGTAATGAGAAGCATAATGATAATAACAGAAACCATGCTTGATATATTTCTTATTAGTATAACTGTTTGATCATCTTTGTAGTCTTTTAAAGATATTCAAAAGGGAAATTTGAAAAATTCCTAATTACGTCTTTCTGGTGCAGACAGTGATGTATCCAAGACTTTCTAGTGGAAATGGTTTTGATCATGACAAAATTGTGATAAAAATGCCAGGATGAGGCAAGAGGTTTTTATGTGTGTTAACTGTTATGGCATTTTCTTGATTAACAATTTGTGCATTTTTGTTTAAAGAACTTGAAAAAAAGAGACCATTTTTGTTAGGATGTTTTTTAGCTAGGAAATGTTTAAATTGTTTCTTTGTCAGATATGTTTAGAGTCACAATCTTTCAAGAAAAGAGGTAAAAAAAATCTGTTAAATTTAATGTATAGTTTTGAACTTTTGGTACAGAATTTTAAAAAAGTTAGGGACAATTATGCAAATTTGCTTATTTGGTGCCTTTCCTGCCTCCTTTTACATTAATTATATATGTCAAAACAGTTTGATACAGAGGCATGAAGAGTTCTCTGTATAAGGGAAAGAGTTAACACTTTTCCAAATAGAAACTGACTGTCACATACAAGATTGGCTAAACCTGCCCTGGTAGCAGTGACGTGAGCTGTCAATCAAGGGGTTGTGAGTTTGAACTGCAGCCTTGGTCAATATACTAAATCAAAATTTTGTCAAAAGTAACTGATAATTAAGCCTCAATCGCCTTCCACCAATGGGCAGGGGTTTTATTTTGTTTTGCAGTAGCAGGATAATAATTGAAAGTAGGTGGGGCGGGTGTCTGGTTGTGCTCCCCCAGTAAGGGTTAAGGAAGTTCTGTTAAAGTAGCCGGGTAAAGGTGCTTTAGTAGCAGGGTAATTTACCCACATACCAGGTCATTTTGAAACCCCTGAATGGGCTTTCAATCTATGTGAAATTGCAGCCAGTTGCTAGGGAAGTCTGTTGTATGGAGTACTGGTATGAGAACGCCAGGGAACACATGAGTAGGTGAACTGGCCCCGTGATATGACTGACAAATTGTTGAAAACCCCAAACAATCAGTCAGATTTGCTAAACATTTTAAACTAACCTAGCCAATCAAATGGCAATTTAACAAAAAGAAAGATTATTTTGTATTCATTATTATAGATTTCTGTCAGAACACAATAGGTTTATTTACTTAACCCTTTCCCACATTCAAAAAATCAGCAGCAGACAACTTTGAAACATAGTGACAAAAACTTGAAAAATCTCCATAAAAGATAGCTGAATTGTTAAACAAAGCTTAATAGTTAAACAAAGTTGAAAAACATTGTTGCAAAAGGTGAAACTGCTCATCATGAGCAATTTCACCTTTGGCAACAATATTTTCAAAAGTCGTCTGCTACTATTGCAGGTTGGAAAGGGTAAAGTATTGGATATGTACCATTCAAATGTCGTAGAAAGTAATAAGGGTATCACAGATGACAAAAAAAGCCAAGGCACTCTCCACGTGTCAATTGTCTTGCATAGAATGTTGTTCTCAAGTTTACAGATTTCTATTTTGGTTTAATGTTGTTAATAAATTTTAGTGTTGATTACTTCACAAAATTGTCTTAGCAAAAAGCAGTTGCAGGGATGAAGAAAATGTGGTTTTAACTTTTTTAACATTTTCGTTTCAACCAATGAGTTTGAAATTGTTAGAGGGAATATTTGGAAATTGTCTTCATATGAAGATATGAATAAAAGACAATAGTTTGAAAACATTGTGACAAAAGCAGAAATTGTTCTCAATTATGATTCTTCTCTTTTTCGGCCACAATATTTTCAAAATGTTACTAAGTAGGAAAAGGGTGTAATGTTTGAATGAACCTAAAACATCATTTTGATATCATATAGGCTCTAAATACATTTTTCTCAGGGATCCGCATGCAGAGGACTAGATAAGGAGGAGTGAACTGGTCTTTTCCCATCCATATCTCTCTTATGATACCACTAAAACCTATGTTGTGGCTACTTAGAAGAATTGTCTAACTGAAATCTTCTTTTGAGAACCCACAACATTGGGTTTGAGTATGAAATAAGGATTTGGAGATGTGAAATACTCTCCTTATCTAGTGCTCTGCGCATGTTACTTAACCCTTTTTCCTCATGTAGACGCTTTCTGACACCTGCAGCAGACAGCTTTTTGAAAACATAGTGACAAAAGAAGAAATTGCACAGAACGTGCAATTTCTCCTTTTGCCAC
>JAUELF010000002.1:2134292-2145716 GCA_031471495.1 Clinocardium nuttallii
CTAGTCTTATTACATCAGTACCTCACAGACAAGTGATGTGTTTTGTTCATCAGCCATTTGTAAAGAACAATTTTTGACAATTCTATAGATGGTACATTTTCGATAGGCAGCTCTCAACTGAGCTCAGGACTGTCAGTTCTGATGAGCTTTTTGTCTTGTTGGGGTTTATACCTTTTCAACATTATTTTGTTTGTATCTTATAAGTGCAAGAACACTGGAGCCGTTTCGTAAGAAAACCAACATTACGGCCTCTGCGTAATGTATCAACCCAGAGTAGCCTCTGCAGACTGATCCAGGCCAGCAGATTCTGTCTGAGAGGGGGGATAGAGGCATAGAGGAATGATTCCTGAAACAGAAAATTCACAGGAGGCGAAGTGTCTGTCCAGTTAGCCTGTGCAGCATGCTTAGGCTGATCTGGGTTGATACTTTATGCAGAGTCCACAATGTTGTTTTTCTCCATGACAGCTCAATTAGTGACTTATCTATGGTCCCTGGGTCACTGAAGTATAAATGACATATTGATGAAAACAAATCGCTACGGACGCATCACACGATGGACACCACTTCTTTATGTCTGCCTGTGGTAACATCCGGCCATATAATGACCATGCAGTACAGTGAGAAATTAGGGAATGTGTTTTGCCCATGGGACTCCAACTCGTCATGCCTGGTACTGCAGGCAGATCTAAATACCGAGACACCCTGAGTGAGTGAGTCTCAACCCCTGTATATGTATCACCAGGCCATTACAAATTATCAAAATGAGAAGAAAATAACCCTTTCCCTCATACGACAATTCCGCAGCAGACCACTTTGAACATATTTTGTCAAAAAACAGAAAATCTCTATAATTGAATGGATAAGCTATGGCTAAAATTTGAAAACATTGTGGCAAAAGGAGAAATTGCTTGTTTGAGCAATTTCTTCTTTTGTCACTGTTTTCAAAAAGATGTCTGCTGCAGGTGTCAGAAAGCATCTATATGAGGGTAAGGGTTTAAATATAGTATTGTAACATGCCATGCAGACAGCAATTAACAATTAATGTAGAGCATGATCAGCCTGCACATTTGTGTACATTCTAATCTGTGCATACATTGTTCTCTATTCATTCATCAATTACTTGTAAGAACTTATAATTTATTTATTTTTAGTTTTAAAGATCTCCCAAGTTAACAACATTTCTACCATGAACACGTTTCTGTAATTTGTCAGTTGGTATGCACAACTGTTTTTATTAATTGCTTCTTGCAGTGTTATTCATGCAATGTGCATTAGTGTTTCATGCACTATTAGTATCATGGGACTTCTTTACTGAATAATCATAACTTAAACCCTTTCCCTCATATAGACACTTTCAGAGGCCTCTACAGCAGAAGGCTTTTTGAAAACATAGCGACAAAAGTTGCCACAATGTTTTCCACTTTTAGTCACAGGTTATCCATTTAAAATTATTTATAGAGATTTTCTATTTTTTGACAAAACATGTTCAAAGTCGCCTGCTGCAGAATTGTCGTATAATGAGGGGAAGTGTTAATGATGCAATGTGCATGTGTGTCATGCACTTTTACAGAATCATGGGACGTCCTTTACTGAATAATCATAACTTAAACCCTTTCCCATTATAAAACAAATCTGCAGGCTTTGAAATCAGTCCTCAACAAAAACATGGAAAATCTCAAACAATGAAAGTTTAATTATTTAAAAGAGGTGAAAACATTTGTGAAAAAGGGAGATTCTGCTTGTTTTGATAAATTCTCCTTTTGACACGATGTTTTCAAAAGTCGTCTTCTGCAGAGGCGTCATTATTAAAAGCGTTTGCATGTGGGGAAAAAGTTAAAATAATACTAGATCTATCAGTTACAACTCTCTTTTTTTTTAAACGTATAAGTTCAGAATTTGTCACAAAACATGCTTATATATATATATATATATTAATAATTATTCAAAATATAATAATTTATGTTTTGTTTGTTGAAAAGGGTTAACTGCAGTGTTCTTCTTAGAACTGCCTCATTTTTGCTTATCTATAATAAGCAATAATATATAGTCAATAAATTACTTTTTTGTCAAGTTCCAGTCAAGGTGTAATAGTGTGTAATAGTGTTTGTGGTTATTTTCCATCATGTTCCTCAATGTGTTTGAAACCTTTCCTACAAACAGCCGACTTGGAAATCATATAAGACAAAATAATGCAATATTTAGAGTTAAAAACATTATAATGCTGCAAAAAAGTAGAAATTGTTCTTTGCTGCAGATGCATTTTAATGACTATCTACATGTACGAGATCGAAATGGTTAACATTAATTTATATTGGTGATAATTGTCTAAAAATGTTTTCTTTTACAGCCTAGCAGCAGTGAAACAAGCCAATGCCAACGCTCGTCTGCTTTTTCTAAGTAAAAAAAAGGGGCATTTAGTAACTCAGTAACTGTATACCGGTAATTATCAAAGACAGTCACTGACGATTAGAATTTGTTTTATTGTGATTTTTACGGCATTTTCAACAATTTTTCAGTTACATCACGGTGACAGTTCACTTACAATTGTATTGTATTCATTGGGGCAAAGAGGGAATATCTGACATGATCACTGGGATTTGAAATAGTCAGTGTAGGAAAAGGAGAAATTGCTCATTATTAGAATACAATTTTCTGACCTTTTCCAAAATGTTTGTGTACGTCTGCTTAATATTTAAGTTTACAAATGATCAACTCAATCAAGGACACTCTGGGTTGCAAACTATCTTTATCTTATCATTTTGGTATTTCTGGGCTAGGTCAGAAACTACATATAACCCTTTCCCTCATATAGACACTTTCTAGCCCCTGCAGCAGCATCTTTTAAAAAAAAGAGTGACAAAAGAAGAAATTGCACAAAATGTGCAATTTCTCCTTTTGCCACAAGATGTTTTTCACTTTAATCACAGATAATCCATTCAATTATAGAGATGTTCCATTTTTTGACAAAATATGTTCAAAGTCGTCTGCTGCAATATTGTTGGAAAGGGTTAAACACTACATGTCTGCAGCAGAATAATGACTTTTAAATCCTTGTCTATTGGGGTTTAATCGGTTTTCAACAATATTTCATTCATTTCACGGCAGCCAGATCACCGCAGTACTATAATGTGTTTCTTTGCTTTCTCACACCTGTACTCCACACAACATACTTCCCAAGCAGCTGCCAAAGACAAATTACACTTGTCACATTGACTTTTGACTGGGGTGTTCGAACACACAAGCTGTAGATTGACAGCCTACAAACTTATCTCTAGTAGTGGCACTACAAACTAAGCTACTGGGCTCTGCTTTAAATCCTCAAAGCAAAAGGAGTAATCATTCAAAATGTGCAGTTTCCCCTTTTGCCACAAAAAGTTCAACTCAATTCAGTTTCAATTAGATTGTTTTAAGTCGTTTCCAACAATTTTTCAGTTTTATCACGGTAAGTCAGCTGGGTAATGCACCTATCAATATTTTGCTCTAGGGGTGGCGGCGGGCAGACCCAGGGGAATTAGACAAGTTTTCCTTTTTGGGGTCTAATTAATTCCCCACCCTAGAGCCAATAATTTTGTCTAAATCTCAATAGTGGGAGATGCTTTGTGTATCAAATGTCCCAGGGGGTGAAAGCAATTGCCAGATTAGCATTTTTTCACATGGCATGCCATTGTCTATTCCCCCGAGACCCGGAATCATTCAGCGTGTCAAATTCCTGCCTGTCGGGAATCGTCTTCTGTCTAAAGTCCCATGTTACAATGCCCCCCACCCCCACACCCCCCGGCAAAATATTGATAGGTGCATCATGTATAACCACCAGTATAATTACTTATTCATTTATTCTGACACTTTGCCAGTCAGTCGCAAACCTAGCGCCAAGGAGAGCAGCTTTAAAGTCTTTGGTATGTCATCCTGCCAGGGATCGAACTTGCACTCTCGCACCAGAGGAATAGTGACAGAGCCAGGGTTCCATTGAATCAGGTTGATTGATGTTTGTATGTGATAAACACTATGTATACAGTAACAGCATTATTTAATTGATTTGCACCTAAGTCCTTGCAGCTATTAAAACTATACCTTATTACAGGGTTCTCTATAATGACAGTATTTCCAGTTCAAAATTCTTTCATACAATCATTTTAACAACATGACTGTTTCCCTGAATGGCCATTTGTTTTGAGTCATCAGCTTTATAAGCATTTTAGTTGTGGAGTGGCCAGGAAACAGAGAACGGTTTGGTATATCATTTTCTCTGATCAATACTTAATTATATTACTTTTATACTCTAGAAAATATGAAACTTCATTTAATCAAATTCAATTTAAAGCAAACTTGCTCTAACAAAACATATCAAGTTTATAAATTTATGCTATTAAATGCAGAACTTTAGGAGTCAAATTACAAGCAGGAATTTTAGTGTTACCCTTTCGCACATAATGATACAGAATGCTTTCTGATGCCTCTGCAGTAGACAACTTTTGGAAAATATTTTGGCAGAAGGAAAAATTGCTCTGTATGAGCAAATAATCCCTCTTTGCCCCAATGTGTATTACTCCTATTCAAAATTATCCTTACATTTATATTTCCTTTTTTTCCCTAAGTGCCTTATGCAATGTGGTCTGCTGCAGATTTGTTGTACATGTATATTGGAAATGGAAGAAAGATGACAGAAATGAAGACAAGTAAAAGCTGAACTACTGAACTTGTTATTGCTAACTATTCTGAGGCAAACCAAAAATCTCTTGGGAGACAATGGACTTGTTTGTCTCTTAATTGTCCTCATGAGCCCCTTTCTACAAATAACATTAAATGCTGCTTTGCACTGCAGACAACATTAACCAGGTTTTCCACATGAGACAATCCATGGCAGACAACTCTAAAACATCTGGTTTAAAATAATGTGCATTAATCTATCAATGAGAGTTGAAAACATTGTGGCAAAAGGAGAAATTGCTATTATGGGCTATTTCTCCTTTTGTTACATTATTCTTTTCAATATGAAAGTGTCCAATACATTTCACTTCTGTCTCATACTATTTTCTAGCATGCATATATGTATTTTGAAATAAGTTTGCAGCAGATGACTTTTGAAAAACAATTGATGCAAAAGAAATAAAAATCATACACATTTACTATTTCCATATTTTTAACTATATACATGTTCAATTTCAGTGCTGCAGATTTAATGTATGTTATTATTATTATTATCATTATTATACATGTGTTTTTTCAAATTTCATTGACATGATGTCTAAGTCTAACGGTCTGCTACAGACTTGAGGTATGTGGGAAAGGGTTAAGACAATCTGTAAAGGCTTATTGTTCTGATAGCTGCATAACTAAGTTGCCACACAGCAATACTCAGGTCTTCAATTTAACTGGAAGAGTTTCTTGATAATGTTAAAAACTTAAAATCCGTGACATTGCATGATTATTGAATGAGAATTTTTTAGCAATTTCTCCTTTTGCCACAATGTTTTCAAAATATATCTCATTATCTGATGGAGTTGTGCCAATTTGCATCTGCATGTCAGATTTTAAGTATTATGATCCATGAATATGTGCCTGGACATGTTCAAAAACTTTTAAAGAAATGATTGTAGGCAACCTTTTCCTTCTTTTTACATGTAAATGTATTGCAGTAAATTGAGTAATTTGCTAACAACTTTTGTGGGGGGAAATAGCACATTTTTCGCATTAAAAACAACAAAAATCATACAATCAATTTCTGAACTCTTTTCAGTTCAAAATGGATCAGAGCATATGTTATACAGTATTGTTTTGCGATAGAAAGAACCCTACACAAATCTTCTGAGATCAAAATGTTTCAAAATGGTTCAGGGTAACCCTGTTATTTTATAATGTTACAGATATAGTTTTGCCTGTTCATCGCGAAAAGGGGGCTTATGGAAATTAAAACAGAATTGATACAGACAATATAATTATCTGTAACAAAAACCAGAGCTCTAGATAAGAGAAGCATTATGCTTGTTCTAAAGTCATTATTTCAAATCATTCAAATCCTATGTTGTTGCCGGGAACTCAAAAAAATCATCTCAGTGAGAAGATTCTTTTGAGTATGAACAACATAGGGTTTGGTTGAGTAAAAAGAAAAAATTTGCAGGGAATTAGACCTTAATTTTGTTCACTCCCTCTTATCTAGTCCTCTGCAAAACTTTCTGTTCACCTTCTCCACTATTTAAAGTGGAGCATTTAATGATATAAGTCTTCAAACTGTTAATTCTTTAAAACACAGGGTAGCAAAGTTTGATATATATTGTTAAAATTGCATGCCAAGTCCAAATGTGTTTTTATTTATAAAGAATTATGATGTGTTTGGCAGAATTAAGACTTGTTTGAAAGCAAGGACTTATAATGAGGATTGTTTTCTCACAAAGCAGCTCATATTTATCAACATAGGTTTATCCATAAATCCCAGTATTAAAGTTTACCTATGATAAACAATGAAACATCTTTAACCCTTTCTTATGTTCAAAATGCTGACATATATTTTGATGCATTCTTAACAAAATTTGAAGTTATTGACTGTATTGATTGTAGTCTTTACCATTTCCCTCATTACACTTTCATTTGTAGAGATTTTCCATATTTATATAAGCAATTTCTCCTTTTACTAATATGTTTTTCAAAAGTGTGTCTATTGTGATGCGTCACAACATGAGCATGTTATGATGTATGAATGTGGGAAAGGGGGGTTAAAACTACATGAGGGGCCGAATCAAGTCTGATTTAGGCCTATTTTACTTATTTTAATTTGACCCAGTATCACTCATATGTTTGAGAAGTTTGAAACAGACATGCACATTTCAATGCTGAATCCATTTTATTTTTGTCAGAATATATTCTATTATAAATATTCTAAATCTAAGAAATTTGATTATATAAATACTGAATTATTGATCAATAGAACTTCTATAATAAAGATATCAATTTAATATAAATAATATATTTTGTACCAAAAGCAATTTGTATGAATTGGGTATGCTGATTATTCAATCAACTTTTGAAATTCAATTTTATTCCATTTTCTTACTTGTCATTTGTGACAGGAAGCTTCATGTACAACAAAAGATTTCAATAACAAATCAATACAGTGTCTTATTGCATTTATAAATATTAACTATGTTTTAAAATGCAAATTGAGAGCTTAAAAAGTTATATTTACAGCAGTCTAGATTTATAAAGGAGTAGTGACAGTATACATAGGTGTCTGACTGTCTTTAGTCCAGCCAAATCCTTTTATTTAGTTAATGAAACCCTATTTTTGTTTGTACGAGGGGCTTTATTTATGTTGATAAATCCTTATTTGACACTCAATATTCAAACCCTATGTTTTGTGAACGTTAAAGAATCTACTTAGTGGCAAAATTCTTTTGAGTACCCACATCATAATAGTGTTGTTGACATATATATTAATCATTTAATGAAACCCTATTTGTGTGTGTACAAGGGGCATTGTTCATGTTGTTAAATTCTTATTTGACACTCAAACCCTATGTTGTGGAAACATTAAATAATCTACGGTACCTAGTGGCAAGATTCTTTTGAGTACCTACAACATATAGTTTTGTTGACATATATTAACCCTTTCCTCATATAGACGCTTTGTGGCGCCTCTGCACCAGACAGCTTTTTGTAAACAGTGACAAAAGAAGAAATTGCACAAAACATGCAATTTCTCCTTTTGCCACAATGTTTTCAACTTTGAGTCATATATAGATTACCCATTTTCTATATTTTGACAAAAACTGTTCATTAATCAAAGTCACCTGCTGCAGAGTTGTCCTATGAGGGAAAGGGTTAAAGAGATATATATATTGTGGGAAAAGACCAGCTTACTCCTCCTTCTATGTAGTCTTCTGGTGTGTATTCAAAAGAATTCTCTAAGTGATACATGGTTTTTTTCAGCATCCTAAAGAAAGGATTTTGAGATATTTTGACATTATGGAACAAAAAAAAACATGCATTGAATTAAAATATGCAAGTATAAGTTCAATACAAATAGTGTGTTGTTCTAATTATTAGTAATATGTAAAAACTAAAAAAGCTCTACTTTAATAAAACAGGGTATTGAAGGACCACTCCTGGGCTCCCTTGTTAAACCCATTAATACATGTTACAAACACTTTCTGACACCTCTGCAGCATACTAACTTTTGGAACCATTATGACAAGAAAAGGAAATGTTAGTTAACTTACTTCAAGCAATTTCTCCTTTTGCTACAATGTTTTCAATTTTATTCAATGTAGTGTCTCTAGATGAATTGGTATGAAAAGATTGCACAGTTGAGTTAACTCAGTTGGTAAGCGCACCAAGCTAGTCTTAATTACTAGCTGTTATGGGCATCATGGGTTTGAGTCACATGTCGGATGGACATTTCCACCTCTTAAGATACTTTAAAGATGTCAGAGCCTGAGAGGTAAACTGGAATGTGCCTGGATAGTGCAATTTTGGGTTGCTGAGATTAATGTCTGGCTTCCAAACGCTAAGAGGGGGAGGAGTGTAGGGTCTAGATGATACATATCATAGAGAATAGGTGTGATGGCAAGACATAATTGCCCAGCTAGCTCAGTTGGTTAAAGCAAGTTTTTCTAATGTTAAAATAAAAGATATGGTTTGGTGTAAAAGACAATATACTACATGGGAACGTAAAGATGTTTTCAAACATTTGTTAACCATTTCCCTGTACACAACACAACAGTCTTTCCAAACAACTGGCTGCTTTTCCACATAGATACTGATAGCCCATCAATTGGTGAAAACCAGTGACATCGACTAAATGACTTTTGTCACAGTCGGAAATAATGTTATAAACAAGCTGGGGTTCAAACTCACAAACGCTGCTTTAACAGCCCAAGTCATTCACAACTGAGCTCTGCTTTAACCCTTTCCCTCATGATATAGACGCTTTCTGACGTCTCTGAGCAGACGGCTTTTTGAAAACATAGTGACAAAAGAAGAAATTGCACAAAACGTGCAATTACTCCTTTTGACAAAATGTTTTCCACTTTTCGTCATAGGTTATCCATTCAATTAAAAAGATTTTCTATGTTTTGGGAAAAGGATTAACTAAAGGAAGAAAGGAAAAAATGAAAGTAGCATTGCCAGGTTGACAATGACATGTGACGTGTGTGACAATCGAGTACACTTACCAATCTTGGCGAGACAGGCCAATAGGATCCATATACATATGATAAATGGTAGTTCCACACGCGCAAAATCGAACACGATCAGCGGATAACGCTCGGTATTCGTCCCATTCTTCCCTTTTTCACTCGCTTCTGCCGACGTCCATTGACTCAAAAGCAGACATGTATACAAACACAAACTCGACAAAGAAAATTTTGTCCACGGTATCTTTCCGGCTAACTCCATGTATATTGTTGACTTTTGTCATCTCATAAGTAACTGATTAAGATCCCCATCTATCCTAGAAACAAAAATGTGTAGATAAATGTGTGTATTTCGGTTGTTTATTGAGTCAACATTTCGTTGGTGATAAAGAAGCTGCACTCAGCTGACCGGTCAAGTTCACGGCGCATGCGTACTACGTTTTATTTTCATTCATAGTCGTTCAGACGCTCTCGTTTGTTTTGTTTTGTCTGCAACGTGAGCAACAACAACAACAAATATCGTAATAATTATTCTATTTTATGCTAATTATAATATCGATCTGAGCACTGGCACCAGAGTAACGAAATAACCTTTTAAAATGTCACATATTGTCTTATATTTACATAAAGTGTAGATATGCATAGATCTACTCAAATTAACAGAAAATGGACAAAACTAGTACGAAAAACCCTTCTTTGAAAAAAACACTCATAATTGAACAGTATTCTTTCACGTGATTATTCCTTCGAGATTGTTCTTTCATAATTTTTGCTTTAAACTCGATCAAACATTTTAACCAATGCTACTCTATCAAGGTGTTATATCAGAAATCTGATTTGCAAACAGTTAGTGTATAAAGAGTTGAAGTCGTGTTATTTAACTATGAACTCAATTCATTCATGATTTCTTTATTATCGGAATTAATTAAGTGAATAATTACTACAAAAATAAGATTTGTTTGTATAGTTTTTGACTGAAATTGAAAAATGTAATACAAATCCCTTTGAAAAAGTACATGTGATAATTTTAAGGATATCGATTAGGCTGAAACGCAAAATGACTGCAACTATACATTAATTTATCATGTTTATTTATTTGATTTTGCTTAATAGTTTCACAATAATGTCTTTATTGAGGTATCAATTATGAAATTAAGGAACAATGCTTTTTAAACATGTCAGTTAAACTTCCTATTTTGTGATACTAAAAATTATAAGTACATGTACAGTAGGAATATTGCCAGGAGTAACGTAATTTTGATTTAACCATCTCCCTCATACAGACGCATTCCAGTGAAGATGACAGCCGATAGATTTTGAAAACGTTGCTACAAAAGCAAAAACTGCTCGATTTCTCACAACGTTTTCATTTTTATCAGTATTTATACCTTCATTTATAGAGGTTTTCCGTGTTTTTGCATATTGATGTTTTCATAGTCGTCTGTTGCTGATTTGTTGAATGTTGGAAAAGGTTCAAGCTTTGGGAGTTCCAATACTTTGTGCTACATATAGACTTAGATGTCTCAGAGTCCCGATAACTGAATTATTATTTTTTAATTTGAAATTAAACTTTGTAGAACGTTTTTGTAGTTACGTAATAATCCTCAACACCGGCCAGCACAAAACTATTCATAAACTAACACAATTCGTTTATATTGTAGATTGTTGCAAATACCCCATGTATCTTGCAAGTTCAAATCCATGTCAGACTGAAATAGCCAGCAGTGTAGTGTAATATGCACGCACTTATTAAGAGCTAATCATTATGAGCTTTGTAGTTTTTCTCTCGCAAAGATTGTCAGGCAATTAAAATTATTTCAAATTGGATTTTTTTAACGAGAAAATATAGTTAATATATTATTTATAAATGTACAATTTTTTACTACGAAATTTCGTTGTCTTAAATCATTCTTCTTTGGTCAAATGAAACTCGAAATTAAATACACGTATAAGCGTTCATCTTCAATTCCTAAACATGATACATCAGTGTGCAAATGAGATCGATCTAAATGCATTAGAATTAAGTCACGTCACAGAAACCCGACATATGGAGATTTTAGCATAAATGGCAAATACGAACAAACGTTAAACGTATATCAAGTCTGTTTAAGCATTTCCCGCCTGAAGACGCATTTTGAGCCAATAGCAGCAGACGACTTTTAAAAACAGTTTTGCCAGGGGTAACATTGCGTATGATGAGCAATTTCTCCTTTGGCCACAATGTTTTCAACTTTATTTAACAATTACGCTATCTTTTATGGACATTTTCCAGACTGTTGTCACAATGCTTTTAAAA
>JAUELF010000002.1:2147208-2157587 GCA_031471495.1 Clinocardium nuttallii
CAGCCTGGCAGCACAAACTGAGCAGCGCAGCAGCCTGGCAGCCTGGCAGCACGAACTGAGCAGCGTGACAGCCTGACAGCACGAACTTAGTAGCGTGGCAACCTGGCAGCACGAACTGAGAAGCATAGCAACCTGGCAGCACGAACTGAGCAGCGTGGCACTCTGGCAGCACGAACTGGGCAGCGTGGCAACCTGGCGGCACGAACTGGGCAGCGTGGCAACCTGGCAGCACGAACTGGGCAGCATGGCAACCTGGCAGCACGAACTGGGCAGCGTGGCAACCTGGCAGCACGAACTGGGCAGCGTGGCACCCTGGCAGCACGAACTAAGCAGCGTGGCACCCTGGCAGCACGAACTGAGTATAGTCTCACCAGAGCCTTCACCGTCTATCTATATCTTATATTAACCTCATCGTCTGGCAGATCAGATTTCTACGGATAAACCCTCTCCTCTTGCAGACGCAGACGACTTTTGAAAACATTGTGGCAGAAGGAGCTCATGATGAGCAATTTCCTCTTTTGAACTCTCATGGAATTTCACATTTTTGCCAATTTGTTTTCAAACTCGTCTGCTGCAGAAATATCGTATCTCGGATTTTTATGGGAACGAGTTAATGGAAGTTAGGATAAAATCACGTTGGTTTGGGGTTTGTGGTAATAGCCTTATCCTAAATGCTTCCTTCCCCATGTTGTTTGAACGGCTAGATGGCACAAATGAAAGGTCTGACTTTGCGGGGGCGCAGATTGTCGCAGCATCCCCAAGAGACATGTGTTTTTGAGTGTCGCGAGCCAAATGAATGGGCCATTAACATTCGATAACATGTCAGTGAGAACTGATTGTTTTGATGACATTATTATTATTGAACGGTAGCTTGTTACATGTAACTGTTAATTGATAGGACATTATCGACTGACTTAAATTTTCACATGTTAATTGTTTCGTAATATAACCATCATCATTGAAGCAAACATACAAGTCGTCTATCCTTTACTTGATATTAGATTTTTGAGCAGTAAATCGTTGAAATACAGTTTAGTCTTTAAGAATGTCTATGGAAATTCCGGAATGCTTGTGAAAAAAATATGTTGGATAAAAAAACACACAGGTATTTTGACGAATTTATAAAAAAAAAAACATTGTGACAAAAAAAGAAAATTGCTCATTTTGCCACAATGTTTTTAGCCCTATTCAATACACATATAATTTGATGTTTCATAGATTTGCCCAGATTGTTTGCTGCAGCTTTGTTGTACGTGGGAAAGGGTTAAGAGTCAACATATGTATCTGTATCACCAGTCTCATTTAAACGAATGTAGGGACTTTTATCAACACATACGTATGTCGACCTGTTGTCCGCATATACATTTGACCAGTCGGTCCTGGACACTATCCGCTTCTTTAAGTATAGTGGCCGTCTGTACACAATTGTTTAAAGGGGAAATCCGCATAAGAATTTACCAAATACAACCAATATGCAAGAATCAACTTTTGGCAAAAACTATGGGAAATGTAAAGAAATCGAAGAATGCTTATTTAATACTGAAATTGTCGTAAATGAGCCGTAATATGTTTAATGATAGACCCAGATCAGCCTACACAGTCCGCGCAGGCGGATAGAGGTATGGACTGATCCGGGCCGACACATTACGTCTCCGAGGGATAGAGGTAAAGATAAATGAAACAGAAAATCCACAGGAGGTGAAACAGGTCTGTCCGGGTTAGCCTGCGTGGCATGCTTATGCTGATCAGGGTCGACACTTTACGCAGAGACCACATTGTTGGTTTTCTTGTGAGACGGCTCAATTGTAGTTGCGTCTTTCGCCCTTAGGATTATAGGGTAAGCATTACGACTGACTCGTTGAGTGTCCGGATTCATGGACCATTGGTACTGGTAACCCATCCAGTTAACGCCGTAATATAACTGAAAAGGGTTGAAAGCTGCGTAAACACACCATATACACAAACAAACAGTCATATATCAGACCTACGGTCAATAACACCCTATTGTATTGTACCTATCGCAGTACAACGAGAGGTTGCGTGTGATGATTGTAAAGTGCTATCGTTCACGGGTTATCGTTGATGTGGAAATTGGTGTGAATGTACCTGTGAAAGGTCATGTAGGTGTGAGTGTTTTGAAATGGTGTGAATATGTAGCAGACAGTATATGCCCTTTGTACATCTACATGTAAGCGGAGGAAATGTTTTTCATGTATTCTCTCTCAAACTTCCATAGCTTTCTTTCCTCCGATATCCTCCGATTTATGATCTAGGTCTCACACAAAAACGGACCCTCGGTGTATTGCGAGCTTGAAATACCCTTGACAGACCTACGCCTTCGAAAGGTTTGCTTTCCAAAAATGCCTTTAACATTTCTCTTGAATCTTTGATACTAAATGGTATTTGGAAAACGTCTATTTAAAATACACGTTAGATAACAAACATTGGCATACTGAAATCGAAGTTTAAATCCAGAATTGAAAATTTTAAGAAGATAAAAAAGAGATAACTTTAAAAATAACACATTTTCAAGGTCTTCTATCTAGAAAGGCAAACATTCGCTTGCATCAGGAAAAGGGATAGCCCCTTCGAAATACAACAAAACTGCAAAACATTTTGAAAACATCCATGCTAAATTATGGACAGTCTTTATAAATGATAATTGATTATATAATAGAGCTGAAAACATTGTGGTAAAAGAAGATATATTTCATCTTGATAAATTTCTGTATTTGTTTCGAAAGTCGTCTGCTGCGCATGGGTCAACATGCGGGAAATGGTTATTGGTGTCTGGTATATTTCATCACAATTACCTACACACGTTACGTCTTAGGATTTCTCTTTAGATATATAATTTGAGGCAGTTTCGATCAAACATCGAACCAAATTGATTTAACCCTATACTACCATTATTTTGACATTTCAAAACCCTTCTCCGTTATACACATCTATAACTCGACAATATTAACCTGACCTGTATACGTCAAGCTTAACGGTTTAATGATTACTCATTTTCTGCATGATTTACCCTGCAATTAAAAGACCACGTGTGAACAAAGACCAGATATGTCTTTCCCGTGGTTGGTATTTATACACATGTATTACTCGACTATATTAACCTGACTTTAATGTCAAGCTTTACGGTATAATGATACACATGAAATACAGTCCCTTTGTATAGCAATCCCTGTCTTTAGCAACCACACTTTAAGTTTGCCAATTCATCAAAGTTCACGTGGTGGGATCAATGGCGCACAGTTTCATATAGTCGTAACTGCTTATACAGTTTCGCTGACAATGGCAATTTAATGCATGGCCTTTGCAAACAATGCAGATTCAGGGGTTTGCCACTTATACATTAAATTTTACAAAATTTCCTATTGTACGAAAAATAGAGTTGTCTAATTCTCAACATGAAAGAGTCGACTTGTAAAAAAAAAATCGGCAGTTAAAGGTTTAAGATGAGGATAGATATCTCGATCTAAAACAGAAGTGGTCCTTCTATACCTGTTTATTTTAAGATGTGTTGCTAAAAGATAATGTCATTTCAAGATAATGTAATTTCCACTGGGAAAGGCATAATTGTATGTGTTTAAAAGGTAACAGTTTAAATGCACATGCGTGCTAAAGATGGGTTGTAATCGTTTAGCCTTGTTCAGCAAAGAATCCTGCGAGAAAAAACCAACACTGTGGACTCTGCGTAAAGTATCGACCCGGATCAGCCTAAGCATGCCGTGCAGGCTTACCCGGATAGACACTTTTCCCCTCCTGTGGATTTTTTGTTTCAGAAAGCAAAATAAATTGATATACCTCTATCCCCCTGAGACGGAATTTGTCGCTCTGTTCAGTCTGCGCGGACTGCGCATGCTAATCTTGGACGTTACTTTAAGCAGAGGCCGATGTATTTAGCGTTATTTCCGTGGAAAATTAAATGCTTCAAGGGGCGTTTTCAATTTACTTTCACATGTTGCCTAGATACGCCAAAAGGGCATAAACATATTTCTGACGTACATGAAATTGACAGGAGAAAATTACTACCAGTTTATAGATTTGACATTCAGATTGGTTTCCCTGGAAACGGTATATATATTAGCGCTTTCATTGTTACCTCGACAGATCTTGTAAACAAGCGGACATAGTCAGTTAATTTAGTATCAGTAAGATGAAATGTTCATTCTTACTCAGACGTTATGGTACATACACGATGAATTTATCATAACGCGTAAGTACATGTGCTTTTTATCATTTATTTATTTATATCTTCTTTTTTTATTGCCCGAAATAAATATGTTTTGCTACAATATTTTGTTTATTACAGATTATATAAGCCTTTATTCAAATTCTCAAACCTAAAAGAAAGGATGCATTTTACATACAACATCAGTTTACTTGTCTTTATATACTCGCCAAATGTATCATGTCATGAAACTAGAACACAGCTTTATAAATTGGAGTTGTAAGTAATATGATACATTTCATATGCATACTTTTGTTTAGGATCAAGAATTTGGTATTACTACTTGACTTTATATACTCGTATCATGTCATGACACCAGGACCAAGTTGTATAGGGTAATACATAGGAGAGAGTTACTTATTATTTTCGAGTTTTTATTTTATTCCGGGTCATAAATGATGAGAAATGATATTGAAAAAAACAACACACTTTATCTTACTCTTGCGACGTTACTTCATATTTAAAGACATATATATATATATACTTTCGACTTAACGGCATGAAACAGATGCAATATTTGCTTACGACGTTACTTCATATTTACAGACATATATATATATATACTTTCGACTTAACGGCACGAAACAGATGCAATATTTACTTACGACGTTACTTCATATTTAAAGACATATATATATATACTTAACGGCACGAAACAGATGCAATATTTAAAGACATATATATATATACTTAACGGCACGAAACAGATGCAATATTTACTTATGTTTGATGAGATAACGAGTGGTATCATCAACGACCGGACAAAGTATAGTCGACCCAGTTTCAATATATGAACTGAAACTTGTTCGAAAACCGATAAAATTCGATATTTCCCCGAAAATCGAACAATTTATTATCTATACAAAAATATCGAGTTATCACCGGGTGAAATAGCCCATTTTGATGAATGACTACGAATGGAAATTGTCTCGACCTGTTCTATTTAGTATAGGCATCGACCGTCATTTTCTCCTTATTCACTATTATACTCTTTTGAAATGGTCAGCATTTAATTTGTCAACATGACCCGTGTTCTCTACAGGTGTTTCAAAACAGACGAGTCTACACTTTCGTATCAGGTAAATGTACTGTTATTCCACATGTATGGACCACTACATGCGATATGGGGTCTAATGGACTCTCCGGTTGTGCAACATTAAATGTCACATTCGTGTGTAATAAGAGAGTTCTGTTGTGACTGAACGGACGCATAATTTCACTTTACCTTCAGCTTATTGATGAGCCGTCCAACGAAAAAAAAAAACATTGTCGATTATGCGTAAAGTATCGTCCCGGATCAGCCTTAGCATCTCGCGCAGGCTCACCCGGACAGACACGTTTCGCCTCCTGTGGATTTTCTGTTTCAGGAATCATTACTCTATACCTCTATCTTCCTGAGACGGAATGTGTCGACCCGGATTAGCCTGCGCGGACCGCGAAGGATGATCCGGATCGATGCATTACGCAGAGTCCATAATGTTGGTTTTATGGTGAAACGGCTCAACTGTGACTTTTATATAGGCATGCGTAATGGTTCTTTGATCAGTAAAATGACTCCATTTTTAATGAATTAAGAGACCACATTTCTGATCAATACTTATCGCCGTAAAAGTGCGAAGTTTCTAGTCGAGAGCTTATTGAGGCGGACATCAGCTACTATATATGGTAGCTAATTACTATGGGAGCACTACCTATTTACCCTGGTATATTCAACTACCTTGATACTTTAATGTATACCTTGAAAACGAAGACAGCAATTTCTAATCCCACACAGTGTTTCAAACTTTTTACTTAACATACAGTCTTCATTTTCAAGATATATACTGTAAATCATCAAGGTGGTATCAAGCAAGCAAGTACTTAATACGCAATTTCTTATCCCTCACAGTGTGTCCAACTCTGTACTAAAACTACATTAAGAACTTGCGATGTCTCATTTCCACACTGTTTTCAAATTACATTTTATTCGGAGTGTTATTGTATTTTCATGTGACTTTATGCATTATATTAGGTTTATATGGTTGTTGACTTATAGGCCGAGTGGGCCGGTCGTGGTAAAATTGTAAAAAAAAAACTTGTTTGTCAAAACTAAAGAACATATTTGAAAACATGTGACTAATGGAGAGCTTACTCATTAAGAGTAATTCTTCTTTTACTACGATGTTTTCAAAAGACGTCTGCTACAGAGGTGTCAAGAAGCATCTGTATCTGGAAAATGGTTAAAATACATTGACGAAAAATGCATACCGAAATGATTCGCTTGAACGTATGTTAGTATGGATAATTCACAAGGATGGAGGCCAAGCCTGGACCGTAAGAATCTAAGTTGACCCGCATGGGCCATAACAATAAAAACTCGTGCCAATATGTAACCCTGACTTCTTTACTCGAAGAAGTATCTTTTTAACGTTAAGATTTTCAACCCTTTTTACCGTGTTGTAGACAACAAAATCAACAATGTTAGAGAATATTTATAGATAGTGTTCATATGTTTAACAATATGTATATTACTTAAATATAATAGCCTACCGACAGTAACTTACATGTCATCATCCAGGAAAGGCCATAAACCATTGGGATAACAAATCATAAAAGAAAAATATGAATTATTTTCAAATATAGAAAATTAAATAAGTCGTTATAGTTTATAAAAGCCTTTAAAGTACGTTTCTTTTTTTGCTTATTTATTGTGGGAGTTGATGTAAGTGGCTGTTTGAGGGAATTGGCATATTATCATTATGTTTCAATGACTTATGTTTCGTTCCGTCTATTTTCAGGATTATCCCGTTTGACCAGTACAGACTATGGATTCCCCGGATCTACCCCTTGTGAACGGGACTTTGCAGTACACTAATTACGTCAGCACAGACAACGTCAGCACAACAAAACTTATCATGTCGGAAACAAAACGTGACGTCACAGACAACCAGAACCTCGGGTTCCGTCTACGTAGGCGTACTGAACTTATTGGCACACGCACGCGCGTGTCTGATATGGCATTCCTATTGGCCATTTTAGGTATCATTATTACAATTGTGGACACTGAGTGTCAATTGGGTGGAATTTACCGAGTTGATGAACCGATTTCCGTCTATTTACGAGTGATCACTTCGGTAACCACCATAGGACTGCTTATGTCAATTATAGCCTACCATGCCATTGGTGTAAAACTAAGGCTGGTTAGCCAAGGTTTGAACAATTGGAGACTGGTCATCGATTGGACAGATGTTGCCAAATTGACCGCCGAGCTTTCAGTATGCGCTGTACACCCCTTGCCGTTTACATCTACCCCCTCCTTACCGATGTATGTGTCAGACGCCTCCAATCTCTACACATTCCAAGTTACAATGTTCCCGCTGAATTCCTTGTTTACAATTTTGATGTTCCTTCGTATATACCTCTTAATGCGCTTTCTCGTCGTCCACAGCGCACTGTTTCGTGATACTACAGTTCAAAGTCTGGGCGCCATGAGTAACGTCAATATTAACGCACAGTTTGTATTCAAAGCATTGATGACATCCATGCCAGGCATGTGTTTGATCAGTATAATGGCTACCACTCTTTTTGTAAATAGCTACTCTCTACGCATGTGCGAATATTACACCCTGGATGGACGTAATACTGGTACATTCTTTATGCAAGCCATTTGGATGACATGTGTGACCTTTTTGACATTGGGTTACGGTGATATAGTTCCACGTACAACCTGTGGCAGGGTACTTGCTATCGGGACAGGAATGATGGGTGTTGGACTAATGGCCCTTTGTGTTGCCGTCTTAACACGGAAACTCGAACAAACGCGTGGTGAAAGGTACGTGCACACGTTTGTACAACAAATTCATATGGACAAACAGTATAAGCACGCCGCTGCTCGTGTTGTTATGGAATTCCTTACCATTTGTCGACTGCGCAGAATCGGAATACCGGAAGCAGACGACAGGCTCGTGCAGCATCGACGGAAGTTACTTACTGCTGTAAAAATGATGACAAGATCACGGTATCAAAAGACGCACCTCGCTGAATCTTTAACAGGGCCAGTTGAAATTTCCAAAAATGTCAATGAAATTTACGACATTGTAGAACACATTAAAGATGACCAGGATGGGTTTAAAGAACGCATGAATAACATGGAACGAATGATAACAAGCATGCACGCACAGATGCAAGAAATGAGATGTATTTTAACAGGGGAATCAAATCATCCCACGCCAACGTAATAGAAACTGTCTTACATGGAGTTTGTAGCGTCCCTTTGGCGTTACGATACGGCCGTGTAAGTGTGTAGACTAGTTTAGTATTAACTCGTGTTCAACGCATATATACGAGTCCTTCTGTGCGAAAAGGTATAAATTAGCCTATAAGTAAAAAGTGGGGCTTTAGATTTGCATGCTTAGCCAAATCAGAATCTACACGACTTGGCATAATCTTCTAACAAGCTTAAACATGTAATATGTGAACAGTAAATCTTGACATGTCTGGTATGTGCGCATGCCCAGTAGGGCTGAACTCGATCTACATGTACACTTTTCACAAAAACAAACATGTAACTTTTCGCTCGGCCAGATTCACACACATTTTAGCTTGGACTTGGCTGTTTGGTGTGAACTTGAGGGAGGAACAGCCTTGCTCGTGTACTTGGCTGTTTGGTGTGAAGGGAGGAACAGCCTTGCTCGTTTATAATGAGGGAGGAACAGCCTTGCTCGTTTATAATGAGGGAGGAACAGCCTTGCTCGTTTATAATGAGGTATTAACCCTTATCCTGCTGAATCCTGACTTTGCATATTAATGAGCCGTCTCGCGAGAAAAGCAACATTATGGCATCTGCGTAAAGTATCGACCAGATCCGTCTGCCCTGTCCGTACAGACCGATCCGGGCCTGCACGGCATGCTTAGGCGGATCAGGGTCTACACTTTGCGCACGCAAAGTCCATAATGTTGGTTTTCTCGCGAGACGGCTCATATACACAGTGCATATCAGGCATTTCTAAGTTTAATGCTAATTGATGACAATCCAACAATGTATGACTTGGTCTACTTTGTTCGCACACATTTTGTTTTAAATGCACGTGTACCAAGAGAGACGTATGTTGGTTAAAGTACGGTGTTCCATTATGGCCATCGTTGTTTCGCGGTTTCGACCTGGGGTCGAAAGTACGAAAACACGATGCGAACGTGCGAAAACACGTTGCGAAAATACGAAAACACGATGCGAAAGTGCTAAAACACGATGCGAAAGTACGAAAACACGATGCGAAAGTGCGAAAGCACGTTGCGAAAACGCGATGCGAAGGCACGAAAACAAGATGCGAAATCTCACATTCGCTACTTCGCACCGTGTTTTCCCACGAACCTTTAATCCGCGAAACAACGATTGCCCTAACTGAACACCGTATTCAAGTCACGCAAGACAGGATAATGGTAATGTTAACATGTTCTTCAACGATATTATAGTTGTATGCGATCATTATGTTTTCTTAATAACTTGAATCTATAATCTACCCCATTGTTATTTAGATGGGAAATTCCTTTTCTTCTAGATAATTTGAACGTCTCAGGATTGGTTTGTATAAATTTATATTTCCTGAATTTTATGACCGAAGATTTTATAATTGTATTAATTAACGTAATTTTGAAAAAATAGTATTAATACGAGCCGAATTACGAGAAAACCAACATAATGGACTCTGCGTAATGTATCGACCAGATCAGCCTGTACATTACGCGCAGACTGATCCGCGCCGACATATTCCGTCTCAGGGTCATATAGGTATATAGAGTAACGATTCCTGTAACCAAAAATCTGCAGGCGGCGAAAAGTTAATATCCGGGTAAGCCTGCGCGGCATGCTTAGGTGGATCCGGGTCGATACTTTACGCAGAGTCCACAATGTTGGTTTTCTCCCGGGACGGCTCTTATATATGTTCTTCAAATTATTTGACAAGGTAGAGCGGAGCTTAATACGGACGTCTGCATATATTTCATTTTTGGATAAGATTATTTTTCGGTGGAGGTAATCATACAAATCTTGTAATTATTTATGCATTTCAGTTATCACTCAACATTAGCGAATAGTCTACTCTTTGTTACATGAAGATCTACTACGAATAGTCTACTCTTTGTTACATGAAGATCTACTACGAAT
>JAUELF010000002.1:2162209-2174659 GCA_031471495.1 Clinocardium nuttallii
AGTATTTACGTTGGATAAACCAATATTAATTCGTTGATAACTATAGTATAATTGTATTTCATTAACCTTTACAAACTATGTGGATCTGTGGCTGTTACAATAATGACATAACACTTTTAAGTCCATATTTATATATGTATAATTGTAATATTGAGATGTTCATATGTAACACTTGTTTGTCCTTGTTACATTGTGTTTATGTTTGAGGTCATCATGAAAGATTGACTTGCAGACATGTATACTATGTCAAATGAGTGGCCTCTCTAACTGAATAAAGTCTGTATTATTATTATTATTATTATTATTATTATTATTATTATTATTATAATTATTATTATTGTTGTTATTATTAAATTGAACGTCATTTAATGTTCACCATTCAATCGCAATTATAATAATGTTGAGAGAACATTGGACTCCCGATTACTCGAACTCGAAAGGGACACCTAAACTACTGGATATATGCTAAAAGGTGTATGTATTGTCAGCTTCGTATAGCGTTTTTACTAACTAGAAATATATTTATAAAAAAGATAAACGTCCATCAATATGAGCTAACACTAAGAAATGGAACAATACCAAGAATACGTTACATGACTGGAGATTACGATAGGCTCCCAAGGGGTCTATAAGTTTCAATTGAGGATAAATAACTGAAATCTTATCATTAAATTTCATACGTTTTCACTGACTTTTTTCACTGAAATTTATTTATTAAGGAAAACAAGTAAAGGTTTGTATGCAGAACATTTCACTTTCAAAACTTGACCTAATTAGTGCCTCTCGTAGGATCGCCAACTTAACTATGAACCAATCAAAACGTTTAATTTCCTTTATTTCTTCGCTATTATTCATTAAATACAACCTTTGATTGGTCTACAATCTAGATCATTTGTTCAAAACATCTAGGTCAAAATCTAGGTCAAAACTGGCGTTATACGACTATCGACGAAGTGATGAATGCTCTACTTATGTATCTACTGCGTATATATCTTTTTTTAATTAATGAATACATCAGATAATTCTTTATTGTCCGTATCGTGGATATTCTTGTTCACGTGACCGATTTCTATATGATACGGACAATCTATTAATTTATTGTTATTCCTCATGCTGTAAAATATTTGTACCTCCGAGAAATTAAGATACTGCTCTGCTCTGTTATTGTCAAGAGGATCCGTCCGAAATCAGGACTTAACGGTATCGCACGAATGACCACATGCTGATATCGGCCATCTTTAACTACATCGTGTCTACTTCTTAAGTGTATTAAGAGAGCTTATTATCTTTATTAACAACCGGCATTATCACATTAATTACTGTTTTTATTTAATACCGAATAAATTGACCGGAGATCTATGGCAAGCTTAGCGCTCGTATCGCTGTCAGATTAAGTGGCAGATTAATTCGCCTTGAGTGATTGGAACAGGTTTCGAGTTGAAGGAAACGAGGGATTTTCTTTTGTCAAATACTCAGAGCACTGGATAAGGAGGGGGAGAAAATATGTATTTACGCTACGTTATCTCTATTGTACCCAAACTAAAAAAAAAAGTGGGTACTCAAAATCATCGTCTTAGTAAAGACGATTATTTTGAGTACCCACAGCATAGGGTTTAAGGGTAAAATAAAGATTTTAGAACATTAAAACCACAACTTGTATAGAGGTCTGAAATAAGGAACATTGTTAATGGCTGCACTAAACTGTCAATGATCGACTTTACTGAATTGAGCCTTCTCGCGAGATAACCAACATTGTGGATTCTGCGTTAAGTGTCGTCCCGGGCCAGTTTAAGCATGCCGCGCAGGCTAACCGGGACAGACACGTTTCACATTCTGTAGAGTTTCTGTTTCAAGAATCTTTACTCTATACCTCTATCCCTCAGAGACGGAATGTGTCGGCCCGGAGCAGTCTGCGCGGATGCCATAACGTTGGTTTTCTCGCTTGGTTTTGTCGGCTCAATTGTCCTTTCGTTTGTTTTGATATCTTAGGTCAATTTTAAGTAATTTCAAGTAAATTCCCACCAACCTTACTTATAGCGCTAAGTAATACTTAATACAGAAAGGGTGAAATGTATTTAAGTAAATGACTAGGCCGACAAAATAGTAACCCTGCTGACTAACAATACTTGTTAAGAAAAGAACTATTTTGGCATTGTTATCAGGGAAACAAAATTATGATTGATTGATTGATTGGGGTTTAACGCCGTTTTTAACAATTTCTCAGTCATATCACGGCGGCCAGTTCACCTACTCATATGTTTCCTGGTTTTCTCACACCAGTACAACACACAACATTCTTTCCAAGCAACTGGCTGACAAAATTATGAAATATACTTTTAAGTATTAAAGTGTTACTTGGTGTTAACCCTTTCCCTAATATAGACGCTTCCTGACGCCTCTGCAGCCGACAGTTTTTTTGAAAACATAGTGCCAAAAGAAGAAATTACACAAAACGTGCAATTTCTCCTTTTGCCACAATGTTTTCCACGTTTCGTCTAAGGTTATCCATTCAATTATAGAGATTTTCTTTTTGTTGTCAAAGTATGTTCAAAGTCGTCTGCTGCAGAATATTTGTATGAGGGAAAGGGTTAAGTAAGGTTGGTGGAATTGGAAGCAGTACAGAATCTAAGCGTATCCAGACAAGAGAGCATCAGTCGTAATGCTATCTACCCCTGCACCCATTGCAATGTATTATTTATTAACTGTTCCCACATACAGCATATCTGAAGCAGACGACTTTGAACATCTACAGGCAAATATATTGGAAATGTCTATACATGAAATATGAACAATTGTTGTCAATATTCGTCTGCTGCAGATGCGCCAAATATGCCGCTTTATGAGGAAAAGGTCAATTCAGAACGTGACAACTATATATATGTGTCATACCAAACTAAACAAAATTGTATTGTTTTTGTTCAAAAATTGACGAAACTGTCCACACTGTATAACCCCCTTTTCCCACACATGACATATCTGCAGCAGACGACTTGCAAAACATCTGGGCAAAGCTCGGGAAATCTTCATTATTGCATATACTATTATAACATCTGGGAAAAGCTCGGGAAATCTTCATTATTGCATATAATATTATGGAAAAGAGTTGAAACCATTGCGGCAAAGAGGAGGAGCTTATTATTTTGAGCAATTTCACCTTTTTGTCAGAGAGATTTCAAATGTCGTCTGCTGTAAATGCGGCAACATGCGTCTGCTGATTGAATAAAACAACCGATCAAGGAGATCGCTGACTACGATGTTCTTAACAGCAATTGTTGAAAATGTACAGCTGGCTTCACACTACATAAATAAAAATACGTTTGTTTTAATCGGAAAACTCAATGTCAATAGTACAGACGACGTCTTGTGCAGCAGACGTCTTTTGGGGAAAATAATAGCAAACTATTTTTTCGTTTTCCTGCATTGGTTTTTATCAAAGTTATGATATATTTTTCTAGATGCTGCATGTTTCTCTCCACTTATTTTGAAAGCATTGTTTTCGTACAATGTGGTATAAGCAAAGCGGTAATAGAAAGACCGGTTTGTTAACACAAAGCTGCCGACTTAGAGGGGATGGAATTCAATCCAACAAAAGAAGGAAACTACTCATCAATGCAACGGTATCTTTAACATATGAGCCGTCCCGCGAGAAAACCAAACTAATGGCATCTGCGTAATGTATCGACCAGATCCGCGCAGACTGATCCGGGCCGATACATTCCGTCACAGGAGGATAGAAGTATGGAATAATTATTTCTAAAACAGAAAATTCACAGGAGGCCAAACTTGTCTGTCCAGGAAAGCCTGCATGGCATGCTTAGGCTGATCAGAGTCGACACTTTACGCAGAGTCCACAATGTTGGTTTTCTCGCGAGACGGCTCAATTATTATAAACTTATTGTTTTTTTCTTTTTATATTAACTCTTTCAGCACCAATTGAATTATTGAGCATTTTGCAAACAGTACAGATTCAGGAGAGTAAGCTCATGACCAGTTGACTCAACCGGAAGTAGCATTGTTTGCTTGTTAGTTATCAAAATATTCTAAAACACTTTTTCCATGAAAAATGGTGTCGCCCGTATACGCAGGAGTCTACTTAAGAAAATTCGGCGCTGCAAAGCTAATGAATGGAATTAGCCAGAATCAATTTGTTTGAATACAATATGACACTGCGTGAAAAAAGAACACATTAACAGAGCTATGACTAACAGGCTGTAAATAATTAGCAGTGCTTCGGGAAAACCAGCCTTATCGTAATTATTATAAGATTATAAAATAACCGGCCTATACAATAACTTAATCTCTTTCTAATGGACAATTCTTGCCAGGCGGTTTATTAATCCTTTCCCACCGTGATACAGCGCATTTGGAAACATCTAAACGAAAACGTAGAAAATGTCTACTTATGCAAGTGAAATGATTGATGTGAGTTGAAATCATTGTCGAAAGGGAAATTGCACATCATGAGCAATTTTTTCTTTTGCCACAATGTTTTCAAATGCGTGTCTGCTGCGAAGGCTTCAGAAAAAGTCTATATAATTAATTATTTGGTGTTTTACGTAACTTTCAATATGTTTCCAGTTATATCACGGCGTGTCCTTGCCTCGGTGAGTTACGAGTTCTACTTATCCTGACACCAGCAAGTCAGTGGTTATGCTAAACTTGAAAAGCTGAGCGCCAAGGAGGGCAGCCATTATTACAATTTTGAAAATATTTGAGTTTATGTGAGGGTAATGGTAAAGCATTCTGTGACGCATTGGTGAACAGTGTAGAACACACGCGGATGAGCCAGTCGCTCACATTTATACACATGAAAAGATATTTGTACTTTTAGATTATCATTGCGTAGATCATGGCTTGTGGTTTTCTTGGTCTCGTGAAATGTTTAGTGTATTTAATGTATACTTGAGTTTTATGATCAATCTCTAATGTGTATTCCATGTGTGCACTGCAGGATGGGATGTGTGTCTTCGTCCAACACGTTCGTAGATTTTACACACATGACAGTGAAATATACCATACGGGAGTTTGAACGATTGATTTGATCCGTCTCGCGAGAAAACCAACATTGTGCGTATCTGCGTAATGTATCGACCAGATCAGCCTGCGCTGCCTGTGCAGACTGATCCGAGCCGACACAGTTCGTCTCAGGGGAGATAGAGGTATAGAGTAATGATTCCTAAAACAGAAAAGTCCACAAGAGGCGAAACGTGTCTGTCCGAGTTAGCATGCGCGGCCACGGTCGACACTGTACGTATAGTCCACAATGTTGGTTTTCTCGCGAGACGGCTCATTTGTGTTTTTACGCCGCTGGTATCATGACTTTCAATAAATTAATTATAAATGAGCCGTCTCGCTAGAAGACCTTCATTGTGGCCTCTGCGTAAAGTATCGACATTGATCAGCCTAAGCAAGCCGCGCAGGCTAACCCGGACAGACACTTTCGCCTCTTGTTGATGTTATGTTTTAGAAATCATTTCTCTATACCTCTAGCCCTCGGAGACGGAATGTGTCGGCCGGGATCAGTCTGTGCGGACAGCACAGGCTGATCTGGTCGATACATTACGCAGATGCCATAATGTTGTTTTTCTCGCCGGACGGCTCAAAGTCTACCGATAAAGTACACCCTGACCTCGACATGTTAAAGTCGTAATACCATACTAATTATTAACTTTGAGTACCACAGCAGGAGTCATTCCTGCCATGTTTAACCCTTTTCCAACATGCAACAAATTTGCCACAGAACGACTTAGAATATATCCAGGTTAAAACGCGAAAAGATATATAAAGACAGTTAAATTTAAGAATAGATTTGAAAGCATTGTGAGTTTTTAATTTGTAACAAAATGGAGAAAAATCTAATCTAGCGCAATTTTTTCTTTTGTCAAAATGTTTTCAAAAGTCGTCTACTGCAGAGGCGGAGGAAAGCATCTATATTTGGGGAAAGTATTTTATTTGGCACCGACCAGGGTTCGCACCCGGTCCCCTAGCTGTCAAAGCTGAGACTCGAACCACTTAACCACTTTTAGAGTTTGTATTCGATTGGTGGTCGTATACAAATAATATTCCAAATCAATCCACTTGAGTGACTTCCTAAATAGTCCTACTATTTAAGAAATACTGATAATGAAAATATTGCCAGCCTTCTTGTTTAAATGTAACATCACTACTTCCTGTGTGCTCTCCGTTTTAAGATGCTCTCTGAACGTAGAGTTTGCGGGTTCGAATTAATATTCGGTCAATATTTACTCTTCGACTATACATGGCAGACATGTCTTTAGGAAAAGTCATTCCGTCGCCCAATGAGGAATGTTCTTCATAGTTTTGGTGGCAGGAAAACCACGTGTAGAATAATTTAAAGCTTTGATATGACTGATATACTTATGAATTAGTTTTACTACCTAATAAAAATAAACCTACTAATTTTATTGTCACCATCTTGTATGTACCATATTGTTCTTTTCGTTTTATACTTTTAACATAATGTATATCCCATGTTGTCCCATTTTCACAGCTTTAATGCACGAAACCCTGTCTATTGATCTGTATATTAAATCATTGTATTTTCTTTGTATTACAAAATGTATCTATGACCCAAGAATGTATACAGAAACAATTAAATAAAAAGCTACAAATCGTGTTTTCAAAGTAATATATATTCTTGAAAACACCGTAGTTGATGGAGGATCTGGGCTGAGCTAATATTCTTGGTTCATTAAATCGTACCAACGTTAAATAGAGTGTGATATCATCGTAAACTGTGGTTTTACAGGTTTGAAAGCATTCTTAGAAGTTTGAAAGATATATCCATATCAAATGTGCTATATCATTTTTTTAAAATGAGAGAACAACTGATTCCTTCCGAACAGTGGTCTCGAAATATGTCGAAGTCGAAAGTGACCCATACATTACTTCGAGTAAACATACATTACTTCGAGTAAACATACATTACTTCGAGTAAACGACACATTTGGTCGTTGGAGTTATGCTTAATTAACGTAACACTTTGGCTGCCAAAGTTCTTTAACTCTTTCCAAAAAAACAACAAATCTGCAGCAGAAACTATGAAAACATGGCGACAAAAACCTGAACAATCTCCGTAAAAGATAGCTTAATTGTTAAATAAAGATGAAAACAATTCATCACGAGCAATTTCTCCTTTGGCGACAATGTTTTCAAAAGTCGTCTGATGCTATTGCGTCAAAATGCGTCTGCTGTTGGGAAAGGGTTAATTAAGTGAGATTGGAGATGATCATACCTTCGTCTGTAATGTTTGTGTATTGACTGTAGTCTGTGGATGAAATGGCATGTGTGACCTGCGATCGGCCCCTCGTCTCGTCCGAGTCGTCGGTGTAATGAGCTGGATGATAGTGATCATGGTGAGGATGCTGATGACCCTGGACATGATGATGTTGATGTTGATGATGATGTTGATGATGATGATTAGTGGTAATCACTTGTTCTTGTTCCCTGTGTACTTGTTGTTGCTCTATCAACTGTCGCCGTCTCTGCTCTTCCCGGAATGTTTCCTTGATTTGTTTCCATATCTTGTACCGTTTGTTTGTCAATAAGAATGCCTTCGGCATGTTTCCTGTTACTTTTAATAAATTAGTATACTACGTGACTAGTGTATTTTTTACTATGTTCTGATTGTACAACTATAAATAATCCTGAGTTAATTTATTATACACACGTACACTCTAATCATTTCAACTACAATAACCGGTTATCATATGTTCTCGTTATAAATATATTACTCGGTTATTATCACAAATCCATTTATACAATAACAAGTTAATTTTCCTCTCTGTTATTAGTTACAACCGTTGTATAACGGTTCACCTCATTATACCGTGTTGACTCTATCAAAGTTAACTCGCCAGTGACACTTAACATCAGTTGCCACTGGTTACAGGTCTTAATGTTCCAGAGTCGGGTTCACAAACAATAATAATTGCTAACAAGTGTCCAACACTAGCACAGTCTGCTCGACGGCGTGCTGCAATTTGACTGGTTGTTTGTTTTTATTTAGCACGTGCATGACTCGCGAGGGGGAGGGGAGTAAGCGAGCTTCTCGAATTTCGCTTTTTAGGTAGCTCGCTTTGTTGTTCTTATCCCCGGGAAAGATATTTTGCAGTCTGTTCCTGTGGCTCCGAGCAGACAAAAAAATTCTTCGAATGTTTTTTTTTCGAGGAGAGAGTAATTGCAGTAGACAGATATGTTATTTGCTCGTGTTACGCATTCGCTCGTTTATACTTTCTAGACTTCTTGGGGAGAATACAAAAAATACTCATGTGCAAAATAACCCCATTTCTTTAGGGAATGATGGGTTTCCACGAACTGTGTTTGACAATTAGATCATTCCTGCAATTTTTGTTCGTGGACATGTGTGTGCAATCGGCAAATCTTCTACATAAATGAATACACAATGCTTATGTTTTTATAAGAAAGAAAAGTGTATAACGTTTTTGTTTTTAAGAAATAAATCCCTTTTTTTTTCTTGGAAAAAAATATTAATTGGCAGGTTTCTTATATGCCATTATAATTATTTGCCAAACATGATACGCATGCAGAATTACTAATGAGTTTATTTTTAATTACTAGCATTTATATTCTTACATGTTATGTATCTAAACTATCGAATGACATGCACATTTTATTTGATTTGTTGAAGATTCAATATTTCCTCGCGTTTTGTATGAAATGAGAGCCGTCACGCGAGAAAACCAACATTATGGCCTCTGCGTAATGTACCGACCCAGATAAGCCTGCGCAGTCCGCAGAGGCTGATCCGGGCCGACAATTCTGTCTCAGGGGGGATATATGTATAGAGTAATGATCCCTGAAACAGAATATCAACAGAAGGTGAAAAGTGTATATCCGGGTAAGCCCGCGCGGCATGCTTAGGCTGAACCGGGTCAATGTTTTACGCACACAATGTTGGTTTCCCGCGGGACGGCTCAAATGTGGTTGTTGGTGTTGTTCTTTGTGTTTTTATTACCCTCAAACTCGGTCGAACAACCATTTGGCGAGCAAAGTAAAACTAGTACGAAGTGTAAGATGTCGAATGAGAATACAGTATTTTCTTTAAAATATAATCGTTTTATAGGTCCAACCTGTTTCATGCCAACACGTTTTGACGGAAACTTCTATCAATTACCAATCCTAATATTTACCCTTTCCCACACGCGGACGCTTTCTGACGCCCCAACTAAGCCACCATGTGTTTAACTCTAATATTATACTTAATTTCTATTTAAAGAAATATTCAATAATTTCTCAATATGATTTAAAGGTTTATGGGAAATGTGTTGTATGTGACAAAGGGTAAATACTATGAGTTTATGAAATGTTTGTTTGTCTTTTTGGTGTTTTACGACGCTTTCAACAGTTTCTTATTTATATCACTGCGTTTCCCGGTAAGTTACCAGTACTACTGGTCTATATATACCGCCACCACCGAGTGAGTCGTAATACTAAACCCCACACTCCTTAGCGCAAAGGAGGGGCAGCCAGCTTCATGAATATGTACATGCTTATCTCGATCTTTACTATTCGCACTTATTGTAAATCGTTGTTTTTAACATCGCACATGGCACGATAAGGGTTTATATAAAAACATTAAAGATGTGTTTCAACTTCTGAAAGGGAAATGATGAAGAGTACAAAAGATATACTGAAGCAACTGTGTCGATTGCCCCCTGGCGGCGAGGAGGCAGTAAGGTAGTTATTCATTGAGTCTGCTATCATTTATTATATAACAGTACATTTAACACAAGATGGCCGATAAGCGAGCAACAACTGTTCCTTAATTAATTACGTCTTTATATCTGCATCCTGAACTCTCCGGGAAGGTGCAATAGGGCCGGGTTTGTTTCACGGGTAGAGTGGAATCAGTCCCTTGGTTAAAGTAGTATTACTCCATCAGAATTAAATAACTTCAATCTCTCTTTCTACAATAGCTTTCATTCAGAGGCGTAGCTTGGCAATAAGCAATGTGTTGCCGTCTCGTGAGAAAATGAACATTGTGGACTATGCGTAAAGTATCGACCCGGATCAGCCTAAGCATATAAGCATGCCGCGCAGGCGTACCCGGATAGACACTTTTCGACTCTTGTGGATATTCTGTTTCAGGAATCATTTCTCTATCCCTCGGATACCTCTATCCCTCGGAGACGGAAACGGACAGCGCAGGCTGATCTGGTCGATACATTATGCAGATGTATATCGTCGCAGCTGCATTTTGAGAAAAAATGTGTGGGCACGTGCCTACAGTGCCTAAAGGGAGCTACGTCCCTGTCATTAACCCTTTCACTGCCGAATTTCACAAAGTTGACTCTTCCATTTTTAAAATCGGACCTCCCCATTATTCGTCCAACAGGATATTTGGTACAATGTAATGTGTAAGTGGCAAACGATGCATATTTCATGATAGACAGCTCGTTATGAGCTGACGATGCATATTTCAGGATATACAGCTCGTTATGAGCTGACGATACATATTTCATGATAGACAGCGCGTTATGAGCTGACGACGCATATTTCATGATAGACAGCTCGTTATGAGCTGACGATACACATTTCATGATAGACAGCTCGTTATGAGCTGACGATACATACTTCATGATAGACAGCTCGTTATGAGCTGACGATGCATATTTCATGATAGACAGCTCGTTATGAGCTGACGATACATATTTCAGGATATACAGCTCGTTATGAGCTGACGATACATATTTCATGATAGACAGCTCGTTATGAGCTGACGATACATATTTCATGATAGACAGCTCGTTATGAGCTGACGATACATATTTCAGGATAGACAGCTCGTTATGAGCTGACGATACATATTTCATGATAGACAGCTCGTTATGAGCTGTTTTATCTGAATCTGCATTGTTTGCATATGCATTAAATTGTCTTTGGCAGCGAAATTGTTAATACAAATTTATTTCAGGTTTGTTTTGATATTTGTATACACTTTATTTTAATAAAGTGTTACTACTTTTATCTCTAATATATTTAAATAAATAAACTGTTTCTCATTGGTTACATGCAATTTAAAGTATTCAATGTTTAATACATGATTAGAAATGTTTCTGCTTTGGGGAAAGAGGAAAAACACAATGTATGAAAATTAATCCTCATGGGCCAAAAGGGAAAGTATGTTCTGATGAATAATTAGAAAGTTTTGTAAGTTAAAAACCTTACAAGCACTATGCCCCTTGTCTAAAATACAACAACATCTAATCTACTGCAGACGGATTTGAACATATTGAGGCAAACATATGGACAATCTTTACCAATTAAAGGAATTGCGATTATAGAATAGAATAAACATGAAGGAAAACGGAGAAAAATAATCATGTTCCCACAATGTTTTCAAAGTACATGCTACCAATAAGTATAAAAGTATCTGCACATGGGAAAGGGCAAACCGGCAAAAAGTCGTGTGCAGATTTCAGTCACGGTGTTGTAATACCAATATGGTTCTCAGTCACGGTGCTGTAATACCAATATGGTTCTCAGTCACGGTGTTGTAATACCAATATGGTTCTCAGTCACGGTGTTGTAATACCAATATGGTTCTCAGTCGTCCAGTATGTTAGACACTTACATCAACGGTCAAGTGCCCCATTACAACTTGCATTACGTGCTCCTCTCTAACCATGTACAATGGATGAACCCTTTTATTAAGGAAGTTTAAATCCGGCGAATCCGCACACATGCACATATCTTTAAAGTCTCTGTATGTAAAACAGCTGTTATCAACATCGAGCAACATCGACTGACTGTAGTAATGGTCGCATCATAAAGTGCAACATTAATAACGGTAATATTATATATATATATATATATTGGTCGCATGTCATATCACAACATCAAAATGACTGTGAAGTAGTAAGTAGTAACATATATTAGTGCAACATCATACTAGGGCGGTTGTAATGCTCGCATCACATAGTGAAACATCAATGGCGGTAATATATTTTTCGTATCGTATATCACAACAACATGATATGGTTGATATACTGATCATATCACATATTACGCATATAACAACATCAAGTGACTGTAATTATTGTTGCATCGCATATTACATCACACTATGGATGAACGCACAACGTAGTGCAACCTACACAATATTGGTCTGATATAGTATAACAACATCAGATGACCGTAAGTATTGTCGCATCACATATCACAACACAGACTGACTGTAATTATGCTCACATCACATATCACAACACAGACTGAATGTAATTATGCTCACATCACATATAACAACACAGACTGACTGTAAGTATGCTCACATCACATATAACAACACAGACTGACTGTAATTATGCTCACATCACATATAACAACACAGACTGACTGTAATTATGCTCACATCACATATAACAACACAAACTGACTGTAATTATGCTCACATCACATATAACAACA
>JAUELF010000003.1:0-13120 GCA_031471495.1 Clinocardium nuttallii
GAGAGATCGTGTTAATTGGAGTAGGCTTACACGGAGTTGAAAAAAGAGAAATTACTCATTTTGAATAGTTTCCCCTTTTTCTACAATGTTTTTTAAATGTTGTATGCTACAAAGGCTTTTGATGTCGCCTGCACCGTAGAACGAAGAAAGAGTTAACAGTCGCGGTGTCCCTGCTATTTAAATTACTACATTCCAATCACACCAAAACGTCCTTCAATAACATCTCCCCACTTACGGACGTATTGTGACGCATCTGCAACAAAAACACTTTTAACAACGTTGTGCTAAAGGGAGAAATTGCTTAAATATACTTTTAAAAACGTTGTGCTAAAGGGGGAAATTGCTTAAATATACTTTTAAAAACGTTGTGCTAAAGGGAGAAATTGCTTAAATAGACTTTTAAAAACGTTGTGCTAAAGGGAGAAATTGCTTTCATTAAAAAAATATTTTGCTAATCCTTTGAAATGTTTTCAAAGTCGTCTGCTACATAATTGTTGTGTGAAGCAAGGAGTTGAATGACCCTGTATTCTCATCTAATCAACCTACATTATACACATATATGTTGGGTCATACTTCCGGCGTTTTGACTCATTCTACACAAGAACCGTCCCGCGAGAAAACCAACATTATGGCATCTGCGTAATGTATTGACCAGATCAGCCTGTGCTATCCGCGCAGACTGATCCGGGCCGACACATTCGGTATCAAGGGGTAAGAGGTATAGAGTAATGATCCCTAAAACAGAAAATCCACAGGAGGCGAAACGTTTCTCTCCGGGTTATCCTGCGCGGCATGCTAAGGCTGATCCGGGTCGACACTTTACGCAGAGTCCATAATGTTGGTTTTCTCGCGAGACGGCTCATTTTCAAACTTAATGACGTAATTAGCGGGCAATGAGTGTATCTCGTTGGACCGCTCAGATGCACGGGATTATCCGAGCTTTCAATATCCTTGTACAGCTGCTGACACGGACTCCGTTTTGGATGACATGGCTGTAGAATTACTTCATTCTGTCCATGGGAAGTTGCTGTCAAAAACATGTGTTCACAGTCTTTGATAAAATCAGATTCCTGGTTCTATTCTATCGTCTGCATCATTATTTTTTCTTTTACCGTTTTCCCTATATATTGATTTTTGAATATGATTTAAGATGTAGCAGACAGTTTATGATTGTTTTAAAAATGAGTCACCGCGTCGTAAAAAGATGTACACGAACCATTAGAAAACAAAGAGAATCAAGTCACCAAGTGATACATGATTCTGGAATGCATTTGTCTGCTGTCAGCTTGGCCGCTGTCATAGAACAGTCATTCACCTCGCTAGAAGGGATCCACGTCGACGGGGACATAACTTACATAACTGAATTGGTCGAGTTAAACGATAATTTCGAATTGTTCGAAGTTCGAGTTATCGCAAATCCACTGTATATAAGAAACGTATGTTTATCAAAGGAACAATGCTATGTACCTAATCAGATTGGGAAAAAGATGATTTTGCGTGTGCACTACTAGGCACAAGGCAGGACTAATGTTTCATTGTGCAGAACTGTTGAGTTTTACAGATGTGTATTTTCACGTTTGTAAGAACCACTACAGTATTTGCATATGAATTGCAATAACAAAGTAATGTTGATACTGTAAAATCAACACATCACATCACAGTACATGTACTTGAATTATTGAACATCTCACTCGTAATGTCGCTATATCTTACTGTATTTTTATGTTCATTGTGTCATAGTGTGCATGCAAATACAAATCAATTAAGTTCATCCGGAAATTGATTAAACCTGGTGTGTTAAAGTGTCCTTTTCGATTTTAGGTATCAAATAGGCACAATGTCATGTTAATATCATGTTGATGTTGACAGCCAGAGGAAGAGAAATTTATTTTTGCAGTTTTGTTTTCATCCTTCTTAATCGTAATTTGCATAACTCAATTAACTGATCCGAAAATAAAACCACAAATAAGTGAATCTTTAGAAAAAACAAACTTTAGCATATTTACGTGTAGATAAAAATACATCCGCACATCCTAGTAGTTTGATCCAATTGAATTATAAATATGTCTCGGCTTTTCATTGAAACCGTCTGTAACTAATTCTTTTAAAAAAAGGAATGGTAGTCATAGCTAGCCTCCTTGGCGCTAGTAGTACTGGTAACTTACCCAGGAAACGCCATGATATAACTAAACACATGTTGAAAGCGGCGTAAATTACGAATCAATCAATCAATCAGTAAATAATTTGAGAACAGTGAAGAGCCGAATCAAACGGTGCGACTTTACAGGTTGATATGTATTTACACTGTTAGCTAATAAGCAGTACACACACAGCGATGGATTGGATTTTTCATATAGCCCTTTTCAACATACAACACAGTCTGCAGAATACGATTCTACTCAGAAATATGGATAATCTATATAATATCCTAACCTATAATACCTAACTACTGGAAAAAGTTGAAAACATTGTGGCAAAAGGAGAACTTGCTCTTTTTGAGCTATTTCTTCTGTTGTCACAATGCTTTCAAAAGTTGTCTACTATAGAGGCGTCAACATGCGTGGGAAATGGCTATATAGAGAGAAATAAAAAATAAACGCCGAAGAACTGATTCAATTTACTGTCTACCGGAATCCTATTAAGAATGAAAAATGCCGACTGAAAAGCTTCTGAATCAAATACGCCTCCTTTTGGCGACGTTTGTTAATCCTGGCCCTTGCTACCGTCTTTTTTGTTAACCCTTCACGGAATGTACAACGTTTGACGTGTCTACCAACGAGCCTTTCTGATTTTTTTTTTTTACATATTCAATGATTGATTGGGGTTAAACGCCACTTTAAACGATGTTTCAGTCATATTACGGCGGCCAGTTCACCTACTCATTTGTTTCCTGACTATCTCATACCAGTACTCAGCACATGTTTTTTCAAGCAACTGGCTGCTTTTCCACATAGACTATTACCACATTGGTGGAAGAAGATTGACGCTTGTAACAGGGACTTTTGTCAAACGTCGGAGATAATGTTGGCTGAGCTGGATTTCGAACTGACGACTCCTGGATTGACACCCCGCGTCGCTAGCGACTGAGCTACAGGGGCTCGGTTACCCATTATAACTACTAGTCTTTTCGTTTTCACAAAAAGATCCTTATGTGTGAAAATACATACATCGCTTTGTCTTCAAATTCTAGTGTTCTTGATTACAAAGTATTTTCTTTTGCCAAGACAGGGGTTCGACGGCACGACCCATTCACGTTACTTACTTGTAATATATTAACACGTGTGTAAGTATTTTCCTTAACACATGAACATCTACGGCCTTACGGCGGAGGTTATCATCTCGACTGATTGGCTGGTGTCAGGATAAATGGACCGACCAGTAGTATACGCCGTGATATAACTGAACAATTGTTGAATGCGACTTTAAACACAAAACAATCAATCACACCAACAGTGTATGTCATCTTTTTGCACGCGTAAAATAATGACCGAAATTCAAAGATGGGAAGGTCAACTTGATCAATTTAGCGGGTTAAGATGGTAACCCATGCATATTTATTACCGAAATCCGAAGCTCTGATTTTTGCAATTGATCAGCCTCTTTTTTGATTAGGGATTCCCCTCCCCCGGGCAATTTGATAATATCACCCTTATTCGTAGTCCCCATTGCTTCCCCTGTATTAAAGTGTGAAAAAATACCCGTATTGCTCTAAGCGAGCAATGATTTCACTTTTTAATAGGGTATTTTTTTTATTCTTCTATAATAATGCTATTAATCAAGTATTAGAACTGCTCATTTAGTTATTGATTTCAATACACATTTACAGAATAAAAAATATCCCTCGCGAGAGAAAAAAGGTCTAAATCAGATTTTCATCGGTTACAAAGTTTCGCCGAATCTGCGTTGATTTTCAATTTGACTAATAATTTCACGATGCCATTCCCTCGGGAGCCGAGATTGGCTCTTTAAGTCCTAAAACGTCTTAAAGTTATCCATCAACGTATTCGCCTGTCTTCCGAGCGGTTTTTCTTAAATCAAGAAGACCTCATCGAGTCATCATTCGGGGGAGATAAATGGCGCATAAATCAAGTACGCTACATGATCACATGATTGTCGCGCTGGTTCCCAGAATTACGAATTAATGTTCGGCTACAGTGCGCAGAATCCGAAATCGCAGACAAATCGAATCGAACGCGTTTCCCCGAAAAATTGGAAACACTTTTGGAAGATTGGACGAAGGTTTTGTACTTAATGAATGATATTATTGTTTATTTATGTGGTTTCTTCGACACGAAGAATAGCTGTTAAACATCTGACTTGACCTGTTTTCTGGACTACACCAGGGATGTACTCGGATCTACTGTCCATTGATGCCAAACACATGTAGGAATGGCTTTCCTTCCATAGTACAGGATTGTGTGGTAAGCATTAAATTTGACTTGCTGGTGTCAGGAGTAATGGTCCTGGTACTGGTAACTTACCAATGAAACGCCGTGATATAACTGACATATTCTTGAAAGCTGTGTAACACACCATACACACACAGGACATTGTCATTTACACCCAGGTTACGAATGCTACTCGAGCATCGGTAACCAGTCGTAGAATATATCTCAAACATTTATGAATACTATGACGGAAACGTTGACGACATGTACCCGGTAGGGTCAGAGGATCTCGGCCTACCGTTGACGCATAAGTAGGGAATAAATGTATTAATTAAGAGGGGAAGAAACGCTAGAAGTGTCATTGCATTATCATTGCAGTACTTACATACGGTATAGTTTGAAATGAACTTCACATGTGTATGTATTAAATCTATGTGATCAACACAAACATATTTGTATGTATTAACTGGATTTTATCAGCAATGATAGTAAAAAAAGAAATATATGATTAGATTAGATTCGAGGATGAGATATAACTGTAGTATTTCTCAGGGGGAGCGGGGTGAGAACCAGTGTGTGATAGAGGGGGAATTGGCCTTAATTGTAGGGACTAGGCTAGAAGGGACTGAGCATCAAAGCGTGTGATTACATCCATATTTATACAATTCCAAACGAACAAATAACTAGCATCGTAGGGCATTCTCCCTGCAGAGATGAAATTCCAAAAATGAGAATAATTAAGAGGACGACAGTAAAACGGAACGTTTTATCTGTTTTTCAATTTCTTAGACCATTCCAGCGTAAAATGAAGACGACAACGTCAGGAACATATTTAGCTTGTTTCGACTCAGTCACGAATCAGACAGTCTTTTATCCGCAAGCACAACGAATATTTTACGTTGGCTTAACCCATTACTTGATGTGCCATTTAAGGGTCGTTGTCATTTGGAAAACGTTTGAGCCTTAACTCGGGAAATAGGCGAGGTTTGAAGCGTTGCTCTGGCACAGGAAATCCGTTCACAGGAAAGCCACCTTTAATTGATAAATTCTACACTATTTTATGGCATGGTCTCAGTGAATCATTTTCGTTCGACGATTTACGGAAACCGACTTAATTCATTGTTCGTGTGCAGTCGTGGAATCGTTTGCTATTTAAGACCAACGAAGGTTATGGAGATACGAAAACATATTGTCCTTTCCTTTCCATGTTCGACCTTGTTTCTTTTTTTCTTGAAACCAATATATCCAGTATGTTTTAGCATGTTCTTTTCAATTCTGAATTTCAGTATGAACATGTATGTTTCGGACGATGAGTTCACATGTAAATATATATATCAGTTACGTTAGTTAAAATTACGACCCATTAAGAGTGTTTGCGTGTTAACTCGAAATTGACTCATATCTGTTTCGTTACTGTAAACGTGCTGTGACACCTGAAATAGTTTTGTCTGCATTTGAGGTATCAAACTAATTCAAATCTAAGTCGAGCCCCGGTAGCGACGCGGGCTGTCAGTCCAGGGGTTGTGAGTTTGAATCCCAGCAAGGCATGATCTTTCCGACGTTTGAAAAAAGTCACTCTGACATTCGTCTCTTCCCAATGGGATAACTTTCTATATAAAAAAGCAGCTAGCTGCTTGGAAAGTATGTTGTGGAGAGTACTGGTAAGAGAAAGCCAGGCAAAGCATGTGTAGGTGAACTGGCTGCCGTCACGGATATGACTGTAATTTTTTTCAAAACGGCGGTAAAAACAAATAAATCAATCTTCAAAGTCTAGAGTCCTTTTTGGTCATATGGACGCCTTTGCGTAAACATACGTAACTATGCTATTCTGGTCGCAATAGCAAACATCTTTTAACCCTTTCCCCCATATAGACTCTTTCAGACGCCCCTGCAGCAGACGGCTTTTGAAAACATAATGACAAAAGAAGAAATTGCAAAAAACGTGCAATTCCCTTTTGATACAATGTTTTCAACTTTTAGTCTTATGTTATCCGTATTATGACAGAGATTTTCTATTTTTTGACACAATATGTTCAAAGTCGTCTGCTGCAGAATTGTTGTATGAGGGAAAGGGTTAAGATCCGAAGGTCGGTTTTCATGAGGTGTTTCAGATGTGCCAATTATGAAACTATCCCTTACTTAGTTAACAGAAGTCGAGTGACGTTTTATCAGTCACATCGTTGACGCTTAAAGACCTCAGGTCGCGGGTAATTAGAGAATATCATATTAATTAATGTATCATGAAAATCTATTAGATCTAAACACCTCACGGTTATATAACGACAGATAAAGGTGTTAGAAATGAAACGATCCCTAAAAGACTGTATTAAAGTAAGCATCACGCCAAAATAGGATCATTTAACCACATGCCCACGGCCAGCAGCAGACTTCTGTTCTACATGATGATAATGTAAACTGGGTCCGCGTCGGACAGCAAAGGGTCTTGTTTTATACAGGAGCCCTAGAATCTCGGGGGAGCTGATACACCGCCGAGGCGTAATACTACTTATATTAATAATAACAAGTAATACTGTGTTTGAATGCCAAAACAAACTATTATTACACGATCTCGTCGGAGTCTTTGCTGCCCCACCCACAGAGGTGTCAGAAAGCGTAAGCATGTGGGTAAAGGTTAAGGTGAATTAGTACAGATTATAACTTAGAACTAGTAAAATACTGAAACAAATGCCGTCGGTCAACTACTGCGTTATACTTGACCGAAATAATTATAGTATTCCTGACATTATATAGGTTTATAATCTGTGTTGATTCTATTTTTCGATCAGGGTTCTTTTTGTTTATTTGATAATCAGGGCAATATTGGGATATTAATGTAAAAGAAACAACAGAACTGTGAAATCATACGACCCGCAATGGTTTTAGCCTCGACCCAATGTCGCATACATCATGGTTGACAACAAATTAATTAAGACAAATAGTTTGTATTGGATATCGTTGTAGTGTGGAGGCACACGAAGTGGTCGCTTTAACGTGACGGTACCAGTCACATTCCTACTTGGGTCTACTCAACACTCTATGCACATGTATTTGTTAAACGTATAGTGAGCAGATCTATATTTAATACTGCCCGAGTTAATGCTATTTCAATTACATGCAGTTATGCTTGATTCCATGTAGTTGAATCAAGTCCTTACTATTAAATATCACTTTTCCTATCAACGACCTTAATCCCCTATATAGGACAAGGTCTTCAAGTTGTAAGTAGTGAATATGCATCTAAGTGGTGTGTTCGAATACAACAAATATACTAACGTATAGGCCTAAAGCCTGTTTCAAAATCTATACACATATAAAGGACGGCATTTTAAAAGCTTAAACACTTAAGTATGTTTCCGTTAATGTATATGTAAGTTGTTTTTTATATATCTGAACTAATATCACTTTGATACACATTTAACTACTCTATATACACAATGAATGGCATCATACATGTTAGTTAAAACATATTTATTCAGTTTATATTTACAAAAGTAACAGTACAACACTAGTACGTTGGAAAAGAAGCAATGTTATTGCTTATACTTATTCCTTTCCAGGAGTGTACAGCTAAAACAGTATATGATGTGCACAACATGATGAAAAATCATAATTGTAATATGCCTAGTTACATATTTTACAAGAACTGTTTAAACTGTTTTTACATTTATCTTCAATACATTTGGAATAAGCATACACGTCAGTAACATGCTGTAAAACGTTCGCTGTACTACCAGTTCCACATTCCCTCTATTTCACGGCGCGATGGAATATCGGAAGTAATACGATTCTTATTAGCAGTAATGGTAATTTCCGAATCGTTGGCTCGTGCCGTCTACGCGCACGTGTAAGTTTGACGGATAGCAACGATGGAAGCCTCGCCATCCATTCACAATTGAACGACATCACTGAAAAAACAACCCCACCCCTGGGCTATTTACGATCAACGAAGGGTAAGAGTTTACATTATTGGCTTTGCGATCGGATACGGAGCCGTCTTTTAATGATTTTGATTAGCCTGTCCCTTTAATAAAATATTTATAGAAATATATGTGAAGATTCTGATCGAAATACGCAAAGGCATATTATATTCAACCGAGGTATTTTCTGACTGCTGTAATGGTTTTTCCTATGATATAGCTCCGATGACAGGGGTAAAATGACGGCCTGTTTATGGCTATATTATGCTGTTATTCTATGATTTATCTTCGAACGGATCGTGTATCATTCTGACCTGTTCACATGCTTGTTTTTTTCAGAATTCTACATAAATGAGCAGGACTCAAGAAAACCACACAAGATCTTGTCTGAACACCAATGACCACCAGCCTGACTTCGGCGTTCAAAACTTATATAATAAGTGAACGTAGGGATGAGACTTCATGCATATAAAAACTGGTCCCTATCTGCACAAGCAACATAAACAGTCATACCTTTAATAGGAGTACCGTTTGAAATTATTAAACAAAAATGAAAAAGTTTGTAAAATCCGAACCGTTTCTTGATAGGGATCAGGATCATTGTAATCAAAAGACGTCCGTCGTTAGTGAACAGTTCTTTAACCACGGGGAATCCGCTGTGGTCCGGTGGTTAGCGTCGGGGATTTCGAAACAGGGTGTCCCTGGTTCGATCCCCAGTCGCGGCAATTCGGTCATGGTGGAGTGCCCTTGGGCAAAGCACATTTTCTAGCCTAGTACTGGTTTGTTTACCCAGGGATCATGACTAATTGAATTTAATTGCGCGCTAAATGGCATTAGCTGTCGATGCGCCATAAAACAATATACATTCATTCTTTAACCACGGACAATTAAAAGGCTACTCTTCCCAGTCAATTAGTATCACGTTACAAAATACTAGATTATTCCATTTCGAGTATTGTCATTATTATTGTTAAAGTTTCAGAAGTTAAACAATGATCACGAATTCAAGTTGCAGTTAGGTGAACGATATAATCCGGGTTCTCGCACATAACGTAGTCGTTTCGAGATTAAGTTTTTGACTGTTTGATTGTTGTTTGAGTTACCCGTATAAGACGGGATATCAGCTTCGTTCAATAACACACTAAGACAGTTGCAGTTGGAGATATACTTCCACAAGGTCACTGCAAATCGCGGGGACCATTGATAACTGGATTATTTTTATGAATAACATTTGAGCCGTCTCGCGAGAAAACAAACATTATGACACCTGCCTAATGTATCAACCAGATCAGCGCAAACAGATTCGGGCCGATACATTCCGTCTCAGAGCGTAGCGGTATAGAGTAATGATTCCTGAAACAGAAAATCCACAGGAGGCGAAAAGGCTTAGGCTGGTCAGGGTCGATTCTTTACGCAGAGTCCACAATGTTGGTTTTCTCGCGGGACGGCTAAATACATTAAATATTGTGATTGGCGGTTAATATTTAATAAAGCCTATATATTCATATTATAGTTATAGAATAGTGAGTAGTTAGCGTTGGGATTTTGGGACCGGCGTCTTCGAACTCCAATCTTGGCGGTCATGGTTTATTGACCTTTGATATATCACATGTCATATCGTGATAAATTGTTTGACACTTATAAGGAATCTAGAATAAGAATTCTGACGCCTGACATAGATGTTGATACTATCGAATACGGCTAGAAAACTCAATTAAACAAATGTATGACCAGAAAATGAAAATAAATTGATCCCCTCCGGACTTTTGACATCAGCTATGTAAAGATATTTATGAAAACATTGTGGAAAAGAGAATATTGCATAAAACGACAAATGTCTACATGTACGATTATAATTTTAAATTCAAAAGTGGCATTCCACATTCTCACACGTATTACAACTAGTCTTACTCGAGCGACTATCAACTTAGGATATCTAGGATAATTGCATTAACCATTTCCCTCATAAAGACGCTTTCTGATGCCTCGACTTCCGCAAGCGGCTTTTGAAAACATTGTGACAAAAGAAGAAACTGCTCAAAACGAACAATTTCTCCTTTTTCCACAACGTTTCCAATTTTAGTGATTGGTTATCCATTCAATTATAGAGATTTTCCTTTTTATGACAAAATATATTCAAAGTCGTCTGCTGCAGAATTGTCGTATGGGGGAAAGATGGTTAAACGACAACCCTATGTATCAACATGTTTTTTAAAGGACCATTTAGCTTCATCGAGTGCTTTTAAACTAGCATATAAACGGTTTAAAATACCCCCTTCCTACAAAAAGAAAGAGAAAAAAGAGACAGGAAAAGAAAAATGGTTATCCATTGCCGATGTCGAGAGTCTAAAAAGATGCGAAATTAAAAAGTCTTTAAAATCCCATTGATGTATAGCATTGGTCCTGACATATCGGAAATAGAAACACTCAATTTTGCTACAATGCTATCCCGTGTCAACGTTTTTGATTGGTTAATCAAGAAAGAAAGCAGCCGCACGCGCACAGGAAATAGACAACAGGCGAGTTTCCGGATTTATTTGTCAGAGTTGTAAAATCATTCGATTAACGTGTTGGAACTTTATTACAGTAACTGACAGGAAGCCGAATGAACGTTTCAAACAAACTGTCTCTTGTTTACCCTCCCCCCGAAACATACCACAATATTGTCTCCTGCTTTACAAATTTGTTTGTTTCTTTTTTCTAAATCATCATTTACTGAACAAATGAGACGAACCAGGCGGAAAAAAGGGTCTTAGTGCAGATGCGTACAGTGAAGACTCAGGTTAGCCTGTACATGTATACGCATAGTCTCATCAGCGTCCCCCACTTCTAGTCGGGTCCGGTCGACATGACCTTCCTCTCGCCCATTTACATTGTCCTTGATGCGTTTTAACTGGGATATATTTAGAAGCGGTAAATGTTTAAACTACACCATCAACATCCTTTTACTAAAATTTATAATTGAGCCGTCCCGCGAGAAAACCAACGTTATAGCATCTGCGAAATGTATCTACCAGATCAGCCTGCGCTGTCCGCGCAGACTGATCCGGGCCGACACATTCCGCCTCAGGGGTAATATAGGTATAGAATAATGATTTCAGAAACAGAAAATCCACAAGAGACGAAAAGGGTCCACACTGTTGTGTTTTTCACGGGACGGCTCATATATATATATATGGTATTTTATATTTCATTTAGTGGGTTTTTTCTTCTCAATATATTTTATAACTTTATAAGCCACGTGCCTGGGTAATTGTTTGATATTCAATTTCGATTGATATCGGGATTCGAATATCGACGGATTCCCAGTAACGTCTTGAGTCGCCGTTTTCAATAGTTTTTCATTTAAATCACGACCATGGGGGTCAAATGTCTCGTGTCCTCTACGGCATCATCTTACCAGCACTACTGACACAATTCACCCAAGGTTACAAGCTTGTTCAAGTACTTTGGTGAGTAGCCAACAGAAAATACGAGGATAAGACTGCATACATGAACATACTGATTCTAAACGTGCATTGCAACAAACTGTGGCTTTAGTTATTATAGCGAGATAAGGGCCTTACTGATTTAACAGCATCCTACCACTGTAAAGTAATTTGAGAGAATAAAAAAAGAACCAATGTGCACTAAGCAATTTCCCCTCTGTTCTATTACGGCTTGTACTCTTTTCGAAAATTATCTTCCTATCTGTCTAGGGCACGTGTTCTTCTTCAGCTGTTCAGTCAATGCATTCCTTTGTATTAATATTCTAATATGTTCTAAAAAGGTTTAATATATATTACGAATAAACCTGATCTAACATTTGATGTGAGTAAGCCAGAGTTAAAGGCTACTTTTTATTCGCGATGGAGCCGTAAAGCGGGTGGTGTTAAAACAAGGGTAATTGTCGTAAATTTGTCGTAAACTATCGACTGTAGAAATCAAACCGTCAATGGATTATATTAAAGCTGCCATAAACTGTTTGTGAATAAATGGGAATCCCATGTTTGGTACCCATTCAAGAATAGGCTGCTTTTAGGATCACTTAATTCATTTAACTCGAAAGACTGATACATGCAAGTACATACGGGTGTTGCATAGGAAGTAAAGAAGCATTTGTAAGCATTGTAAGTATTGCCAAACTATCTAACCTAACGTTTAGTGTATATGATACACAGGCTCTGTTGTCCAAACTGATATAAGAAGCGGTGTCCGTGTGGCGTTGTACACTATAACGAATATATCAGAAAAAAGATCTTGTGGCATTTTGTGCAGCTTGATCGGGCTCTGCATGTGTCGCCAATTAATCGTAGAAGCTTCAAGGAACCCCTGAAAAACCGCATACATTTAGATCATTTAGCATGCAAGCGTATTTACACTAGTGAGGATTGGCACGGTGGTCTAGTGATTAACCAGCTGAACTTTCGGTCTAGAGGTCCGGGATCTGGAAAGTTATGTAATACTTTTAATGATCTCCCCAAACTTGAAAAGAGGTCAAGTATTAGATATTTCCAGGGAAAATGGCCTCGCGTGTAACAATGTTATACACAGTTAAAGAACCAGCGGTTATTTTCGCAAAAAGCCGGATTCACTTGTAACTAAATATATGTCTTTAAATAATATGCACCTGTCAGATGTTTGTACTTGATAAAGAGGACAATATCAAATGGACATATAGAAGCTTTAAAGCTTTTGGTCAATAAGAGCATTTGGTCTCGACAATTACATTACAATTGCAGTACTATATAAATGAGCCGTCCCGCGAGAAAACCAACATAATGGCATCTGTGTAATGTATCGACCAGATCAGCCTGCACTGTCCCGCTAGAAAAC